>CM062818.1:1905427543-1905906851 GCA_031772625.1 Pinus tabuliformis | reverse complement strand
TTTGGTTAGTAAGTGATGTAGCTGCATTTCACTAGTTCTAGTCATTTGTTGGTAATTTATCGTATTCCTGGCTGGTCCCGGTAGAGGTATATGTCCATCCTGCGAGTGTGGTGGATTCCTAGATTTAAAAAAATATATATCATATTCCTTCCTGGAGACACAAACTGGCTTTGTCTTTTGAAATCTCCGATAATAACGTGATAGTGATTTCGTGTCTGGGTGGTCTTATCATGACCTATTTAATTGATGTTTCTGATACTAATGTGCCGAGTCAGGGCAATTCCTTCGTCACTCTATTCATAATTGTGAATCTCTCATTCTTTTTCTATAACAGCTACAATATTTTCTTCCACAATTGACAGTAATCATTTCAATTTTTTCTATAGCCCTGTCACTTGTGGCCTTCGAACTTTAAAGTGGCTTCTGTCTTCGTATTCAGTAACACCTTCATTTATCAAGATTCCATTTTTTATTTGATATCAATTTGGAGCTTTTAAAATGGTGTTTATCATTGGAAGTTCTATAATACAAGCTGCTTCTTCTTCTTATTTGAGCTTCTTTTGACTTTCTTACTTGGCTGATATCTTTACTAGAATTCTCATATCAGCTTCTCATTGTTGTTTAGCTCTCTCTTTTCACCCATCAATCTATTTTTATAATATATGGCTAAGTGCTTCCCCGGTAGGAAGATGACGGTCATCTTTCTTTTCAGATTCACTAATTCTAAATCCATTAATTGACAAGAAATGAAACAGGATAGCCATTTAAACTAGATTAGTGGGGATTCTGGGAGATAGACATACAAAATAGAGACCCATAACAAACACATCAAAGAGTGACATTTGGTTCAGAGCACATCATTTCACGAGTGTTTGAACTTCATAAGGTACAGATACACTCAGTCAACCTAGCCTTTGTTTCATCGATGTCTACTTAATGAGGCTTGTTTTGTGGATTAGTCTTATGTTATTACTAGTGCACATAGGATTATCCTATTGAGTCGTGTGAAGGATTCCTGTCTGGTGAAGGGCTGCATTTAGTATGGAGGTTAAATATAAAAAAATGAGTATCTTGATTTGGTCAGAAAATTGTGGAGGTTCTTAATGTAGCATGGTTAGATATTACATGCAAGTTTAGATCAAGCCATTTATCTGATGGATAAAATTTACAATTAAACTGGCCCCAAGTGGTTGTGGTGTGGAAATTTTGTGATCTAGCATTTCATACGAACAATTTGTGAAAATTTTGTCTTTCAAACATGTGTTGCCTGAACAATGTCGATTTGGACCTTAACCATGACACTAGAGCATGACCTTAAAAGTCACACAGTGGTGAATTGAAAGATACCCATTTTATTATTAGACTACAACTTAATCAACACAAGACCTATTGTGAATGAAACATGCAACCTGAACAATGTAGATTGGGACCTTAACCAAAACACCAAAGCACTATCTTAATGATCTATGTACACATCAAGTTTCACAGCTAACATAGGATGACAATGAAGCTGTTTATTATTTTCAGTGGGTCTTATACTAGTTCAGCCATATAAATTAAATGTCTGGTAAACACCTATAGGCATCAAGATTCAAAACACTTACCTCATGTTACATCTAAAAATAGGAAGGTTATGATGGTCATAAAATATTGCCAAAACTTTGTAATTGGATGGAAAATTGCTTCCACTGCTGCATTGCCTTTCATAAAAATCTCGGATGTTGTCGTGTTGAATATATGTTAGGATTTCTTATATCTGTATACAACCTATGTCTACAATCATATAGTATTTGCTTTACCATGAGCGGAGATTGTAAAAGCATTGAATCATCCATGCTGTGATTGCTTCGTACAGGATTTATGCCACTTCATTGTGTTTGGTGCATAGAATCAGTTTTAGCCCAGGTTTCATATTGTTATGAAGTTGTTCAATGACATGGAATATGATTAATGTCATTTTTGTGTTTGCTTCCTGGACCAGCAGGTTACACCAAGTACATAAAGTAATTTAGGCAACATTTAGTTAAGTAACACGCCATTATCTTCCCTTAGTTATAACACTTACACTTTCATACATGTGTCAGCATATATATATATATATAATATATGTATGTATGTGTGTATGAGATACATGTGTCAACATATATATATATATATATCTATGGATGGAAGACATTTAACATCATATCAACACTTTTAACTTACATTGTTCTCTTTGTGCCAGACTTGTACTGATCTTCTTCTACCCCGTTAAGCAAATACTATTTATGATTCATATCCTCTGATAATTCAGTTTTGCATGTGAACTTTACATAAACATATTGGATAATGCTTTCATATTTGGCATTCTTCCGTAATAAGTCTGGATTGACCGCACTTTTATTCTAGGACATCAACTTCTAGATAACTCTAAGCTTATACACAGTGTCAGCCAGAGTATATATTTCAAAGCAGACATACTAATATTTTTTAGCAGAAGTTATCATAACTTGTGTATAATACTTTGAACTCTGGTTTAGTTGAATCTTTTTTGGTGTGTTTCTGAAGGACTGATATTAGTTGCTTGGATGCTGTTTGTATTTATATTTGACATATGTTAATTGGTATTTATAATGTGGACCTTTTCATTGTTGAATTCTTCTCTTTGTTCTGCTATTAATGTGAAATAAATGATTTATAAGTACTGAAGGACTGATCAAAGTTGCTTAGTTGAATCTAGTATCTGTATTCAACATATGTTAATTGGTATTTATAATGTGGGCTTTGTTTTGTTGAATTCTTCTCTCTGTTCCACTATTCATGGGAAATGAATGATCTATAGGTTATTAAAGAGAGAAGATGGAAGGAAATAGCAACAACTTTAAAAATCCCTAGCTCAATTATAAACTACTCGTTTGTGCTTCGCAAACATTACATAGATCTTCTGTACCACTTTGAGCAAGTTCATTACTTTGGAGCACGGGGACAACTTGCTCCTCCTCCTGGTATTCATCTTTTAATAATCAAATAGTTAGAACTACAATTCTTTTTCAACTTCCTTTGCTGCTTTGAAAATCTATTTAAAAAGTGTATTTTCGAATGTTATTTTTTCTTGTGCTGCTTAGAAAATGTACATATGTTTAGGTCCATTGCCTGCTCCTCGTCCTTCTACTAAGTCCATGGACAATGGCATCACATGCCAACTTCTGGTTGATCCAAAGCAGCCAGCAAAGAAAAGGAAAAACATGGTTGATCCTGCTCAGCTGTTTGGAGGTGAGATTTTGAAATTTGAGGAAGACCGCAGCAGCTCTCCAACATTGTTGCGGATTCAATATATTCGTTATATCTTCTTGTTCCAGGTCATATGTTTTATTCAGGAACTGTTTTTAATATTCATTTCTGTTTGGTTTGCCTACCAGTGGATCCAGGTGCATATGTTGGGCAAACTGTGACAGGAGCAGTCGATCAGAGATTTGATAATGGCTACTTGGTGACTGTGGTGGTAGGCTCAGAAAAACTTAAGGGTGTTTTATATCATGTTCCTACAGAGACCATTGTTCAGCAATATGCAATGGTTCCAGGGCTGATGAGCAATGTAGGCTGTGATGCCCTTGGGCTGGAGGTGCAGGTCACGAAGAAGAGGAAAGAAAGGGTACCTAAGAGAGATCTCAGTGCCCCGCGTCTATCAAAAAATGGTTACAAATTCTTTTATGTCGAGCAATGCGCTAGGTTAAAAAAGACATATGCACAGACAGACCGTGAAATTGTTAAGACGGTGAATGATTTGTGGAACAAGCTTTCAGATAATGAAAAATGGTATGCCAATGTGCTATCTTTTCTTGTTAACCTACCTTTGTATTTTCTCCTCTCGACCCTGCAAAATGTGCACTCTGTTAAATTAACTCTCATTGTTGTAATATTTATTGTAGCAATACATTGAACGGAGTCAACAGGACAAAAAAATGTCCAAGACACAGATGATGGCATACAAAGAGAGAATAAAATTGCAGGAACGTAGCGAAGGGTACAATGGTGACAAAACTTCCGAGGTCGTTGGTCAGAAGATTGAAGGAAATGTGACTGCACCCTTCTTTCATGACAATAGCTATGATTACCACGTGTCACTGGAAGCAGGAGTAGATGCAAACTCTTTCCATTCACATCAGCAACGAGGAATTCCTTCAGAAGTAAGTGGCATTCCAGTTGCAGACCATGGAGCATATTCGGGTGAAGGAGATAAAAGTGTCTATTCTGTTTGTTTTCCTCAGCCAGAGATTTCTGCCCCTAACTTTGGGGGTTCTAGTTTACCGCAGACGTATGTAGGTTCCAGTGATCAGTTTTTCTACCAAACTCAATCTAGTGCCTTTCAGTCTAGCTTTATGCCTTACTCTATGACTCCAGATCAAATATACTGGATGCAAGGTGGACAATCTTTTAATATTCAAGACGGACAGACCTTGAGTCTTTACCCACAAAATCCTTTCATTTAGTATGGTTCATGTCCTTGTATATTTCAAAAGTTCTGGTCACTCAGCGGTATAGTATTTTGAAATTTCACATTACTGTTTTTTATCCATTCTGCTACAGAAGCTTCTGAACAGAATCAGTTCATGTATAATAAGTGTATTTATGAGCATCTGCACCATGTGTAATGGACTCCTAGGTCGTGTTCGAATTTCTGCCTTTTTATTCCTCTCCCTAATTTCAGGCCAGATGGTTTTTGGTTTCTTGGCAGAGTTCATGTTATTTTGCAGCAGTTCATTGGCTACTCTCCAAGCAAAAGAGTATCTTGTATGTTCAAGTGCCGACAAGTTTTCTTTGAGAAGGTTGCCATTTTGCTCGATGCTTGTGAATGGTTTTGCCATCACAGAAACGTTATATAATGCTCATTTTTCTTAAAAGGAGTGTTTCACCCTGGAGTTATTTACGTAAAGAAGTTGGACCTGTAATGGTTTCTGTATGCCTCTTGTTGGTATTAGCATGTCCTGTTTCAATGGAATACTATATCCGCGACTATGTATATATGAATAAAAGTGGAGTGCGCTCATGTGGTTATTTATAAGTAGCATGAAATACTTAATGTTTTAGGGCGTTGAATATGTCATTCGTAAGAATTGTTTTAGGTCGTTTAATATGTCACTCGTAAGAATTGCATTTAAGAGTGGAAGAATAACAACATTTTTCACAACAACTTGAGATAAATTAAATTAATAGCCAAATTTAATATATTATTCATTTAATTTATTTGATAACTGAATTTTAATATATTATTCATTTAATATAACGTTTTAACAACGCAATAAAATCCTCTCCTTTTCTATAAACCTATTTTCTAACAAATATAAACCAAAATTTGTATGTTCTTTATCTAATCTGTTCTTCTGTCAGATTTATGAGGTATATATGCAATGCTTTGGTACACAATGATAGTAAGATATCAAAATATTTTGATTTTATCACGGGGAAAGAGGGTATAATGGTCTCATGCTATTAATATAGAAAATAATTTTTCATTAGTTAAACTATGGGGTAGATTGCCTTTTAGAACACCCATGAATGTGATTCAATAAGTTGCAAACGGGAAAGGTGAGTGGTTTGTTAATCTTTAAATACGTGCTCTTTTATCACAGCAGAGATTTTTGATTTATATGATGCAAATAGTGTAGTTTGAATATTTACAAAGTTTTGTTCTTAAGTTTTATAGGCTTGCGGAAGCAAGATAAGCTTGCAGTTAGGGCAAAGAAGGTTGTAGGTCTGTAATAGGTGTTTGCAAGTTGTGGGTCTTGTTGATGGTGTTGGATACCACCAACATACAGGGGTCTTCCTAATGTGAAATCCTAATTTGACTTCATACCATTTGGAGTAGGAGCCCTATCCGGAGTATCAGCTCGGCCACTATAACTTAAGGTCTGTCTTGGTTTCAATGATTAACATAAAAGATTACACACATAACCTTTGAACAAACAAGTAAGTCGGCATTGTGAAACA
Organism: Pinus tabuliformis; assembly: GCA_031772625.1. Lineage (NCBI taxonomy): Eukaryota > Viridiplantae > Streptophyta > Pinopsida > Pinales > Pinaceae > Pinus > Pinus tabuliformis. Next base: position 1,905,900,884 of record CM062818.1, on the reverse strand, counting down.
TCAATTGCAATGTATAAAATGAGGCTTTCATGAGAGGGGGACAAGAGTATGTCTCTAGAAAAAAAGTAATAGTACCATCCTAAGAGAGACACATGATAGCAAGGAAAGATTCAATGATTAATCTGCAAATTAGTTCACAAGATAACAAAGATTCATGGAAGAAAATACAACACACATTCAATAAGATAAACACAAAAGCCACTGAAATAATTCAATTTCTTTAGTACATACGAATGCCGACATATACTGCAAACATCGAAATAATAGTTTTAAAACATTCACGATACGTGAATGGAAGTGTGTTAGCTTAATGAGCTTCAATATTAGGTGAAAGATCCAAGTACACAATTACAATGGCGAGACACTAGTTCTAGTAGTGGAACATTAAATCACTTCTTGTTTCTCCAAAGAATAGTTGTCTCCTATGCCAAGTTAGAGAAACCAAGACTAGCTTTCCAAAGCCTAACCCTCCAAAAGCTTTTTGCTTGAGTTATGAGGGAGTATTTATAACAAGAGGAATGACTTTTCATGACCCCATGACTCTTGAACTACCCTCATGACTCTTAGACTTCCCATGTGACCTTGGAACTTCAAAAATGATTTTTGGACGTCTCTTAATGACTCTTGAACTTCTACTTGATTCATTTGTCCACATGTTACTATATTCCACATATGACTCTTGGACTTTCACAGAATACATTTTGTCCTTTTCCTTTTGAATACATCATTACATTTCACATGATGATGTGGCAAGGCACATGGACACATATGACATAGTGGTGACACTTGTACAAGTTACAAATTAATAATGATGACAAGGAGGTCATGATGAAGTGGAAATGCCAAGTTGTTCTCTTTATTGCTATGTTTTCAATCTTCATGAAAGATCTGTACTCCATTTTCACCCTCCAAATGGTGATGGATCAACATCGGGACCTTTTGAGTTATCATGTAATGTCTTCAAACTGTCTTGGTTCAATATCTCTTCATGTTTGCATAATGGTTCTCCTTGTGCTTCTTCTCTGTAAGAGCTTGTTTGCTTCCTCTCCTTGGTATCTTCCTTAAGTAGCACGTTGTCACACTAAGAAGGTACACCTTCTGATGAACATCACTCATGACAAGGAAAAACCGGTCTTGAAAAAATCTATCCTATCTCTACCTTGTTCATGGAAGACGCTGCTTGTGAAGGCTTGTGAAAGGACTTGAGAAGGAAGGGCTTGACTAGGAGAACGTAGTTGAGTTCAATAGTGGCTTCGGAAAGCACCATTGTTCACTAAAGATGTGCTTTGCGTTATGAGGAGTTCTTCAAGGTCTAATGTGGTGGCCTAGTGCAAGGGACAATGCGATGAGCTTGTTGATTAAAATTGTGCCATACGGTAGGCTCAAAGGAGTAGGAGACAATGAAAGTATAGTTGAGTCAGATAGTGAGCAAGGGATGACCCCCCTATTTACTAAAAGTGTGCCATGCACTTAGGGAGAGAGAGAAGGTTTGCTTGGGCGTAGGGTGCAGGCACAACAAACAAGGAGGAACCATTGTTGCTTGATAGTGTGCTATGCGCTTTGGAAGAGCCACTGAGGGCACAAAACACTTCATATCATGTGTTAGTCAAACCCATCTTCACAAATATCAATAAGAGTTACAATAATCTAGATTTCACTAGGTACACATACCAAGTAAATCAATTATAAGACAATATAAGGGTTTTGCTCACACATTCCACCAAACCCTAATGAGCTAGGGTTCCAATGTAGAACACACATTCCACCAAACCCTAATGTGCTAGGGTTCCAATGTAGAAACATAGCAAACCCTATATTACCAAAACTTCAAAGGTTCCAGGATGTTAGACCTTATCACTCAACCTTAACACGATAGGATTTCCCGATCATACCAAAATCCCAAACATTGACATCAATAATAAAACTTCCAACTAACATTTCACGATATCCCTAAGCAGCTTAGGATTTCAGACATTCACATTAGCATACCCTTTAGTTAGGGTTTTCCAGAACCTGTCTAGGGTTCTACATAGTCAATCAAGAATATGAGTGGGGTGGGTAGATTTATTAGGAGATGAATCACCCAAAAAAGAATCAATAGGATTCAATACAACTAGTCATAACATAGTTAGTAATAGATCATCAAATGAATAATCCTTTCAATCAATGTATTCAAAGCATACCTTTGTTTCTTGACCAACTTTGTCTTGAGAGATCCTCCCCCTTTCAGATGCTTTTCCCTAGTCAAGAAAACATAGGGAGAAAGGTGATTAATATTTAATATAATAAAAACTAAAAGAGTACATGAACCCAAAACTGAAAAGACATGAGATACTTATCTTTGAGAGTTGTTGGGAACTCCCTCCAAAGCTTCAGGGAAACCTACAAACTTAAAACAATACAAAAATGTCTTTCCCAAAGATATGTTAAAAACCTATAAATTCTAGAACATATAAAACAAGTTATGTAATGAAAATGACTTAATAGTGTAAGTCCTGTTGTCGCACATAATGTCTAGGCACCGTGACAATGCTCAGATCGGGGGTTGTCACCCTGATCCCCAATCTCTTCGTTTAAGTTGTCCCCCTACAATAGGATAAGGGGGGTAGACCCTATGGAAAAGTGGAATGAAGAAGAACTAGTTGGGAACCAACCAGTTCAGGAGACACAGTGAAGCAATCATGTACTTGATTAAGATTTAACAAGACTTATAGGATTTGATTAGATTTTAAACGATTGATACCAGTGCCTTATGGAGTCAACGATCTTGCTAGGGAAATTAAGACCAAGTAATCGATTAGCAACTGCTACTTAAATGAATGACTATTTTATATGAAATGCAGATCCTAAAACTAATGTGAGATGCAATAATCTTGGTTAATTTTAGTTAAATGCCTATTTAAATGTGAACCCTTCAATCTTTTCTGTGTTGAGCCTGATTTCATAGTAATTGGTAGAGAGAAGATCAGGAGAAGCACACTAAGATGTGATTAACGATACCTCTCCTGAAATTATAACATACTCGGTGCCTCCGGCATTGCAAAGAACTGTGGCTCTGACGACTGCAAGGTCATTGTTTTAAGTACTATTAAAACAAGCTTCTCAAGAAAAGGCAGATGGAGATCTATCTATCTATCGGCCAAGCTTATGCTTGGAAGTAAATTTTATCTATGCAAAGTTAACTAATATGCAAATGCACCAGAAGATGAGATAAGTTAGACTCGAGAATGGGAAAACACTTATGCCGCAAAAGCCCCCAATTACCCAAATGAAATGCTTGCCATTTTTTAGATGAAGACTTAGAAAATAAACTCTTGAAGATACTATAGTTAAAACACCAGCTTATTTCAAATCTTATTGATACAATTTAGCTCAAAGAGAACAAAAACAACTTTGCAATTCGATATCAATGCCAACAGATGCTAAAAAAAAATACTCAGTTTATGAAACAAAGGATATGCATTTTATCACAATTCCATGACAGAGTACTTAATTTTCAGAAATTAATTTTTAGGACAGCAGTGAAAAAAACTTTATGACAGCAACAATATGACAATGAAAACAGTAAGCTATCAATGATATCTTTATGCCAAAAATTTACCGAAATTTTTCCAAACTTGCCCACATGAATTATCAAAAATTTTCAGCCTGTTGTGATGTGATTTCCTGAATTATATCAGATCTGATATATTTATTACACCCAGTAATTAAAACATGAATAAGCCTAATGATGAATGCCCAACTCAAAAAGATTAATTCCTTAATGTATTAGACAACTTAGGATTGATTTTAAGCTAACCCACAAAATTTTTCACTGTTATATTTCAGACTTTAGAAACATAATTATTCAAAGATAACAATGACCCAAAATGCAAATCTAGGCCAAATTCTTGATACACATCAAACATAAATGACTTATTAATGTATTTAGCAATTTTTTAGTTAATTTCAAACCACTTAGATGTGTTTTTCACCACTATTAGAAAGGTATATGATTGTTGTAGAAAACAATGAGGAAAACGATGGTTTAGAGATAAAACCCTTAGGCCCTGGGCCTTGAAGATCACTTGCCCAAGTTGCCAAAAAAATTTCAATCTCTGAAACACAATTTTTTACCAAATTTTCTGCAAAAACCCACCAATGATTAGCTTCAGAAAATCAAATATTCAAATCAGAAATGGAGCAAGGAAATATAGAGCCAATGAGAGCTAGCACTAGGCCTAATAGAACTAGCGTTGGGCTAGGAGAAGGCAGATCTGGGATTAGGAGCCCCAAACTTGAAACCCTTGTTTTAAAAAAAAAATATTTTGCTTCAGATCTTCAGATTTATTGCAAAATCTTTAATGGCTAGCCTTGTAAAAAGATTTGGGATAAGATATTGCCCTCCAGAGCCTAGATCTGTCTCAAAACCTCCAGATTTGCTTGAAAATTTTTAGATCTGAAGATTTACTTGGCTGATTTCTCATATCTATTCCTGCAAATAACCTTTGAGCCCAGATTTTGCCCTCCAGGGTCTAGATCTAGCTCAGATATGAAGATTTACTTGGCTGATTTCTCAGATCTATTCCTGCAAAAATCTTTGAACCCAGATCTTGCCCTCCAGGGCTAGATCTAGCTCAAATTTGAATATTTTCTTGGCTGATTTCTTAGATCTGAAGATTTTCTTGGCCGATTTCTCAGATCTATCCCTGCATAAGTGAAAAGAGAAAAACCAATACCCAATATGTACAAAAATAGAGAAAATCCCAAAAACCAAGTGTTAAATTCAAAATTATGTTACAAAATTTCAGATCTACACAATTAAATAACGGATCTATACAAATAATTTACAGATCTATACAAACAATTTACAGATCTATCAGATTTGAGGAGTATGAGTCCAACTCCGCTCCCAGATCTGATAATCTAAGGCTCTTAATAGCCAGATCTATCAAAATTTCCACAAAATATTTAAAAGATTTTGAAATTTTAGAGAGGTACTAGCCCAAAAACACCCTGCAGAAAAAATATTATCGTTAGATAAATCCTCAGGCTTATATGAAGTAGGCTCTTCAGAAAATATGTGTTGAGAGTTGGCTGGTTCAACCGAGAACTATCCCCAAACGCCTAGTGAAAACCTGAGAGATCTTCTGAAAACACTAGATCAACCATTAAATCAAGTAGAGAAATAGAACAACAATAAAATTCTGAAGAAATAGAGATACCTGCTACTTCAATCAAAATTTAAAATGTTATCATAGATTCAACAAACTGAATAAGATACCTGTATTCAGATTATTCTAAGAGAGCTATTGATTGATAGTTTTCACATAATATTAAGTATAAATTAAAACAATGTTACCATAAATTCATGAAGAGGAACACTACAGCACGTTGAAACCCCAAAGACTTTTGCATTAATTCAAAAAAGTATACAAGAGAGCTTGAGAGCTTAGTACAAGATCTAGAGATTGAATGAACTGACTGACGAATGACGTCCTATTTAAAGATAAATCCTCCAACAGCTAGTTCGAGTGATCATCGTCAAAGCAATCTCGACCGTTGACGAGGATTAAAATTTCTTTTAATCTCATCCGTTGAAATTTTAAATTATTGAAGAAATTCGAATTTTTCAATTAAATACATTTTAATTAATTAAAAATAAAAATTTTGAGTTAATTTCCTAAAAAAAATGACTTTGACTTAAACCCCATGGACCAAAGGCTAAAAATTTAGCAAAATAAATAATTTACCTCAGTCCTGGGACCTTTTAAAATTTGAATTTTAAGGACCCACAAATTTTGCCTTTGGAAAATTTAAATTTACCTAGGACCTATAATTAATTAAATTTCTGGCTTAGGATTTTAATTAATTTTGGCCAGAAAATTTAATTAATTAACCTATGATGAGGTAAATTATTTTCCAACCCCTAGGACACTTTACATCATGATTTTTCACATTTTTTACTTCTCAAGGGGGAAAACCCATCTGAAAAGGACCCTCACAGACTACCCAATTCTGTGACACAAATATAATCTAGCAGATCAAGAAATTTGTAATAAAATAACCTAACCAAATAGTTAGGATTATTCTGAAATCAATTTTACATAGACTCGATCTAGAACATCAGGACTCTCCTAAGATCCTAGTGACAAAATCCATTCCGGCTTTGGGATAAGTGTTGACACCTAATCATAGGGATTGGGTGAAAAACTAAGATTAATGTAAATAAATAATAGAAAAGATGAAGAGTCATTGGGAGATGAAATGAACAGTCTCTCCCTCATGTATATAATAATGATCAACCTGAATGAATAACATGATTTGTTTTGAAGAGTTACCTCCTGGTCTGACATGGTATCGGAGCCAACCCTATTTTTATTTTTCTTCTGTCATGTAACTCCTTCCTGCCTCTGTTCTGCATTTTGTAGGCTATCATCTCTGTCAAATCTCTGTAAAATGTTTGTAATACTGTCCCAAATTTTTGCGCTACATCCTCTGTCTACCCTCAGTGTGTTACAATTTTTTTGAACTATGAATGCCGATGTGGTGAACAGATTGGTGAATGTTGAATTCTGGCAGTTTTGGGTAATGGTAAACTCCGCTGTGGTGAATGCCGTTCTGGCATGGTATTTTTGGTTCAAATTAGGTGAAGATTGATATATCGCTATTGCTGTGTTGCTGTTGCATTGTATATGTGTATTGAATATTAGAGTCGGTGCTATTACGCTAAATGATATTGTAGTGAATGGTATTACATTTTGTACAGTGATACCTCTCTCTCCATATATCAAAATAATTATTTTTTTAGGTGTAAAATTTTGCAGCAAAAGTATTTTTTTCCCACAGTGCCACAAATTTTACAATGCATTCAATCATATCTATTGTGAGAGTAGTTCTCACTGGCAAGGAGAACTATCTTGAGTGGTCCAGGAAAATAAAACACACCCTCATTTTCAATGAGTTGTGGAAAGGAGTGTGTGTTGGAGACGGAGACAAAGAGCCAAAACAACCTACTTCAAACAAGGAGTTCGCCATTTGGGAAAATAAGAACAGCAAGGCCTATGCATTGATTGCAACATCAGTAAGTGAAGAGGTGAGTCGACATATTTCGACATTTTCAAATGCTTTCGAAGCCTTACAAAAAATGAATGAACTCTATGACTCACATTCTACACTTGAAGTTGTTCAACTCATGATTAAACTCTTCACTCTTGAATTACAAAATAATGATCCTCTTTCTCTTGCATCCGAAGTAAAATCTATAATGCATGATATCAAAGCCACTAAGGTTGAATTGGATATTCTCTGATCAATTTCTCAAGTACGTTATCCTACTTACTCCAATTATCTTGAGTCATTGCAAGAAAAAGGAAATCTCAAAGATATTACCTTTGACTCTCTTGTGAAAAAATTTGTTGAAAGAGAGAAAGCTTTTGGAAAGAAGATAGCCCCCGAATCTTTTGAAGAGGCGGCGTGTCTTGCTCAAAGAGAAAAGAATCTTGCTCAAGATTCTTCCAGAGGAAGAGGTGGTCGAAGAGGAAGAGGAAGAAATTTCAGAGGCAGGGGGGGCAGACACTCTCAAGGAGAAAAGTCAGATTTGCACTACATACGCTGCAAAAGAAATGGATCACATGATGCCTCCACAGGCAAATTATCTTGGGACAAAATTGAGCAGCAAATAAACCAACCCAAAGGTAAAACTAAGGTAAAGCGCCTGAATCCGCTCATTATGTTGAGGCACAATGTAATATTGGAGTAAATGAAGACTTATTTAATGCTTCACTCGCTTCTTCGAAAAATGATTGGTTGCTTGATTTGGAGAGCAACTTGCCACATGACTCATAGAAAAGATTTTTTTGAAGAATTTACTCACAATGTTGATGGAGCAGTATACTTTGCAGACCAATCAAAACTCAAGCCATCAGGGCTTGGCACAATCAGGCTTAAATTTCCCGGTCTTCCAAACTTTCTTCTGCATCATGTTCTATATCTCCCACATCTGAGGAGAAACTTGTTGTCCTTGGTCCACATCCGCCAGTAAGGACACTCCATTCATATGTTTGATGGCAAGATTGAGGTGAGAAAAGATTCAGACCACTCACTTTTCATGACGGGGATAAAAGAAGAAAGGCTTCTCAAGCTGCAGGGTACCTCTGCTCATACACAACATTTCTCATACAATTCTCATTATGAAGAAGGTACACTTACATCAAGTTTATTATGGCATGCTATATTTGGACATTTGAACTATGAAAACCTCCTCTTGTTGAAGAAAAATGGTGTTTCTGGTTTGCTTACAATTATTAGGAAACTTAAGCAATGTGATTCTTGCATTCTAGGAAAGCATAACAAACAGTCCTTTCATGATTCACACTCTAGAGCACATAGAAAACTTGAACTCATTCATTCAGATTTATGTGGTGCAATGCCTGTTCCTTCTGCAAATGGAAATAAATATATGATGACATTTATTGATGACTACACTAGAATGTGTTGGGTTTATTTATTGAAGAACAATCTTATGCTTTTCAAACATTCAAGAACTTTCATACATGGATTGAAAATGATGCACAATCTCATATTGCTCTATTCGCACTGATAATGGAAAAGAATACACTTCAAATGAATTTGAAAACTATCTTCGCCAACATGGGATCAAACATCAAACAAATGTGCCTTATAATACCTGACATAACGGTGTAGCTGAAAGAATGAATAGGAAAATCTTAAATATGGTACGCTCCATGTTGTTCTTCAAAAATGTAAAAATAATGTTTTGGGCTGATGCAGTTCTATGTGTTGTATATATAAAGAATAGATGTCCATCTAATGCTATCAGAAACAAGACTCCTTATGAAATGTGGTATGGGCTCATTCCTTTGGTAAAGCATCTCAGGGTCTTTGGTTCCACTTGTTATGCTTTGATACCAAAGGTACATAAACAAACTTGTGTGCAAGAAGTCGTAAGTGTATCTTCCTGGGGTATTCAAACACCTCCAAAGCATACCGTCTCTATGATAAAGTCAATAAAAAGTTTGTTGTATCTAGAGATGTAATCTTTCTTGAATCATCTAAAACTGACAATGTTGTTGAGCGGCAACTTGATTGCTTGGATAGATTCGCAAATGCAAAATCATTTGAAGATTTTGATAATCAGATACCACATCTTGAAGGGGGGATTCCTATACTAGATCAACCTGTGGAATCTTCTTCTGAAGCACTCTCCCCCCCGCAAATGCAAAATCATTTCAAGATTTTGATAATCAGATTCCACATCTTGAAGGGGGGATTCCTATACTAGATCAACCTGTGGAATCTTCTTTTGAAGCACTCTCCCCCGCATGAAACTCCAACAACAGATGATACTTTGAGTGATGTGATTGACAGAATTGGGAGACTCAACTCTGATTCAGTCCAACTCAATCAACGGAGCAGCTTGGTCCATCTGAGAAAGGTCCCCAAAGTGGCTGACAAAGACACTTGAAAGTGTTCATCCTGATGTTGGAAAGCATGAACTAGAAATTCAAACCGACAAAATGGAGATGATGTAGATGACTCTGATTTCAGTGTTGATATGGATGTTTCTTATGATTTTGAATTGAATTTGTCTATAGATTTTGAACCAACTTCCTTCAAAGAATCTTCTTCTCATGATGAATGGAAAGAAGCGATGCAAAATGAGTATGATGTCCTGATAAAGATGACACTTGGAAGCTGGTTGATCCTCCATTAGGAACCAAACCAATTGGCTGCAAGTGGATCTACAAGAACACGTATAAAGTTGATGGCTCACTTGACAAGCACAAAGCCAGGTTTGTGGCAAAAGGTTTTGCACATAAGGAAGGGGTCGATTATGAGAAGACTTTTGCCCCCACAGCAAAATGGGCTACCATCCGGACACTCTTTGCCCTAGTAGCTCAAAACGGTTGGAAAGTCCATCAAATGGATGTAAAACTGCTTTCTTGAATGGAGATCTAAAAGAGAATGTTTTTATGTACTAGCCTGAAGGATTTGCTGTGAAAGGACATGAACATAAAGTATGTAAACTTGTGAAATCCTGTATGGCCTCAAACAAGCACCACGAGCCTGGTATGAAAAACTAACTAAGCATCTTCTGAAACTCAGTTTCAAAACATTATGATCTTGATGATGCAACTTTGTTTGTCAAGAAAGTGGTTAAAATAGTTGTATATCTTGTTGTATATGTAGATGATCTTTGATGATAGGGAACAATGAAAGCTACATTGCATCCATAAAGAAGGAATTGAAGAAAGGTTTTGAAATGACTGATTTGGGCTATGTTCATTACTATCTTGGTATTGAAGTAAATCAATATTCGAAGTTTATATTCCTTTCTCAAAAGAAGTGCATTGGAGATCTGGTTGAACAGGTTTGGCATGACTGAATGCAATCCTCTGACTACTCCAATGAACAAAACTTGAAGCTCACATCCATTGAGGAAAAGAATTTGAGGATGCAACAAAGTATAGACAGCTTGTAGGAAGTCTCAACTACCTAACTACTACCAGCCCAGACGTTTCGTTCGTTGTTGGAATCCTTTCCAGGTTTATGCAAAAGCCTTGTGAGGGACATTGGTCTACTACAAAAAGAGTTCTAAAGTACTCGAAGGGAACTCAAGACTTTGGAATCAAGTATACACAGGTGGGCGACTTCAGCTTGATTGGATACTCTGATTCAGACTTCGATGGAGACAAAGAAACTAGGGTATCTACTTCAGGTTATGCTATGAGTCTTGGATCAGGAGCTGTCTCCTGGAGATCACGCAAACAATCAGTTCCAGCAAATTCCACAACAAAAGCAGAATATGTGGCAGCAGCTAAGGCAACAAAAGGAACTGTGTGGCTCAAGAAAATTCTTGAAGATTTGCAGGTAAAACAAGTACACTCAACTCCATCATGATTGACAATACCTTGGCAATAAAATTGGCCAAGAACCCAAAGTTTCATGAATCGAACGAAGCACATCAATACTAAATATCATCCGATTCGACATTCATTTTGAGGCCAAAAAAATCCATCTCCGCCATTGTTCCATAATGAGCAAATTGCAGACATCTTCACCAAAGCACATGAAGAGAAAAGCTTGAAAGATTCAGAACGATGCTTGGACTGATCAACATCCCTTCAGATTAAGGGGGGAATGTTGACACCTAATCATAGGATTGGTGTGAACAACTAAAATTAATGTAAATAAAAATAATAGAAAAAAGAAAAGTCACGGGAAATGAAATGAACAGTCTCTCTCATGTTATAATAATGATCAACTTGAATGAATACACATGATTTGTTTTGAGGAGTTACCTCCTGGTCTGATACTAAGGCTGAAGGAAAACTTTGCCGACCATCGAGAATGGATCGGTGAGACATAAAACTTCTTGTAATGTAGATCGTCGCCAGAAAATAGGTTTTACCTAGGCAATTACATACATGACACGGATCTACTGAGATTATTTACAATTTACGCATGCAAAAAGGGTTTACAACATAACATGATTATCAGGCTAATGATGATAGTTGAACGACACAGACACGTCGATCAGGCACTATCCCTTTTGCGAAAAAGGGGGTGTATTGCTATGGGTCGTCGACACGTAGTGGTCAACAAGTCCCTAATGTCGGATTCTTCAAGCTTGACTTTCTTTGAGTCTCCTTCTTCAGCAAAGCTATCTTGCTCTCTTCCTCTCTTCTTATTCCTTGGGTTCTCGGGACAGTCACTTTTGTAGTGACATTTCTTATGAAATTGATAACACTCTATCTTAGACATGTCAACTTTCTTTCTTTGTCCCTTCGATCTCTTTCCTTTATGATGAGCAACAGAAGAATTTGATACTCCTTCATGATTGGCATCCATTGAGATCCTTAATTATTATTGATTACAAGCGATCCAAAATTCTTCAAAGGTGGGGGCCACCTTCCAACTGTTGAGACCTGAAGAAAATGCACCCCAAGAGGGTGGCAATCCTAATATAGCAGTGATCACCAATTCTTTGTCTAGAACAATCTCATCGATGGCCGAAAGATCATCCCTGAGTCTAGATATCTTCACAAAGAAGGTTTCCACAATATTTTCTTTAGTCATCTTCATATTCCTCAACTCATTCTTCAAACTTGCTACTTGACCAATGTTCTTAATAACGAACAACTTCGACAAGGCTTCATACATCTCCTAAACATGATCGATGTTAGCTATGAATGGGAAAAGATTGTCTTTTATCCCTTCTACCATCTGTAGAAGTTTCTAATTTTACTTAGTTTAGAAACCCTTCATGCACTTTTTCTGATTTATTCCTACCTACTTGTTATTTTTCTTTAACAAGTTATTTACGAAGTAAATATTTAAAATAAACACCAGTGCATGCTCAACATATTATAGATCAACAACTAAAAGAAACAAGAGCAAACACACCACATGACACCATTATTTTTGGACTAATGTCCCCAGAAAAACCCAATGCGGGAAAACTGGTGCAGCTATTTGAGGGTTTTCTTATTAGGCAATATCAGAGTACAATCTGGGTGCCGAAACTGGCCTACCCAACAGAGAATTTCCTTAGCAACTATATCTCACAGTTTGAGAGAAATCTCCTGGCTGAAACCTCGGAAAATCCTTCCAGCAGCTCTTCAGCACAAAACTGCTCTTGCAAGCCCAGCGTCAGCGCCTCTCTGTATCACGCTGGCCCTGTGTCAATCTTTCTTGGCATGCGTCAGCCCCAGGAGGCCCTGCGTAAGATTTCTGGGCCTCTGCGTTAGACACGTTGGCCTTTTTGGTGCTCTGTGTAGCACTTGGCTGCGTTTATGTGGCCTTGCGTGAGCCCTTGCTGGCTTTGCGTCACTCTCCTTGGTTGTTGCGCTGCTCTCCCGGCACAATCTCTGCCTTCTCTGTTTCTCTGTACTCAATGCCCCTCAGCGGATCTCCCGATCACTGATTCTATCTCTCTTAGCAAACCCCGCTCTAGAGAATAGAATGATTGATCATCTAGTGTGCCCTCCAAGTGACCCTCAAGCCTCCTCTTATACTTTTTCTGTTGACGATTCAACGACCGAGATTAAGTCCCTAATCAATGGCTAAGATTAGATCTGGCTTGATCCATGTCTTTTGGACCACTCTAACACAGATTCATATTAATACACATTAATATTTTATTTTCCCTAAGTTTAGACTTAGGAACTCCACTAAAAATATTAATTATTTTAGTATCTCCTTATCTGTTTAGAATCTGCCTAAATCCTTTTTGGGTATTGGAGATCTCATGTACCCCAACCTCTCCACCAAATTAGTGGCTATAGAGCACTCCTCGCTGCCCCCATCAACACCATCAGAGCCATAATTCGCCACTACTTTCATAGATCACTTTCTGAATAATTCACTTTTTCGAAATCACTGGCTTCTTCAGTAGGCTTCTTTACATTTCCTTTAACCAAGTGTAGCACCTTGTTCTTCTCGAGGATTAAGTCAATCCTCTTCTTCTAGTGTTAAGTTAAGGTATGTTCTATGCTTATAAAAGTTTACTTTTTTTCCTTATTATATTCCACAGATTAGCAATCACATGTACATAAAGTAAAGTGAAAATAGAACATTAAACGATCGACAGAAAACAAGCCAAGACAAGAGACACAAGATGTGGCGGCTAGCCAGGGACAAACCCCACAATGTGTGGGGAAACCCTTTGATCAAATCTTCTTTTATCTTCAATAATTCAGTAGAGAGAAATAGTACAATAAATCTGATTTATATCAGCGGTAGCAAACCCTAGATCAGCAGCATCAACATTAGCGACTTCATCATCAAACTAGGGCAGACGATATCTCACAAACCAACCGTCGGATCGACTTGATTCCACCACCAAAAGTTGCGGCTTCCAGAGGAGGTTCAGATGAACCTACAACGCAGTTCATATGAGGAGATCTTCTAGTCCACGCAGGTCAAATTTTACTTCTGCAGTTGCAGCTTCAGTTTCAATAGCTTCCAGCTTCAAACTAAGGCAGTCGATATCTTGCAAACCGTCTATTGGATTGACTTGATTCCACCACCAAAAGTTGCGACTTTCAGAGGAGGTTCAGATGAAACTATAGCGCAATTCAGATGAGGAGATCTTCTAGTCCACGCAGGTCAATATTTACTTCTGCAGTTGCAGCTTCAGTTTCAGCAACTTCCAGCTTCAAACTAGGGCAGTTGATATCTTGCAAACTGTCCGTTGGATTGACTTGATTCCACAACTAAAAGTTGCAGCTTTCAGAGGAGGTTCAGATGAACCTATAGTGCAGTTCAGATGAGGAGATCTTCTAGTCCACGCAGGTCAATCTTTACTTCTGTAGTTGTAGCTTTAGTTTCAGCAGCTTCTAGCTTCATATGTGTGAGGGAAATACCCTTTTCTGCGAAGTAGAGAAGAGATTCTTTTCTGCACAGTAGAGAGAGAGATATGATGAAATGAGTGAGTCCAAATGAGGAAAAGTCCTTCTGTATTTATACACAACGTTGGTGCTTGAATAGATGCGACTATTGGGCTTCTGAGCCTACATGAGTTGTAGGTCGGCTTGATAATAATTCCATAATCAAAATAAATTCATATCTCCATGAATACTTATTGGAATAAGATGATCTTTATATCAATCCTACACCTTTCGACGAGAGGAATCTAATAAAAATATTATCAGCCATGAATAAGATGACCCACATGAAGTTTTTCCCTAGTTTCCAATTTTAACATCAAGGATCTGAAGGTAGATGCTCCTTCAATTTTGTTCTCACCCTTGATCGAGTTAGACATCTTCCTTGAATATAATAGATTCTTTCCCTGAGATAGTGTCTATGAATGGATATGCCTTTTTCTTCTTTCTTCACCAAAGCTCTAATTCCATGTTGGAAAATCAGAAAGGAAGTAAAGATTTTCTAGATCTTGATAATTACTTGTGATGTTTGAAAGAATAACTTCGGCGTAAATCACACGTAGATAGACATTTGTCGACGCGTTTCGAACCAACTAGTGTGGTTCATCGTCAGGACGCGTTTCGAATCTTGATAATTACTTGTGATGTTTCTTATTATTATGATTATTTATATCTTCTTTCTTTAGATCATCAAGCAATTACCAAAAGCAACAACACATAAAACAATGAACACAAGATGCAGGCACATGTTAGCGCAAAACCCCCCTCGAGGGGAAAACCTTGTAGGAATTTACAGGGTAAGTTCCTCAGACATAACACCAAAGGACACTGCTTACAAACATATCACAGATCAATACACCAGTATTGTTGACGTGGATAAAATCCTCAAAGAGGGAAACAGTCCACAGCCTCAGCCAACGCGGCCACTTCAGGCAATTTATTAATAAAAGAATGAACATTTACATAAGCTTCTCTCATGAACGATTACCCTACAAATGACCCTCCATGCTCTTTAAATAAAGATCATGAACCAATCAGATGTTAAGCCACGGATCAAGTGTCGGTAATATTGAGGAGAGAATGAACCGTCGGATCACTACATATCGTGACCATCAGATTGTAAGTTACAAAAATACATAGTAAAGAAACACACTTTACCTAACTCTACACTAGACCAAGTTATACTTAACTATTTCTTATGTGTTGGAATATCCTAACATCCCCTCTAAAGAACAACTTGGGATAGGATTGAAGGATATACAAATATGACACAATAGGAGAAGGAAGGAGGCACTAGAGCCTATCCCCCCTTAGTGACAACTTCCTGAAATCCAACCATAAATCGAATTCTAGTAAACTTTGCCTCTGTGAGAGCCTTTGTAAAGATGTCTGCAACTTGATCATCTATTGAACAATATTGCACTTCAAGAACATGGCCATGAATGAGCTTTCTGATGAAGTGCATGTGCAGTTCAATGTGTTCGCTGCGCTGATGTTGGACTGGATCTTTGCATAGTTGAATGGCACTTTGTTTATTACACCAAAGTGTAGTTGGATGCTACTGTTGAAAGCCAAACTTTGACAGGATCTAACGAAGCCACAGGGCTTCCTTACTAGCTTCTACAGCACCACGATACTCTGCTTCTGCTGAAGAAAGAGAAATGGAACTTTGTTTCTTGCAAGCCCATGTAATAGGTTCTGAACCAAGAGTGAACACATAACCTGCAGTAAAATTCCGATCATCAGGGTCACCAGCCCAATCAAAATCAGTGAAACCAACCAATAGAGGAGATGCTTCTGCACTATAATGAATCCCAAACTGAACTGTACCTCGAACATAACGAAGTATTCTTTTAGCTGCTTTTCAATGACTTTCATGTGGGTTTTGCATAAACCGAGCAATAAGGTCAACAACAAAGGAAAGGTCAGGACAAGTATGGGTCAGATACAAAATTTTTCCTACAAGTTGATGGTATAAGGTAGCATCAACTTAGGGGAGGTACAAATGACTAAAAGTTTGGCTCCAGACTGAAAGGGAGAAGGGGCTGGCTTACAGTCTTCCATGTGAAAATGGCGTAGAAGATCACAGGCATACTTGGACTGGGAAAGGGAATACCTTCCTTGGATTGCAAGACTTGAAGACCAAGAAAATAATGCAAGTGTCCTAAGTCTGTCATTTCAAACTTCTTTTTAAGGCTGGACTTTACATGATTTATAAGGTTGGGATCACTACCAGTAAGGATAAGATCATCAACATAAAGAACAAGAATGATAAGAGACTTTCCCACTTTTTTGGTGTAGACAGTATTATCAGAATGACACCTAGAAAAGCAAGTTTCTAAAAGAAAGTTATCCATTTTGGCATACCAAGCCCGAGGAGCTTGCTTGAGACCATAAAGGGATTTCTTAAGTCGACATACAGGGTTGGAGTTTGTTTGTATAAAGCTAGTAGGTCGTTCCATATAGATTTCTTCATACAAGTCCCCATGCAAGAAGGTAGATCTAACATCCATATGATGGACTTCCCATTTGAAAAAGGTAGCAAAGGAAAGAACAAGGCGGATAGAGTTCATTTTGGCAACAGGGGAGAAGCTTTTAGTATAGTCAATGCCTTCAACTTGTGAAAAACCCTTAGAAACAAGACGAGTTTTATGTTTATCAACTTTTCCATCTAGTCCATACTTGGTTCTGTAAACCCATTTGCATCTAACAAGTTTTCGTCCCTTTGGTAGAGGAACAAGATCCCATGTATCATTTGCCAATAATGAACGATATTCTTCATTCATAGCTGCGTCCCAATCTGGATGGCCTGAAGCTTCTGCAAAGGTGCCAGGATCATAATTCGCGAAAGCTTGAGCTAGTAAAGAAGAGGCTCTATCGAAGTGAGAGCGTGTATGTCGCTGATCTGTAGGATCATCGCAAGAGCGCAAGAGCTGCTGCATCCCGAGTAGCACGAACCCATTTTGGAAGCTGAGGAGCTAAAGGAGGATCCTGAGAAGGTGGGGGAGGATTGTCATCCTCGCTTTCATCATCTGAAGAAGAAATATTTTTAAAAGTAGAAGAGATAGAGAGAGGTGGCACATTCGCCGAACTAGACTTGTAGGCCGATATATTTTCAGCAAACTTTACATCTCTTCTAATGATAAAATTTTTGGACTTAAGTGGAATTAGTCTATATCCTTTGAGATCTTCAGAATATCCAACAAAAATACATTTTTCACTCTTAAGTTCTAAAGCTTTATGTTTCTCATCTGGAATATGGGCCCATGCTTCACTTCCAAAAACACAAAAGTGACTTACATCTAGTTTAATTGAGCTCCATGCTTCTTATGGAGTGATATTCTTTAAAACCTTAGTAGGAGAGCAATTTATTATGTACTTTGCATAGTTAATTGCTTCTGCCCAAAAATTAAGACTAAGTCCCTTAGATTGAAGCATACAATTAGCCATTTCCTTTAAGGTGTGATTCTTCCTTTCAGCTACACCATTTTGTTGTGGAGTATATGGAACAATATGTTGCATTTGAATTCCATTCTCAGTGCAAAAGTTGATGAATTTGTTGTTAACATATTCTCCGGCATTATCAGATCTTAGCTTAAGAATTTGATGTCTAGATTGTTTTTCAACAAAGCCTTAAAGGCCAAGAACATGTTAAATACTTCACTCTTGAGTTTTAAGAAGTATACCCAAGTGTGTCTGGAGAAATCATCAATGAAAGTTAAGAAATACTTGTAGCCCGAGAATGCAACAATTGGAAGTGGACCACATAAATCACTATGCACAAGCTGTAAAGGGGTTGAGGCATGCCAAGAGGCACGTTTTTCAAAACTATCCCGATGATGTTTTCCGAGTACACATCCGAAACAAACACCATCTTTGCAAGATACCATTGGAAGGCCTGTCACCATATTTTCTTTACATAAATTCTGAAGGGAGCGATAGTTTAAGTGACCAAATCGCTCATGCCAAAGTTTGCTCACTTCATCATTATGAGCAATAAATACCGAGGGAAGATTTGATGACCCAAAGTTGTTAAACTTATACAACCTTGTAGAATCATCAACAATGCCAGTAGCTAAAATCTGTCTAGGATCTCTTAGGTCCTTAATTACAACATCGTGAAGTGAAAATTCAACGATTTTACCTTCACTTGAATGAGTTATCTGATATACAGATAGAAGGTTGCAGGATAAGGTTGGAACACATAATACATCATTAAATTGACCATTGTCTATATGAACAATTTTAGTCCCTACAACACTAAGAGATCTAACATCACCAACATATATATTTTTGGTGTTACAATCATTTAAAGAAGAAAATATGGCTTTGTTTTTGGTCATGTGATAAGAAGCTCCAGAATCAATGAGCCACTCATGAGAATTAGAAGAAGAAGATACATTTAGTGCATATCCAGACCGAGATGTTTGACAACCACATGCAGAAAGTGTTATTCCTGTAGATGAAGTTGAAGTTGAAGAGTGCTCCAAATGGATGTTATGCTTCTTCATTGTTGCTTCCAAGGCTTCCATCTTCTTAAAGCATTTGGATTCTAAGTGGCCATATTGATTACAAAAGTGGCAATGTCTATCAATTTTCTTCCCTTTGTTTTTATTTGCCTTATCATTTTGTTAAAATTTCATTTTGAGGCTGAAATTGCTTAGGACCTTTGTTTGGTTTAGGACCATTCTTTTTAGGATACGACTTCTTAGGATCCTTTGAATTTGGTTGCTGCTGGGCGGCTAAGGCTTTCTTAGAAGAGTTTCCGAGATTAAGAAGACCAAGGTGTAAGAGTTTTTCTTGTTCTCTTATTAAAGAATCACAAAAGGAATCAAAGGAAGGGGACTTGTAGTCTTGTCCTTGAGAAATGAAGGCTTATCTTATAGAATGGAAAGTGGAAACAAACACAGAGTAGGCTGCTCCAAACTTAGTAAGAATGGAATAGATAAGGTTGCCATCTTCTTTCTTAACCTTAACACTTTCCAAGAGAAGTCTAAGGGTCTTGAACTTGGACAGAAAATCTTCAATGGAAGAAAAATTATTGGGGTCCAATGTAAGCAATTCATTTTCGAGTTGATGGGCTCTAAGTTCATTTTTAATTCCAAAAACTTTAGTGATCTATTTCATTGCTTCATTAAGAGTATCAAGTTCCGCGATATGGAATCTAAGGTCTGGAAAAATAGACATCCCTATCAACCCACGTGCTTGATCTTGCCTATTTTCCCATTTGGTTGCGTTATCTTCGTCTTTTGGTTTGGTTTCTTGGCTTGAGGCTATTCTGTAAAGACCTTTACTTCTAAGTAAATCCACAATGTAGGACCACCATTGGAAGTAGTTGGTGCTAAAACTGAAGCTGTAGATGCTAAAAATAAGTGTTCCAATGGAAAGATCTCGAAAAAATAGGCTGATTAAAAGAAAACGGCTTTGAAAACGGCGTCCCGATGAAGAAGTTATGGCTTTGTGAAGAAAAGTTGTTGAAGATGCCAATGAAGTGCGGGAATGTGCGGAAATGAATGATTATATTTAAAAAAAATCCGCCCCCTTTCCAAACTTAATTTAATTAGCTCAACAAAAGGAAGACTTGAACTCAAGACCTCTATTCTTATAAAATAGCTTTGGACCAAGTGAGCTAGATTAAAAAGTTAGTAATTTTTGGAAAAGAGGAAGGGGTTTTTTTTTAGTCACTGAAGCTTTGGGGTGCGTGCTTACTTGAGAAATCTCTTTTTTCCTACAAAACAAAAAACACAAAACCCTACACAAACATACAAAAAAAACAAACCTTGCGGCTTGAAGTTAGCTTTAATCGGAAGCTAAATATTTTTCTCAATGTTTTTGATTTTCCGAGATTAGACTGAGGCACGACGAAAAAGAGCATACGCATGAGAAAAATCCTTCCTTTCTGTCCCTGATTTGCCCAGATCGCACAGAGTTGCGGGGCAAAGAGCATACACAGAAATGAAAGGTATAGGTCTGGTAATAAAAAAGAGCTAAATAAACCAAAATGAACAGAGAGAAAATAACTAAAAACTGCAAATAAACATTGTATACCTCCAGATCTTAAAAATGACGTAGCTCGGGCTACCAGAAACCTTTTCACTTAGAGCACGACGGTAAGAACAAGGCCAGCCAACCTTCCACCACGCCTCCCTTCTCCAGGCCGGAGGAGGGTGAGCCTGTCGAACTCTCGACCTATGGGAGAGGAAATTCTCTCTCTTGTATTTCTCTCTTGCCTAACCCTACTGAGGAATAGGTGCGTAGCTTAACCAAAGGAATAGCTCTTCTATTGGATATTTTCTATGGCTTACTCTTTATGACTGGCTTTGACTGACTCCTGCCTTACTTGCCTTATTACTTGCTCTAGCCTGTCGATTTCTCTATCTTTCTCTGGCAAGGCTCTATCTTTCTATCGCAAGGAAGGTCAGGTCACTGAAGTGTAGTGTAGACTCTTTCCTACCTCAATGAAATATAGAATCCCTTGCACTAGGAAGCGCAAGACCCTCCGGACCTTCCGTTCACCCTACTTAATAATGAAGCTTATGTCATTACGCTTTAGCAGAAAATGCTGCTATGGGCATATGTCATTATGCATTTCTGCCGTCATTACGCTTTTCCTCTCCTTATCAGTTGAGCCCCCTGTCGGGTCCTCTCCCGGTGGTCGAGCAACTAAAGTTCCTCTCCTTATCAGTCGAGCCCCCTGTCGGGTCCTTGCTTTCCTAGCGTCAAGCAAGCCCCTACCGGTCCTTGCCCGATTTTGAAAAGTAGATTTATTCCTATAAACGCACCCCCAACGATTAGCTGACGGGGGGTTCGCTCGCCTTCGTTTCCCTGGATATTGCTTTTACGGAGGATCCAACTTCCCCTTTAGCGCTTTATGGTCCGATGTTCACTTCCCTTTTACCCCCCTTACTACCGCTACTACCCGCTACTAAATTATTAGGTCCTTTTGAAGAAATCATCATAGTCCCCTTTCATACTACCCATTCTACTAAATCAGAGCTTCAACCTTGAGCGAGCTTTGATAGATCTACTGAACCGTTATAACGACCTACAGAAGATGACACCCATCATAAACCCCTAAAGAGAAGAGATACTCTGTACAGCTACACCTTAGGATAACTATCTTAATGCTCATACTGACGGAACTATCTTCTAAGGGATTCCTCACTGGAACAGATGCTCCTAACACAATAGAGCAGTCCTCTCGGCCCGAAAGCAGTCAGAAATAATAGATCTAGGAAACGTCAGTCAGATGCAGTTCTACCGGCTTCAGATTTGGATCACCAACAGATGCGGCCCTCAACTTGGCTCTAATACCATGTAGGAATTTACAGGGTAAGTTCCTCAGACAGAATACCAAAAAACACCGCTCACAACAAATCACAGATCAATACACTAGTATTGTTGACATAATTAAAACCCTCAAAGGGGGAAACAATCCACGACCTGAGCCAACGCGACCACTTCAAGCAATTTATTAATAAAAGAATGAAAATTTACACAAAATTCTCTCATGAACGGTTACCCTACAAATAACCCTCCATGCTCTTTAAATATAGATCATGGACCAATTGGGTGTTAAGCCACAGATAAGTGTCGGTAATACCGAGGAGAGAATGAACCGTCGAATCACTACATATCGTGACCGTCAGATTGTAAGTTACAAAAGTACATAGTAAAGAAACACACCTTACCTAACTCTACACTAGACCAAGTTATACTTAACTATTTCCTATCTGTCGGAATATCCTAACAAACCCAGTCAAAGTAATTCTTCCTTTCAATAGTATTCTTTGAGACTCTTCACCCTAGACCTTGACCAGACCTTCCCTCCACATCAAGTCAGCCTCTAGAAGATTGACCTCTTTCCTATCAACTTCGACTATGCAGGAACTTGCAATAGCTAATAGCTTCCGACCGCAGTTCAACTTGGAAGACTTCGATCTCCCAATCCATAGCACGAAACAGAGAGAGACCACCACCAAAATTTCGATTTTCCTTGACTCCTTAGACTTCCCCAAACTCGCATTCACTTTGGCTTCCCGACAACAAACTTTCCCAGCTTCCTACTTCGCACTCTTGCCCAACAAACAAATTTTCGCACTTCTGCCTAATAGAGAGAGAATGAGAAGTGATGCTCCAAATGAATTCAATGTCCTTCCTTTTATAGGCTTCTTGTGGGGTCAAATAGTGTCTTAGGTTGAATTGATCTTCCCTTAGGCCGACATGGTGTGGAGGTTACATAATTCGTATTTGACTCAATACTTAACCTTTTTACATGATTCAAAAGCCCAAAAAGGGTCTATTTAAATGTATAGTTATCCTATAGACTCAGAATAAATCCTAGAAGTCTTCAATGGGGAATTTGACCTAAAACATGGTGACCCAAGCATGAAACCCATGCTTTAATAAATCACAATAATAATAATACAAATTCTTTTCTTTATTCTTTTGACAAGTACATTACATAATGACTTAAGTACATTATTGAAGACCGAACATAGTTACTTTTTCCAACACAAGAAGCAACCTCTAATAGATCGAATTATTAAAATTATGCCCCAAACATAATTCTTATGAGTGTGACCCATTAAAAAAGAAAATACGAACAAGTGCCCGTGGGGAACCCTAATCAGTTCATATGGCCTACATCTGTAACTTGAACCCTGTGTTTGGCATGGTCTTGAATATTGAATGGTATGCTTTCATTGCCCACCTGTCAGTTGGAGATTTGATGTGGAAATGTGGCATGAGGGAAAATCTAAGTCGGAAAATCCTTTCTTGAAAACAAGGAACAACCTCTCCTGCTCGTAAAATAAGTCGAGATCCCTTATTTTCCCTGGCGCAATGAACACCTAATAAACGATGCCAATGTGCACACAAAAGAAAATCAATCAAATAAAGGGTAAAAGGGTGAGAAAGGCTTCCTGCGCAGAGAGGTGATGCAAGCAACTTCGTCGGGGTACTGAACAGGTCTACTGGTAGCGAAGCAATGTTTGTGATTTCTTGAGTGACTCCATTGAGGTACTGAACAGGACTGCTGGCAATGGAGCAACACCGAGAACTCATTTTAATTATGAATACCATTAATCCTTTGCCTTGTTCTCTACATCATCATAAGAGACTTACATGCGTGAGTTCTTATTTCACTGTGTAATGAACAACAAGACCTAGCTACAAGATAGATGGATGGCACCTCTGTAAGAGGTAAAGTAACCCAAGTGGTAACCACAACATCTAGTTCAATACTTTCTTGCATTATTAACGAGACTTGCTCTATTGTAGGGACAAAGGCAGAGATGTTGGGTTCTACTAGTGGTTCACCAATTGTTGTAGCGGCTACAACAACACCCAAAATTTTAGCCTAACACCAATTTTTGGGTCCCCCTATGCTTTTCAAGGTTCCAATGGTTACATTTGTGTTTTTGAATTGGTCAAACCTTTCAATGTCTTAGCTACCATCAAATCTTATGCGAGCTTATACTCTCATGATGTATGTTGCTTTTATCTGCGTGGAATCATGTTGGTTCGTGTTCTAGGGTTTGAGAAATTTTCTTGACATGTTTTACCTTGATTCCCACTCTCTAAGATACAAATTTAACTTGATTCCTCAACATAGTGGTTGCATGATCATGATTGGAATTGTATTGCATAAAAATACCACCTTCAATGATTAAGTCAATTCATACGCTTGAGGGTTAAATTGGTATGAGTAAAATGTTTGTTCACATATTTGGGATAAAGTCATTTAAACCATCCATATCACATGTAGTTGCAAAGTCATCCAAAAACACCTCTTACAATTTTACAACATCTCATTTTTCTATCTCATGCTTGCAATCCATTATGCATTTAAAGTTTTAGCATTTAAGATTGTAAAAGATCATGCCACATAATTTATTAATTCATATTATGTTTGGCCATCCAGGGTAGTCTTTCAGGGTTTTACATATGAAATGAATTTTGTCATTTGACAAAACCTTGGAAGAATAATGTGTGGCACTATAATCATGCCTTAGAGGACCCTGCTTTCCTAACATTATTCACACCTTTAAAGGAATATCCATTTCAGGTGGAAAGATGGAATTCATATTAGGTATGCCACCTGTTTTACGTGCCCATGAGTTAATCATCTAGGGAGCTTAATGATTCTCAAACAATTCAAGATTTTCTTTTAGTACCATTGGTAACCATATAGACATGGACGTTTATGTCCCTTCTTTCCAATTCAATGAAGCACATCCATAAAGTGAAGTACGCCCCTCCAAGAAACTAGCACATCTTCCCAAAAGGATTCACTTGGATTGTTGGGACAAATTCCTCTTAATTTTAGTCTTTACACATGCTTCAGATATAATAGGAAGTTATTCAAGATCTCCATTTTTAACACCAGATGATGTTACCTTTCTCCATTCCACAGAAATGAATGCTTATATGATGACAAGATGTTGGACGACATATTGGAATTCTTAAGCTATGAGGAATTTGCCAGTGATGGATGAATTTGTTCACATTGGTCTGTTTCTTTATTCTCTTATTTTCCAAAAATATGAATACCACAACTAGATGCTTTCTTCAGGGCTAAGCATAGGTTACCATAGATGCAAATAAATGTGGTAAATGACAGGGATTTCAATTTTCCTCTTTAAAAAAGGTCAGGGAATTGTGATGATCTTTACCTTCTTTATAGAGGTTTATGCCATTCTTTGATTTAAGTCCTGCTTCAACAACAACCAATGTGATGCTGGAGGGTTTTACTACCATGACGAATTTTTGACAAAGGGCTGTCTATTCCCAAAAAGAAGATTTCATTTATTACGTTCAGGTCTCAATATGAGTGGATCACTCCTAGTGGATAACAGTGACTGCTAGAGATTACTTCTAGTTAACAAGAATACCAAAATTCAACGACTTGGAGAAATTATAGCTATTCTGTAATCACATTGGTGAAATTATGGTTATAATGACTTGGTAGCAAAGGAAAATGCGACCCAATCACATCTTGACTATGCGATTTGCCTCAATCACATTATCTTTAGCTAAGTTGCATGTCCAGATGCAATTGCCTTAGTCGCATTACCCTTCCTTGAATTGTGTTCTCATCTATGATGGACATCGAGTGCATTTTCAGATGCGATTAATTGAAACCACATTTTGCTCCATTGGGTTGCATTCTCAAATGCAACTGGCATCCATCATTGTCCCACTTGCGACCTAATCTATCTCTATCACATGCGATTAGGACACCTCACACTTCCAAGATGCGACCTTGCCTATACTTGAAAAATGTGACTAGCTTAAGTCATTAATCCCATTGTAGGTTGCACTTACATGTATCAATGGCACTGTAATCTGAAAGTGCGAGTTACGTAGAACTACGACTCAAGGACACAACTCACCCTATAAACAAAAATTGTGACTTTTATTACCAATACTCTTTGGTTATAAAATGAAACACCCCCTATTCACTTTATATTCGCTTGATCCCTTTGATGTTGGACCATCTTTCTCACTAGGGTTCATGATTTATGACTGGAATTGAATCTAGCTTGAGGTGAGGTTGCAATTGGACCTGTAAGCTTATTGTTATTGGAAGAGGCTCTCAAAAGTAAATCAACATCACTGGCAAGCTCAAATGACCTTTTAAAAGCACCTACAAATTATTTCCTTATGGCCAAAGGAGATTTCTTTCAATGCACTTGCCACCATGACCACCAAATGTCAATGGAGATGGTGATAGTTCAGATTGGAGGTTTACACGATTGACCAGATAATGTATCTCATTTGTTCTAATACAACATAATAGTATGCAGTCTACGTGTTGGTCAACCATTGTTTTGCTCTCCTCTGAAGCATGTAACAAATTGACGCTTTCTCAATTCACTATACAAATGGCCAAGATTACTAAAACACATTTTTACATGGTATGGCTCAAGTTGTAGTGCCTGTAATGTGTGATGGGCAATATTTGTGATTGTTGGGAGCAGGGCAGGCATTTATTAGCACCATTCTCCACGCATTGAGCTCAAATTCTATCATGCACATGGAATATTATTAGTTGTTTCATTTGATATTTAATGGAACACATACTTTGGTAACATGAACATTCATCAACATAAAATTCTCCAAGGAAGAAGATATTACTCTAAACATAAAGAGCTTTCATATGAAAATATGACTTTTCTCTCCAATTATACCTCCTACACTATAAGGATCTACAAATCCTAGGTATTCAGATTAGAATACAAAGAATGCAAATAAACTAGCCAAAGAGATTATGAACTTCAATCTTGCTTCAATTGAAAATCACATGGGTGTTCAGAGTTTATTATTTGAGCATGTGTTAAGTTGGTGGAGATACATATTTTCAAAAATTTCTTCCTCCATATTAGACTTTCAAGCCATCATGTATTTTCATAGATTCCCTACAACAATACAAAAACAACTATGAAGAGTACGACAAAAATAACTCAGTTGTTCCAGGTGTAAATGTAATTGGGATATAAGAGCACCTCATGGTGATGGGAAAGAAGCACTTGTGTTGGTCGCGCCTTTTCTGTCAGACAACATTCATATAGGGAATGCGTTTTCTTTAGGTATAGGATATTCACTATTCTATTTATTCAACAAAACTTTTGGCTTGCCAAAGATTTTGTGTCGCTGGCTACAGGCTCAAAATATGGCACTCATGTTGTTGTTGCAACATGGCTAAAGGACTATCATGAACCTATATTTTTTCACTCGTCTTCTTTTTTGAAGTATGAATAACTTGTTGATGGCCCACATCCCACAGAGGAAAAAGGACCTCCTAATAAACAATTTGACTATAACACACTAGATGAATTTCAGCGTGTAGGGACTATTGTTGATGCTTTAGTCTTTAAAGTTCAGGAAAAATTAGATCCAAACTGATAAAGATAACCCCATGAAGTTATTGATTTGGGATGCCTTATCCTGTTTAACCTTATTTGTGGGACGTGATGTCTTAGGCATAATTTATCCCAAGTTTGGCATATGGTAAGAAGCATCCAAGGAACCTCATATTGAAGGTTGGGTTGCTTTGAAAGCATTTACCCTCAAAATTACTATTATTGGCTTGGTGATTATATCGATTATTAATTTTACTGCTGCGCAACTAGGGTTTTCCTTTCTATAGAATGACTCACCAAGGTATTCAAGGCATCCCCACATGTTGCTTCCATGCCCATAGCTATGTCATGTACTTCATTATATCATTAAAGGTAGAGAATGCTAACGCTGATGAAGAACCAAAGGTGGAAACAAGTGAATTGACTCCATGCAAGCTTCTAGCACTGTTTATTCAAAGCATGTGTGGATTCCTCTTGAGCTTCCTTTTGTTGTAAATATGATTTTGTCATATTTTACCAAAAGTCGTTAGACATTATAGAGTCATGAGGGTAGGTGAAAGGTCATGGTAGGTGAACACTCACCTTATTTCTATAAATATACCCTCATGCCTTATTAGAAGGGACTTCAACACTTGAGCTAGGCTAGCATTAGGTAGTTGTTTCGTGCTTAAAGAGCTAGAGGCACACAACACTTGGTAGATAATAAGGTGAGTTATGGTGATGCTAGGGTTTTACTTTGAATCTGTTATGAACAACTCATGTTCCATTATTGGGCTTTGATGGTTTGCAAGAGATGTACTTGAACTTGCAACATGAATAATGAGAAGTTCTTCGCTTTCGACCTTGATTCTCGTGCATCTTCATAGTGGTTGTATTGGTTGCCTGATATTTCCATAGTGTTTGTATGTGTGCTTTCATGTGAGCAATATGTTAACGAACTAATTTGTGGCTTATGGCTTGCGTGTTTGCTTTGAATCTGTGCTTTCTTATTTCATGCTATGCCGGAAACTTATTGTGAATTGATGGCACTTTCCTATTCATATGGCTGAGATGGTTTTAGCTCACTAACCCTTCTAAAGGCATGCTTCTTATTGTTTTGCTGTTACATTATTGTATTCCGTTCTGCATGTTTTCAATCATGGGTTGACCTCATCCCAATTCTTCGTGCATTTCATTCTTGCCCTCGCTCTAACATATCCACATTTGGCAGCCAGAGCAAAACATACATGGTGGTAGCTTGACCCACATGCCAGATGGGGCTCCTATCCCAAATGGTGTGAAATCTAATTGAGCCTTCACACCAAGGAGAACCCCTTGGCGGGACATTTTTCCTATCAATAGGTAGTGTGGTCAGATCAAGATGATGTGGCACAATGGTGCAAACAAGTCAATATGGCACTAACCCTAGCACGGGACATGGAGACTCAATTTCGAAAATTTGGAATTCTAGAAAATGACCCTTTTTAAAGACTTTCCAATTGTTAGATGATACAAATATCAAAATATCTGGATATTGACACACTAATAGGATGATGACATGGCCATGAATAGGTGTTTGAGTTGACATGGGAAGCCAGGTGGGCACTATCATGGAATCTCTAGATGAATAATGGTCTAGGAATTTGGAAATTTCGTTGTTTGATTTAGTGAGACATTTTGGTTTTCTTGGATAGCGAATGATTTGGACATCTATAAAGTTGACCTAATAATCTCCATGGAAATTCATAATACAACTTCATGGAAAAAGGGTATTTTTAGAAACATCCAAATCTAGATATTTATATTTTTGACTTGTTGATTCGAACATTTTTTCCAATTTGGAAGAGCTAGAAATTGGAAGAACTAAGAATGGTTGTATGAATGAAAAATGACCTAGATCCAGATATGAGTAAGCAGTTGATGTGCCCAACTTATAAACATTGTGCTATATGTTGGTGACTTGTGGAAATTAGTGCCGCATGTTAAAATAAAATGCATTTTAAATAACCCACCTCCATAAAGTAGCCTAGGGTTGGACATGTACATCTTATACCCTCAAAAAGACATAGAGTGATCTAGATGTGCTACAATGAATATAAATGCAAGTGATCCCATCAGATAGGAGGTTAGTTAACATTTAATTATATGTTATACTTGCTAGACTATGATTGACGTTTTACACTCATTGGATAATAAATAGTTTTAAAATCATTACATTAAGACCACACATTTTTTCATTTTAAAATTAAAAAAGAAAATTCACAGTTGATAATAAAATATGGAAAGCAATACGTTATACAACTTACATTTATCATTCCAAGATGTCTGAGCATAATTATAAGTTAATACTCCAATTATACACTCTGGTATTAAAGTAAAACTATTATCATCCATTCAGTTGTGTTACTATGTTACCACTGTTTTTTGCTGCAAAGTTTTACATCATAATTTTCTCAAATCACGACTAATACACGAGTCATTAGTCATCTTTGTCAAATGACAAGAACCTCAAAACACACATTCAACAAATTTTATTAGTCATCTTTGTCAAATGACAAGAACCTCAAAACACACATTCAACAAATTTTCACTTTGTTGTTATCACAAATAGGGAAACTCAACTTTCGCTTAGTTATTAGAACACAAAGTCATGTTCACATGCAAGAAAACTTAAAAACATGTATTCAGCAATTCTCCATGGCCTTTAAAGCACGGACTCACGCTCACATGTACAAAAACAGACATGCATTGCCAATACTCCACCATGAAATTAGAACACAAACTTATGCTCCAAAAATTCAAGACATGTATATTGAATACCACCCAGCCATTAAAGCACAATCCCATATTCAAATATGAGCACAAACTCACGTTCACACATCAAAAAAATTTACATGACTTGCATAGTGAATAATCCACTTTGCCATTAGAGCACAAACTCCTGTTCAAATATTAAGAACAATTGTATATTTGAGTAACGCAATTTGGATTTATGGCACCAACAAATATTCTGTAGGGCAATAAAAACAACCATCTAAACAAAGGGTTTCCAACCAGATGACTCATTTCAATAGGAATACAGCAACTTGGATTTATGACATTAATAAATCGCAACAGGGCAATAAAGACAATCACCTAAACAAAGAGTTTCCAACGTCTCATTCGAATTCAGGGAATGAAATCTGACAATATATTTTCTTAATTCAAAAATATGAAATTATACTTTCATGAAATTTGTAGCCGATGTAACCCACAAATTTCTAAGATATGGTCTATGACAACGCTAAAAATACTTTAGTTGTCCTCTCACGACATTCCTCTTATTGGATATATCCTTAGATCCTTGTGAAAATCAGTAATAGAGAGACTGATTGCCGTTAAGTTTTAATGTGATCTAATCTTATGCTACTCGCATAAAAATATATTTTGAACATTAAACAGTGTTATCTCTGATCCTGTTTGCTGATAATCCAGTGGAAAGTGCTGTTAATTCTTTTATTAACGGCACATATCTCTTTTAACTTTGGAGGAAAATTGGTCATGGAGCAAAATTATGGTTATACACATTTTTCATCAACATTAATGTCTAGCCGCTACAATATAAATACAGAAAGATTAGAGTTAACAGTGGGGGGCATGGAAAAGCTTGGTCAGTCGCATTGCTAAGGTCATCAGTGCCTTCACTGAACAAATAGTTATGTTCATACCATTCATATAGTATGAGGTAAGCACAAACATGGTGATAGTTTGCATAAAATGAAGTGAAATAAATTTATCTTAATGTCCACTAATAACTTGGAAAGGTCAATGGCACTGCAAAATACAATACACCAAAATGGGTGGTAAGGAGTGCAGAGCAATCTCCCAAAACTACAAAAGAAACCCTAAAGCTAGAAAAGAACGAAAAAATCCTACATACAGTAGGAAGCCAACTATAATATACAAACTCAAAATTATAGAGGGAAAAGTTGTAAGAAAGAAGTGGAGTCAGTTGTTATCATTCTTATAACCATGAATGGGAATGCCCACCTCAAAAACCTATCTGATAACGTCCCTTGGGGAATGGCCTGCACTGATGGGTCCCTGCGTAGTGATTTTCTGTGGTCTCTAGATGTTCCACCTAAGGGTGAGAACAGACACCGAACTTGAGATGGAAGCCAAGGCAAAATCTCTCCTACCATCCAAGGACGCAGAGTTCCCTGTAGTGGAGGATATGTTGATCTGTGCATGACTTTGAGAAATGCACTTGTGCCACTGTCAGGAGACTCTGATGCTCCTCGTGGCCCCAAACCTGCCCAGACATGGAGGTCTGGTGCAGAATGTCGAGAGACAATCCCTGATGGACCTCTGACTATCTCTGTAGGAAGTAACTGTGGGGCATTTAGCCATCTCAACAATTGTGACAGACTAGAACAAATACGTAGTCCATGTGATTGTCGTGGAGGGCCGCTGGAGCATATGACATTCGAAGGTAACGATCTCCCTAATGAACAGAGCCAAGCACCTCTGATCAGGGTATATGAAGGCGGCAAAAAATAAAACCTCCGTAGCCCTGAAGAGGCATGTTAAGTCATCAAAGTCTTCATAATCCAAATGCTTATAAGTAAACTAATGCATAGTTTTAACCACACAATAAACATTTGCTAGTCAACGAATGCTGTAAAACTTATAAAAATAAAAAAAATGAATAACCTCGTCATTTTCACTCATCTAAAATGAAGACTAGACTTACTGGCCCAACTCTTGGAGTCCTAGAATCCTTCAGCACCTGTCCGATAATGCACAGTCGAAATCCACATCTATACTACCTGGCTATTGATCTTTCTGATGAATATATTTTAGCGGCCTAGACAGTAGTGTAAGAAAGCACCTACACAATGCAAGGTATCTTCTTACAAGCAACAAATGGGGAAATTCCGGTCAAGAAGGGTATCTAACTCTTGGAACAAGTCACTTCCTGGATTTTCAGGAAGATATCAGAAAAGCACAGGCACATTAAGATTTGAACCTGGGCTTAGCTTTGGGAAGCCTCCACTAATTTATCACTACCACACGATCAGAGCCCAACTGATAAGTGACACTCTAGTTAATGACTGGAAAGTTGTTGATTTGAGCAAACAGTAGTGTTGCAAATTATGTGGACATCATTATCAAATACATACCATCAACAAGGAAACCTCCCCAAGATATTCTAAATAGTAAATATACAGCAAATTTGTTATAACTGAAACACAGAAATTTCATATTGGATATTGGAGTGTAACAAGATATAAACATAGTTTGCTTCTGAGACAGTCTAATCATGGTACACCCAACATCAAAAGAAGCTGTACTATTTGAACCAACAGGTAGAAGAAGTCGTTGAACTAGTAACTGGCAGTCTGGCATGTTTGCGTTAATTTTATTCTTACATGGGACAAAAGCTACGGTTAGTTGACACGGGCACACTACCGATTATAGGAACTAAGATGAAATACTTCAATCACTTGAAATTGCTCCCACAAAACACTAACACAACAAGGGCTGCCAGACATTGCAAAAACGAAGTGCACTTACACTACTTACGGAATATTTCAAAGGCAACCAAGAATATGCCAAACTCAAATGAAGAGCAGCAAGTCATACATTCTGATTTCACCCTACCTAATCATCTAAGTTGGCTAGAACTTTTGACCAAAACAGACATAAATTTCTTATGCTGAAGACTAGAAGATGCAAGTCTAGTTTGATTTGCCACCTCGCTTTCTTTTACGGCCTTGATTTTCTTTTTCTGATGTGTTTGCAGAAGCATCTCGATTGTTCACTTGATCTATCATATCCTGACCACCCTTCTTCTTGGCACTATTTGCATCTGAACTTTTCTCAGAATTCTTTTCGGGAACTAGCTCTTCAACTGATTCCTTCTCCATAACTTTTTGTTGTTTACTTCCTACCTTCTTCAGTTGCTTTGCCAACTTCTCATCCTCATCTTGCTCAGAGACATTGAGTTTATGGTTCGTATTTCCACTTCTCTTTGCCTGTTCAACTTCTTTGGCAACCTTGGCATCCATATGTTTAGAGCCTTCATGTTCAATAGTTTTCTTACTCACACCCTTTTTCCCTGGATTGTCTTCCTTGGCAGCGCTTGTCTTCCTTTTCCCTTTCTCTCCAGACACAGTCACCTTTGTCCTGGCCTTTGTAGACTTTGATGTGATTTTCCCTTTCTTCCCACTGACACTTTCATCTTTGGCTTCCTCAGATTGTTCTTCCTCTACTCCTTGCTGGCTCCCTGAATCAGCTGCTTGGGCTGCATTATCTTGTTCTGATGTTCCAATTTCATCAACTTTTTTATGTCTGCCTTTCTTTGTTGTCCCTGCCTTTGCAGCCTTCGTTGGTTTTCTTCCTCCCTTTCCTTCTTTTGTTTCAACTTTTCCTACTTCAGCTTCCTCTTCTTCTTCTTCCTGCTCACTTTCAACTGCATCCTTCTTTTTCCTTGATCTATTTCCTCCTTTTTTGACCAATTGATTTCTAGGGATAGGCCCATCAAACTTCTGCAAGTCTGGTACATATGCTGACGTCTGGCCAAAAATAGGAACACAATCATATACTCAAACCATAATTACAAAAGCACCTCTAGGTCCAAATTTTAAAACAAATATGCATCCCTTCATACAAGGATAAAACATCAACATGTGTAAAAGAGAGGGAGAGAGAAGCCATACCCGACCGCCTACAGTAATAAAATCAATCTTTTTCCCTGCAATAAGAAAATTTCAAGCCTCAGAAAATATTTCATCTATTGCCAATTACATAAAATTCCCAAATGCTCAACTTAAACATTATTGCAATAGTTGAAGCAATCAACACTCCTGTTTTAGTTACAGGAAAACACAACATTTGAAATTAAAATGTTCAATAATGCCCAAAATAACCCAACATTTCAGCAAACAGCGGGTGAGAATAAAGACTTTATACTAAGATAAGATAAGATAAGATAATTTTATTAATGTCCAACTAATGACGACAAAGGTAAGTCAATGGGACTGAAGGATACATCCAGTACAAATACAATGCGGGAGTGCAAACGCAACTCCTAGATAATGCCAAAGCTAAAACTAGGGAAAATTAAGTAAAGAATGATACAACAGTAGGGCAGCCTCAAAAACATATATATAACCGAATCAAAGGCAATAGGTGATGCAGAAGACCAAGTGAATAAGTTTAGGGTTGGAGGTCGATGATGTCAAGAATGACTGAGTCTAATAACCAACAGTGAGGAGGTGACAGTGGCGTTGTCTCGCTATTGGAGTCCTCTAGATCTAACGAGGTGTCTAGCTGCACGATCTTGGGGGGGTTTGTAGGAGCAAGGGATAATCCTAGCATCCGAAGCTGAAGGAAACAAGCTTTGGATGAGTCTCTGGTTGTTCTGCTACGCTGGGGAGGAGTCCGTCGAGGGGGGTTGGCACCCTGCTTGAGAACCATCTGGAACTAATCCCTCTAGCGCTTTGGTTGTTAGTGCACTGATGTGTTTTTCGACATCTCCGCAACAGTCTCGAGGACACTAGTTGGCCTCCCAAAGGTGAGTCTTGACGGTAGACCCAAGGTCTCACTGTTCTACTATTTGAAATACTCTAGAATTTAGCTCATCGCTTGTTTCTCCCATCAACCAAATCAACATGGAAGTGTGATATGATTATCCAAATCGTCCTTGAGTCAGGAGGGGTATGTAGGATCTGAGATTTGTGTCTAAATATCTCCTTGATGAAGAGGGCTAGTATCTTTGGTCAGGATATCAGAATAATCTAGAGGGGGATCCTCTAAATCTCTATAGAGGCAGTCGTAGTGCCCTCCAATCACATAATATAGGGTCACCTGTAAATGAGGTGTTGCTTTGACTCTGGCTCTTGAAGGTGACACACCTGGCAAATCCTATCAGATCTTGGTATATGGTGGTTAGTCTTCGCTTGGAGTCGATGAGAACCAACCCAACGCTGGTTGAAAGGGATCCTCAGTGAGTGCATCCAATGTCTGCGTGTGTATGGGGGGCAGACGATGATACCGTCTTGTAACTCCAGGAAATGCTCAAGGTAGAAGGACATCTTTGGGCCCAGACCTGTCGAGGGAAGAGTCCAACTGACCTAAATGTATGATCTATAGATATCCTCTTTGATGGACTGATTCAGTAACTGTCTGGGTGGCATGAGATGGCTCAGTGCAGGAAGAGAGAATGTAAAGGGGGGAAGATGCTCTGGGAAGATGGTCAGTGTTTGGAGAAGTCGAGAAACATCTGAGAACCAACCTCATGTCTGGTGTACCATTGGACCAGAAGTTAAAAGCTTCAAGGTTCATAGAAATCTTTCATTTTATAGGCTCAGTTCTTTGTAAGATTATGGCTAAGTTGACCAATATAGGAAAGCTATGGAAGAATCCATGTAAAGTAGGAAAAACAAATAGTTTAAGATGGCAAGCAGTTATATATCAATACGAAAACAAGACAGGTACTTGGATCACACTCTGGATGACCTAAACAGGATAATAAACATAGTAAACCATAAACCATCAACAAAAAGGTTAATGGTCACTCTGAAAATATCAATATTTTTCTGGAGACACATTTTCTGGGAGCACTAGTTTGCTCAACAATCTTGGAGATTAGTTCAACAAAACGTTTCCTACTAGTTTCAAGGTATTGTGACTGGAAAGAAGCTTTGATTAGTGACAGTAAATCGCTTATCCATGGCCCTTATGTTGGCATATGGGATTGGATATAGATTGCAACTCTTTATTCTCTACAAAAACTACACTATAAATGTAATTTTGAAGGCACTGTAGGTACTGTCTCTCCTTTTCGTAAGTTGTGATCAGATGACGTAACTACTCAGATCAAAGCCAATGGCCTTTTGCCTATTCAAGAGGTTAAAAATGTATATATCAGTGCCTATTTGGACTTTTGTAAAAATCTCTGTTTTCCCACCCCGGTTTTCAGTTTCTCCTTATTTCTCCCATGTAGTTAAATGCCCATTCCCATAACCATACATTTAACAGACTGAAAAAATTAAATATTGCTGAAAACACAAATTCTGGAAATTTTTCAGAATGCTGGAAATTGCAGAATTAAAAATCAGCAATCAAAAACAACCATTAAAACACATTAAAACACTGATATTTTGGTCAACTTGACCCTGGAAAAACCCCCTACAACTCTTGGGGAAAACCAGTTTGAGAGCTCTTCTTTATTTCTGAAAATTGCCTTTTTACAGTGAGAATTATTCAGCAAAAAAATCAGCAAGCAAACTTACAACTTATCTCCTTTCCCGTGCCTCACAGCAATCTGGAAATTACAGCAAACAGGACAGCAATAAATGCTGTACGGCCTCCGTTTTGTGTGCAGAAAAATCAGCAAACTGCTCCTCGATTTTTGTGCAAAAATCTGCCTTTCACTATGTGCTGAATCAACTGTACAAATCTGCTCAACTGCTGCCTTGGAATGTGTGCCAAGCTGCTGTCTCCTTCTCCTCCCTGCTCAGAAATCTCTCTTGCTCTCTTTCTCCCAAATCTGCTCATGAAAGAATGAATGACCTTTTCCTCCTTTAATATAACTCCAAGTGACTTTTGGGTGATCCAAGTGACTTTTGGGTGATCTCTAAATCCAATGGCTGAAATAGATTTAGATCAATGGCTGAGATTAAATGCTCATTTAAATCTCACTTTCTATTTTTTAATTCATCCCCACTTTAATAAAGACCCACTTAGTCATTTATTTTCAAAGTCACTTTTCCTTTCTAATTTTTCATTGACTTTATAAAAGTTACTTTAAAATTAGACTTAGTAACTTTATCACTTAAAGTCACTTTTAAATTAGATTTAACTTTATAAAATTATAAAGTTACTTTGGGAGAAAAATTAAATTCTTTTGGACACTTTTCCCTAGGCCAAAGATCAAAGCCTAAGGGAACCACCTGTCCTCCGGTACCAAATTTCAACACTGTAGGTACTGTCTCTCCTTTTCGTAAGTTGTGATCAGATGACGTAACTACTCAGATCAAAGCCAATGGCCTTTTGCCTATTCAAGAGGTTAAAAATGTATATATCAGTGCCTATTTGGACTTTATTGCAGTGTTGGCTGCAATAATATAATTGCACCTTTATATGTATATTTTGTATTTTCTATATAATACTTAGTATTTTGTCAAAAAACATTGACACTTATACCAGTGAAACATGCATCTCCGATCACTCGCGATTAATTACAAGTCAAACTCCACTCTTCCCTCAAACGATCCGATTCAACTCTAGGCAAGTCAAACTCGCATTGACCGAGTTTGACTCGCAACTCACCGATTAGTTGCGATTTAGGTGACTGAGACGATTTTCAGCCCTCAACTCGGCGAGCACGGGTTTTAACTTTTAGGGTTCCTGCATTTTTCGTTGTTTGGTTTAGTTAGGTTAAAAATTAAACGTTGGTCCATCACTGACTTCTCACTGCTCAAGACCGCAACTCAGATGCCAAGAAGGTAATAGAGACATGATTTCAGTTTCAGTTTACTCTGCATAATAGAGTCTTAGTGTAATATAGGTGTAGTGTGCTCCAGTGTAGCTTCAGCATGTGCTCTATCAGAGATTTTAGTAGCAAACCATTATCATATCATTTCAGCAACAATCAAGAGATTTTAGTTACTGCGTTTTTACTGATTAGTATGCAGTATTTTATAAACTTTTAGAAGCAAATGCTTCTGCTTCTATGTAGTCACTTGTTATGAATTAGGACTTAGTACTTTGGATCATGTTTGGACTCATTAAATATATGAGATACTTATTCCTTCATGATATTTTGGACATCTATTGATATTATGCATTGTTTAGACATGGCTTTATTTAATATCAATGAATTCTTTTATATTTTTTTTAATTCAATATATGTGCATATCTTTGTTTATTGAATTCACTGATTTTTTCCCGATTTTTCCCCGAACCGATTAAAACTCTTCACTTTTTTGCCTCACCGATTTATTGCCGATTCTGAGTCTGGTAACATTGATTTATACACCCTTTTAAAGGATATGTCATCAGTCATAATATAGATGGACATGACCCTGGGGATAGTTCCAAAAGAAAGATGTAAATGAAAGTCAATTCAGAAATGATTCAATCACAGAGAAATTAAGAGTTTTTGCACAAGAAGCACATTTTGTCATGTTGGACCTCTTATTTAAAATTTAAATCTATCTGAAATAATGGAGACCAACCACCAATACAATCACTCCCCCTGTCAACTCATCCTAGAACACTCAGAGCAAGTCTGGAAACAACGCTACTACGAAAAGTACTTTCGCGAACAACAAAGGAAAGTATACCATTCCAACACTGGATTACAACATAGTTGATGACATGAAGAAAGCTCGCACGAACATTTCACTCTTTGAACTGATAAGGATCATGAGCCAGCGGGAACTGCTTGTCCGCGCTCTCGAGCAGTCTGCCTCAGGTAATAATGCTTCTTCACAGAAAGGATCTAGTAAGTCCTCTGGTCCCCTGGAGTTTGTGCTTAATGCTTTAACATTAGATGCTAACACACTCAGCCCTCCATTTATGTTAACGTTGTGATTTTTTTAATTACAATGTACACAACTACTTAGTTGATTCTGGCAGTGTTGAAAATATCGGTATCGGCAAAATATCGGCAAGGGTCCAGAAAATATCTTATCGGCAATATCGGCAAAAATATCGGCAAAATATCGGCAAATATCGGCAAGCATAAAAAATAATTTTTTCAAATTTTTAAATATAGCCGATATTTTGCCGATATTTTCAAAATATAGCGATATTTTGCCGATATTTTCCGATATTTGCTGATATTTTGAAAATATCGCGATATTTTCAAAACAGAAAATATCGCGATATTTTCAAAACAGAAAATATCGCGATATTTTCTCGGCGATATATCGTTTTGCCGAAAATATCGCGATATTTTCAAATATCGCCGATATATCGCCGATATTATCAACAGTGGATTCTGGTGCATTGGTGAACATAATGCCTTTATCTATAGCAAATAAAATCAATTCAAAATGGGATAAAATAGATGCACAGATTATTCAGCTAGACAAGACCCTTGTCCATGCTATAGGTGAACTCAGAAATGTGCTTATTCGCTTATCATCTAACCAACGAGTTCACCAATGTATAAATATAGTAATTGTGGACATCTCGAAAGCATACGGTGTATTGCTGAGTAGAGACTTGTCTTAAAAATTACAGGGGTATTTTGCTACGAACTGGTCACATTTATGGCTTCTGTAGAAGGGCAAAAACAACCAAATTCGAGTAAACTCAAAGCCTTACATGAAACATACTATCACTCCCTTCGAGGGAAAAAAAGAACCAGTTGATTTCACGGATCTTATCTTTGGAAATTGCCTTTTAGAAACTGATCTGGGGTACTATCTTGCCCAACTATCCCCAGTTCCACCTGACACACAATTTTTTAAAATTGGCAACTAGAGCCAAACTCCATGTGGGTCATCTTATTTATGGCCGCTGATATTTTTCTTGGATCCCTCTCATCGAGAGGTGTAGGATTGATCTAAAGATCATCCGATTCCGATAAGTATTTATGAAGATATGAATTTATTTTGATTATGGACAAATTGTCAAGTCGGCCAACAACTTATGTAGGCTCAGAAGCCCAACAGTCATGTCTATTCAACCTCTACGTTTTAGTATAAATAGAAGAGGACTTGAAGTCATTTGTCACACACACACTCACTCTTGTGATCTCACTTCATCCTGTTTTGGGTTTGATGAAGATGAGAGCTAGAGGGAGTGCCCTAGGGTATACGCTGCCCTAGATAACATGCCCTAGATCTAAATGAAATCATGGGAGAATAAACTGTACGTTGCTCAAAAAGCTGGAAAAACCGAAAAAGCCAGAACTGCTGGAAAAGCAGAAACTGCCGAAAAAGCTGGAACTGCCGGAAAAGTCGAAACTACCGGAAAAGCCGGAACTGCCAGAAAGCCGGAAAAGCCGGAACTACTGGAACTGCCAGGAAAGACGGAACTGTTGGAAAAGCCGAAAAATCCAGAACTGTCGGAAAAGCCGGAAATGCCGGAAATGTCGGAAAAGCCGGAACTGTCGGGACTACCGGAACTGCCGGGATTGTCGGAACTGTCGGCACTGCCGAGAACAACCGAAATTGCCAGGAACAGCGAGAACTACTAGGAACAGCCAGAATTGCCAGAACTGCCGGGGATTGCCAAAACAGCTGGAGCATCTGTCTCCAAAGGAGAGCAGCATGCAAGGGACAACTAACTAACATTGGGACAATTGTATGGTACTTAGCAGCAAATACACCAAGCATGTAATGTTACAGCTAGCATGCTAGGGACAACTAGCATGCAACAACAAGCATGCTAGGGACAACAAGCAAGCAAGGGACAACAAGCAAGCAAGGTGCAGCCAACACATAGGTCAGGATGGCAACATGGTGCAACAATGCAACATAATGTAGTACAGTGATGGGTACAGTCACGATTAATGAAGGGTGATTAGATGCAGCATAGTGATGATGGGTGCAGCATGGTGCAACGCAGTGAGGTGCAACATGATGACGAAATGCAGCACAACGATAGGTGAAGGAGTCACCTTGGAGAATTAGTTGAAGCAGCATGTCTTCAACTGATCTCATGTATCAT
This sequence comes from Pinus tabuliformis, assembly GCA_031772625.1. Lineage (NCBI taxonomy): Eukaryota > Viridiplantae > Streptophyta > Pinopsida > Pinales > Pinaceae > Pinus > Pinus tabuliformis. The sequence goes on along the minus strand of CM062818.1, from coordinate 1,905,859,978 downwards.
CTTCTTAGAGATGATCTATGCTCTTATCTAGGTAAGTCAAAGTGTTGACTTCTGTTGTAAATGTACTATCTCTCTCTCTCTCTCTCTCTCTCTGCTGAACTATTGAAGAACATATAAGAAGAATTGATCAAGGGTTTCCCCACATTGGGGTTTGTCCCTGGCTAGCGCCACATCTTGTGTCCTCTTGTCTTGGCTTGTCTTCTGCGATTTATATTTATGTTCTATCTGTAGTTTACTTTAATGTTGATGTGATTGCTAATCTGGAAAATATATTGAGCTAACTGTGAAAATTGAAATAAATTGCTCTAGCGACTGTGGAACAGGATGATTCGTTCTCCTGTGGGCTAGGATGATTCGTTCTCCGTGGCCACTGTGGGCCAGGATGATTCGTTCTCCGTGGCGACTGTGGGCCAGGATGATTCGTTCTCCGTGACATCCACTGACAGGATGATTCGTTCTCCTGTGGACAGGATGATTCGTTCTCCTGTCGAGGCATCCTACCCATGCAGTCTGGGACTCTTGGGAAGTACCTCTCATTTGATCAATGAGCAGGGAAATGAGGATAGGGACCATAGTAGTTCTATCGATGGACACATCGTTGTATCTACCGTACTCCCTATGCTAGGATGACCTCCATTGATCTGGGATCAGTATGAGTGGTTTGAGACACTCTCTTGTGATATTGATCTGGGATCAGTATGAGTGGTTTGAGACACTCTCTTGTGATATTGATCTGGGATCAATGAAACTGATCTGGAATCAGTATGAGTGGTTTGAGACACTCTCTTGTGATATTGATTTGGGATCAATAAAACTGACTTCGGGTCAGTAAGAGTGATGTGACACACTCTCTTTAGATGAAACTGACTTCAGGTCAGTAGAGAATGGTATGAGACATTCTCGATCAATTCTTGCTTTTCATGGTTCAATAGAGCAGAGCAAAGCAGAGCTCAGCAGATCAGAGCAGAGCAGAGCATAGCAGAGCTCAGTAGATCAGAGCAGAGCAATGCCGCGCAGGGCACTGATGGCAGAGATAGTACAGTCGGACATATGGATCAGCAGATGGAGTTCTCCCTAGTTGAGAGGGAGTGTTAAAATTGGCAACTAGGGCCAAACTCCATGTGGGTCATCTTATTTATGGCAGCTGATATTTTTCTTGGATCCCTCTCATCGAGAGGTGTAGGATTGATCTAAAGATCATCTGATTCCGATAAGTATTTATGAAGATATGAATTTATTTTGATTATGGACAAATTGTCAAGTCGGCCAACAACTTATGTAGGCTCAGAAGCCCAACAGTCATGTCTATTCAACCTCTACGTTTTAGTATAAATAGAAGAGGACTTTAAGTCATTTGTCAGACACACACTCACTCCTGTGATCTCACTTCATCCTGTTTTGGGTTTGCTGAAGATGAGAGCTAGAGGGAGTGCCCTAGGGTATATGCTGCTCTAGATAACATGCCCTAGATCTAAATGCAGTCATGGGAGAATAAGCTCTACGTTGCTCAAAAAGCTGGAAAAGTCGGAAAAGCCGGAAAAGTCGAAAAGTCAGAACTGCTGGAAAAGCCGTAAAAGCCGAAACTGCCGGAAAAGTCGGAACTGTTGAAAAAGCCGGAACTGCCAGAAAAGCCAGAACTGTCAAAAAAGTCGGAAAAGCCGGAACTACCGAAACTGCCGGAAAAGCCGAAAAAGTCGAAAATGCCGGAAAAGCTAGAACTGCCGGAAAAGTTGGGACTGTCGGGAACAACCGAAATTGCCAGGAACAGCCGGAACTACTAGGAATAGTCGGAACTGCTAGAACTGCCGAGAACTACCAAAACGACCGGAGCATCTGTCTCTGAAGGACAGCAGCATGCAAGGGACAACTAACTAACATTGGGACAATTGTATGGTACTTACCAGCAAATACACCAAGCATGCAATGTTACAGCTAGCATGCTAGGGACAACTAGCATGCAACAACAAGCATGCTAAGGACAACAAGCATGCTAGAGACAACAAGCAAGCAAGGTGCAGCCAACACAGGTCAGGATGGCAACATGGTACAACAATGGCACATAATGTAGTACAATGATGGGTACAGTCATGATTAATGAAGCGTGATGAGATGCAGCATAGTGATGATGGGTGCAGCATGGTGCAGCGTGGTGAGGTGCAACATGATGACGAAATGCAGCACAACGATAGGTGAATGAGTCACCTTGGAGAATTAGTTGAAGCGGCATGTCTTCAACTGATTTCATGTATCATCTTCTTAGAGATGATCTATGATCTTATCTAGATATGTCAAAGTGTTGACTTCTGTTGTAAATGTACTATCTCTCTCTCTCTCTGTGCTAAACTATTGAAGAACATATAAGAAGAATTGATCAAGGATTTCCCCACATTGGGGTTTGTCCCTGGCTAACGCCACATCTTGTGTCCTCTTGTCTTGGCTTGTCTTCTGCGATTTATATTTATGTTCTATCTGCAGTTTACTTTAATGCTGATGTGATTGCTAATCTGGAAAAGATATTGAGCTAACTGTGAAAATTGAAATAAATTGCTCTAGCATAGAACATACCTAAAATTAACACAGTTAGAACTCCTTCCTAGTCCAACTAGCAAAAATGGCATTTGTACAAAGGGCTTTGGAGCTAGTTGTGTTTTAGTAGACTTGGGACCAAGAAAACATTTGATCTCAAGATGCTTGGAATTTGAGTCCACGAATAACATCGCAGAATACGAAGCACTCATCTTGGGCTTACAAAGGGCCATTGACCTCAATGTTGGAATTCTCAAAGCAGTAGGTGACTCGGAAATTGTTGTACGATAGGTACATAATACTATACACTGTGTGTCACCCCATCTGAAAGGTTATCGACAAGAGGTATGGCATTTGATTTCTCACTTCCAAGCTTTCAATATTATATATGTTCCAAGAATGTGTAACGTAGCGGCAGATGCATTTGCAAATGCGGCTACTAGGTTATCACCACTTAGGAACGATTTTTCTGTAGAAATTCTTTATAAAACATCTGTCGTTGACAATATCACTAACTTACGTGTCTTAAACAATGACCAACAGATAGTGCACTTTATGACGATCACTGATGTATTCAAAGATGCAGCTATCGATGAAAACGAGCACGAGAGAGCATTGCAAGATACAACTCACAAAAATAAGGAAAACCCCACGCCGAAGGGCGTGGTGTCATTGGAAAAATCGTATGATTTGCAAAATCACTTTCGAGGGCCAGTTAACACAAAAACCCATAGTTCAACGTTGTCACACGAGAAAATAAATCTTGGAACAGAAAAGGATTTGAAATTTGTCAATCTCGGTACTTGCTGCACACCACATACCGAGAGGTTTTCACGTGTACATATGACGAGCTCAAAACTTACGACACGCGAATAATCTAGTGTGTCATCTCGATCAAAGAAGGGGCCAAGCCTTTTCAACAAAAGTTACGAAAGGTACATCAAACGCTTGAGCCTCTGATTCAAAAGGAGTTAAGGAAGTTGTTGGATGCTCGGATCATCTACAAAGTGCAACATTCGACCTGGGTATCAAATCTGGTCCCAGTGAGGAAGAAGTCCGGGGAAATCCGCTTGTGTGTTGATTTCCGCAACTTTAATCACGCCTCAAACAAAGATAACTACCTTGTGTTGTCTATGGAACAAATATTGTAGACAGTATTGGGGTCAGAGATGTTCTCTTTACTGGATGGTTATTCAAGTTACAAGCAGGTTTTGGTCTCAGAGCCTAATAGATTAAAAACTACATTTCACACGAAGTGGGGCACGTTCGCATTCCGAAGAATGCCATTTGGGCTAGTCAATGTCGGTGCGACATTTCAACGTGCAATGGGCATCGCATTTCGCGGACTGATTAGGTAGAGCATAGTGGTCTATCTTAATGATGTCACGATGTTTTCTAAGAAGAGATTTGACCACTTACGCCATCTGAAGAAAATTTTTGAGCGATGTCGAAAGTACGGGATATCTCTTAATCCCAAGAAGAGTATTTTTGCAGTGTCCGAGGGAAATCTCTTGGGCCATATTATTGCAAAGAGTGGGATTAAAGTTGACCCTAAGAAGGTCAGAGCTATTATGCAGATTACCTTCCCAGTGAATAAGAAAGCTATGCAGTCCTTCTTGGGGAAGATTAATTTTATTCACAAGTTCATCTTCAATTACGCTCAGAGTGTCAAACCTATACAGGAGATGCTAAAGAAGGATGCATTATACAAGTGGGACAAAAGGCAAAACGACACGTTTTCCAGTATTAAACAAGCTATCGCAAAAGCACCAACCTTGTACAACCTAGATTTCAAGAAAGATTTTTTGCTCTACATCTTCGCTTCTGATACTTCTCTTGTCGTTGTACTTACACAAAAAGATGATCAAAATAATGAGCGATTAATATCTTTCATGAGTGCCAGCCTACAAGGACCAAAACTTAATTATCCTGCCATTGATAAGAAGGCATATGCAGTGTATAAGGTGTAAAGCACTTTCGGCCCTATCTCCTAAAAAATCATTGCATTATCTTTGTTCCGCACCCAACAGTCAGATCACTGTTTGTTCAACAAGAGTTGGGTGAGAGAAGAGCGAACTGGATGACTAGTTTGCAAGAGTATGACTTAGAGTTTGAGCCAATTCACAGGAACAAGGGCCATGGTCTATGTAGGCTAGCAGCAGAAGTGGTGGATGCAAAAGAAGAAGATCCATCTGGATGGGAGCAAGAAATTGAAATGTATAACGTTGAGCGAGCTTCTCCCACTACCATTGCAAACTCTTGGTACGCTGATGTGCGCCAGTATCTTTTGCACGACACCTTGCCCTCTCACTTATGCACACGACAGAAGAGGGCCCTCAAACTAAAATCATTATCTTATCAATTGGTGCATGGGGTGCTTTTCAGGAAGCACCATAACAGAGTATTGCTCAGATGCTTAGAAGCACACAATTCAGAGAGATTCTTGCATGATCTCCATGATGGACCAGTCAGGGAACACTTGGCAAGTGACACAACAATGCATAAAGTTATCCGGGCCAGTTTTTATTGGCCTACATTATTCAAAAATGCTCACGCATATGCCCGCAAGTGTTTGGTCTATCATAAGTGTGCCAACCAAGGAAAGAAGTCAGTTGCCCCGTTGCAGCCATCGCTATGGAAGAACCATTTCAACAATGGGGCTATATGTGATTGGTGAGATTTTTCTACACTCATCAAATCAGCATCGCTATATTCTCACTGCCACAAACTACTTCACGCGGTGGACAGAAGCAGTCCCACTCAAACAGGTGAATGATCAGGACATCATCAGCTTCCTTAAGCAAAATATCATTTCCAAGTTCGAAGTTCCAACTTCACTTGGTTTTGACAATGCAACGTGTTGTCGCACAGATTGTCTGGGCAGCGCGATAACGCTCTGACTGGGGGCTGTCACCCTGATCCCCAATCTCTCCGTTTAAGCCGTCTCCCTAGGCTAAGGGGGGTAGACCCTATAGGACAAAGGAATACCAACTGGAGACAGTTGGCTTGGGAGACACAACAAGGAAGATTAGCACCTGATTGATTTTAAAAGTTAATGTACCAGTGCCTTATGGAGTTAATGATTAAATAATTGTTTATCAAATGCTGCAGAAATATGAACTTTGTAATTCCACCATTAACAATCATTTATCATCAAATAACTCGAGCAATGCAAGATATTCAATAAACGCACCACGTTTTTTAAATGCTAACCAAATTCAAATAGTTAATCTCCAGATATAAACATTTAAGCACATTTAACTATACCACAACAGAAAAAGACTTTAAAAGGAATTTTCAATTTTTTAAAATTAATCTCTTTCAGAAATAAATTATTTTTATAAAAATTTCTAAGTTTAAAACAAAACTATAGAACAAAATTCTAAATAAAAGCCTAAGGACTAATTTTTTGTTATATTTTATATTTATATGAAACTAAACTAAACTAAAACTTAAAGATTAAAAACTAAACTATAAGAAAATGAAACTTAGACCAAACACTAAATATATACAAATGAGAGGAAATTTAAAAGGAAATTTGCTAAAATCTAAATGAAACAGAACAAATCAAAACTTTTTTATTCTTTTGAATTTTTAATTTTTAATTTATTATATATTTATTTATGATTTTTTAATTTATATTTAAACAAAACAAAACACAACAAAACTTAAATAAATCTAAAATCTAAATAAAAGTAGAATCTAATCTAAACTAAGAATCAAAATCATTTAATTCTTTATTTATTTATTTTTTTTTTCAACCCCAAAGTCTTTCTTTATTGCACATGAAAAATGACTACAAGAGAGCTTTCTTTAGCACGAGCCTCACAGATCGAATGATCTCAATGACCCCTGACACCCTATTTAAAGGAAAATTTCCCAACGGCTAGTTCGAGTGATCCATGTCAAAATGATCTCGACCGTCGATGAGGATCAAAATCCCTTTCAATCTCATCCGTCGAAATTTTAAATGCATTTTAATATATTAAAAATTAAAATTTTGCATTTATTTTCTCAAAACTTTGACTTATTATTTTATTTTATTTTTCAAATTTTTATTTATTTTTAATTTATTTTTAAATTTTATTTTATTTTATTTTATTTTTTAGTTATTTTTTTAAATTTTAAATTTTATTACTTTTTATTTTTATTTTTTTATTTATATCTTTTATTATTTTTATTGGACCCTCGAACTTAGCCCTTTGGAAAAATCACCTAGGACCTAAGACTTATGAGAGGATAAAACATTTTCTAACCCTCAAGACACTTTACATCATGACTTGTACAATTTTACATCTCAAGGGGAAAAACCCATTTGACATAGACCCTCATAGACTACCTAGTCTTACGACACAAATATGATCTAGCAGATCAAGCAATTTGTAATAATCTAACCAAATAGTTAGGATTATTTCCAAATTACTTTTACATAGACTCGACCTAGCACACTAGGGTTCCCTAAGATTCTAATGACAAAATCCATTCCGGCTTTGGGGTTAGGCTGAAGTAAAACTCTGCCGATCATGGATCAGTGAGACAAAAAACCTTCTGAAACGTAGATTATCACTAGAAAATTAGGTTTGCCTAGGCAATTTACATACATGACTCAGATCTGCTAAGATTATTTACAATTTACACATGCAAACTGGGTTTACAACATAACACGATCAGGCTGGTGATGATAGTCGAATGGCACGGACATATCGATCAAGCGCTATCCCTTTTGCGAAAAAAGGGGGTGTACTGGTATGGGTAGTTGACACGTAGTGGTCAACACAACGTACTTTTCACCGTTAAAACTTAAGATTATTGATTTTGCATTAGAAAATGAAATTGTATTGAAACATTTAACTAATTACTATCAGTAGAGAAATGACCTTGTTGTGTCTACAAACAAAATCCTCATTCGCATTATCAAGAAGATCATTTTCTCTGAACAAAGTAATTGGCACTCTGCTTTGGTAAATGCCTTATCGGTTGACCAAGTCACGCCAAAGCATTCTCTGAATACCTCTCCTTACTTCCTGATGTATGGAAAAGAAGCCATCCTACCCTCGAACTTCTATTTTCCTGCCCTTCAACTTTTACAAGAATCCCAGGGCAAGTCTTGTTTATTGGTTCGAAGTAGGATAGCCACCCTCCGCAAGTTGCAGGAAGAAAGACAAAAAGCTAAAGAAAAAATTTCTCTTCACCATAGTCGTATCAAGAGGTGGTTTGACAAGAAGTCTGTAGGGAAGAATGAATTTGATGTGGGTGACCTGACCTTGAAGTCGGACAAAGCCCACAAGGACAAAACCAAACACACTAAGTTTCAATCCCCGTGGATTGGACCGTTCACCATACACAAAAAGCTTGGCCAACACACATATCATCTTCAATCACTAGACAGGAAGACTGAATCTCTTCCCGTCAATGGCCAAGACTTGAACAATACTTTCAATGATGATCCAGGGTTGTGCCCTACCTTATGTACATAGTTTATTTTCTTGTCTGTTTCATTGGTCTTGTGTTTGTCTTCGTTTCTGTAAATAAGCATTGTGTGTGAACATGTTTTCTGGCTTCTTTGTGTGTGGCTGAGTTGAAGAGAGTCTTGTGACACTACAACATTTCGCTAACCTTTGGTCCTCCTCCTTTGTTTTGGTCACATCTTCTGGTCGATGAAATTCTGACGGAAAATATGATCTATGCGTAAGGAGAGTTTTGGTCAAACCATGATACTTGTGTCTGTTCTGGAAACCTTATGCCACACTCGGTTCTTTATGTTTCGGTGTTTTCACACTTATAAAATCAGTAGAGGACGAAAGTGGGAAAAAATCAAATGAGCAAATATAAATCAAAGGTCTCTATATGCTTCTCTAAAGGAATAACCTCTTCTGCTTTCAATAATTCGAGATCCTTCTTTTGCCCATAAAATGAATAAGTGCCTATGCATGGTCCTATATAAATATATAAATAAAGGCGAAAGAAGAGAAAGCTTCCTGCGCCAAGAGGTGTGTAGGAAATTACCGGGTAAGTTCCTCATACAGAACACCAAAGGACACCGCTTACAAACAGATCACAGATCAATACACCAGTATTGTTGACGTGGTTAAAACCCGCAAAGAGGGAAACAATCCACGGCCTGAGCCAACGCGGCCACTTCAGGTAATTTATTAATAAAAGAATGAAAATTTACATAAGCTTCTCTCATGAACGGTTACCCTACAAATGACCCTCCATGCTCTTTAAATAGAGATCATGGACCAATTGGGTGTTAAGCCACAGATCAAGTGATCTGTTTGTAAGCGGTGTCCTTTGGTGTTCTGTCTGAGGAACTTACCCTGTAAATTCCTACATGGTATCAGAGCCAGTAATAAAAAAAACAAAGAGCTAAATAAACCGAAATAAATAGAGAGAAAATAACTTGGTCTAGTGTAGAGTTAGGTAAAGTGTGTTTCTTTACTATGTACTTTTGTAACTTACAATCGACGGTTCATTCTCTCCTCGGAAAATCAGAAACATAAAGCTTTAGAACCTAAGAGTGAAAAATGTATTTTTGTTGGATATTCTGAAGATGTCAAAGGATATAGACTTATTCCACTTAAGTCCAAAAATGTTATCATTAGAAGAGATGTAAAGTTTGCTGAAAATATATAGACCTACGAGCCTAGTTCGGCGGATGTGCCACCTCTCTCTATATCTTCTACTTTTGAAAATATTTCTCCTACTAAGGTGAAGCAAGCAACTCCGTCGGGGTACTGTCCAAACTCGTTGGCAGTGGAGCAATGTTTTTGTTCCTATAGTGACTCCGTCAGAGTACTGTCCAGGCCTGCTGGCAGCGGACCAACACCAGAGATGAAAAATTATACTCTGAAAATCTAAAGCTCGTAAACTAGTTACTATACTACCCTTTCTGATTCGTAACATTGCGATATTGTTGAATCTTATGATTGTGTTCAACCAAGAAGACACAAAGGGTACCGTATTTACTCGCGGGGTAAGTGGGGAAGCCAAAGTAATCCGCATGATGAACCAATACTCCCTGAAGCATTAAGACTCCGCACAGAAGAGTCAACCAAGACAGAGAAGCTGGAATTCTACCAGTGTGTCGCCAAGTGTTGTCGCTACTACAACACCCTCCAAAATTTTTCCCTGCACCAAATTTCGGAGCATAGCTTGGTCTTGCATATTGTCGTCGCAAACATTGAAATTCATTGTATGTGTTTTCTCTAAGTGTTTGGGTCCCTTTGCTAGAAAAGCAAAATGTCATTTTTTCCAATGTTAAGTGTCGCAGGATGTATATGAGCTTGTTTTGGTGGTTTCAAGGGGTTAGCTTTGTGTAAATGAGTTGAGCTTACCATGTAAACATTTGTCACACTCATTCCCAAAATTGTAAGCATTGTCGCACAAGTATCATCACAGTGGCCGCAAAGTGTATCTTTAGTGTCGCACTTGTCGTAAGTAGTCGTAAAGTTGTCGCACTGAGGGAAAATGTGTTGTTCATGTGTCCTGGATGATCTATGTTGTGTCGTCAAGTGTTTTAAGTGTGTAATCACAGTCAAGTCATATCATTGTTCACATTAGCTTCTTTGGTCCACACTTAGCTGAATTCCAGAAACTTTCTATCAACTTAGCCTCATCCGGCCCTCCTAAATTGTGCATTGCACGGTCCCAACCTTCTAGCTGCAACCCTACCTTTTGATACTACGCAATGCACAGTTCCTACCTCCTAGGACTACGCACTGCACAGTTTTAGTGCTTCAGCCCAGACCTTGGCCTCCAAAATTGTGCAATTTAGCCCTCCAGGCTAGCCCTAACTATGCATTGCGCAGTCTCTGAGCTCATACTCAGCTCTTGAGGTCTTGAATTGATCAGCCACCCAGCGTCCCCTGCCTTCCAAAACTGCGCAGTAACCTGAATCAGTGCTCAACGCTTCAGCCCGGCTTACTCAACTCCCAAACTATGCAATTTTCTTCCTCAATCTAGACTGGAATACGCATTGCGCAGTCTCAAGGCTCAAGCTTCACCCCTCACTGCCTGAGCTGTGCAATTGCATAGTCACTGAGCCTCTCCCTCAGCCTGCAACCCAGTTTCGACTCAGTGAATGAATCAACATGCATCATCTTAGCCTAGGTGTTTATTGGACTGATGTCGTCTTGTCATGAGTAAGTTGCAGATGCAGGTACTCTATCGGTCCATGAGAAGATGATGAAGAAGGAGATGGGGAAGGGAAACATGTTAAAAGACATCTTTATAGTTGATTATGCAAGTTGATCAATCAAGAGAAAGCAAAGGGGCACCAGTTTGCGACCGCAACTCAAGACCTGATATCATCAAAGACTCCTTACCTCTAAGCCATATGGAGGTGAATAGAAAAGCATTCTCAACAATATACATAGCAAGGAGCGACAGGAATGGCTTGACATTGCCATGTCATCAAGGAGTCCATGTCAACAGTGTCATGTCATGTCATGTCATTAGTCGCCATATGCCACATCATTATTGTGGATTATGTAATTTACTATTCAAAATTGTATTGTAAAGTGGAAGTCCAAAGGACATGTACAGAAGATGAAGAGTCATGTAAAGTTGAAAAGTTATAGAAAGTCACATATGCCACATCATTATTGTGGATTATGTAATTTACTATTCAAAAATGTATTGTAAAGTCGAAGTCCAAAGGACATGTACAGAAGATGAAGAGTCATGTAAAGTTGAAAATTCATAGAAAGTCAAACAATCATGAGGGTAGTCAACGAGTCACAAAGGAGGTGAAGCATCACCCCATTGGTTATATATACACCCTCATTGTATGAGCAAAGGACCTTTTCACCTTGGCTTTTCCCGCAAGGCATCAAAGAGGCAACTAATTCTTTTGGGGAGCAAGTAGTGGCTTCAACGCTCCACTATTGGAGCTAGTGGTGTTCATTGTATACATGTCTTGCAACTTTTACTTAATATATGAAGCCTGATGGTCAACACATTCTTCATGCATGGATAATGAATGTTTATAAGACTGTTTTGTAAATGTTTGTGATTCATGTTTGTTTTCACCTATACTAAAGTAGTTGAGCTATTTCATTTATTTTAGTGCTTATCATATTGAGAATGTGTTGTAAGGGCTGCAATGATCGCTGCATCTATGTGGACTATTCCACTGGATGTTAGGCGGACCTTCCTTGTCGCGTTGGTTGCAATGCCCGTAACTTCTTTATGGACTATTTTGTTGGATGTTAGACAGATATCTCTTGTGTATGTGTGTTTCTACCAGAGTGGTACTATTACCTCTCTCTTAGAGGCTCACTTTCTTTTCCCTCCGTAGTAGAAGAACCTTGACACACCTACAACCGAACACTCACCAGGCACACTCGCTTTTTAAAGGTACATGTGCATTCCTTTTTAGACTTCCTATTTTTAGAATTTCTAAAAATAGGAAGTCTAAAAATAGAAAGTCTCAAGTATGACTTTCCAAAAATAGTAAATCACTTTGCATTAATAAGTAATCAAGTATTGTTGATAGAAAATCACTTTTGATCATCAATCAATCCTAATAGTTCAATTTCGACTTAATCATCAACATTATCATTAATATTATTATTATTGTTCTTATGATACTATTATATTATTATTAAAAAGAAATTCACGTCACTCAATCATGGCTCTCAATAATGTTCTCTTACACTCAATAAAAGCTCGTCATAAAAGATTCTCATACACTCTCTTACACTCAATAAAAGCATGTCATAAAAGATTCCTCTTATGCACTCTTTAATGCATATGTTACGCTCTCTCTTAAAAGCATAAGTTACAAAGGCTTGCATACCTCCTTAATGACATGAGTTACATTTCTTAAATGGGCATGAGTTACACTCTTGGCATGCGAGTCACTCCTCCTTTATGGCATGGATAGTTGCTCCTCCTATATATAGGTGTCTCATTCTTTCTCCCCTCACTACTTGTGCATTGTGAAAGAAGAGTTCGAACTTGAGAAAGAGTTGGAGAGAGTTGAAGAAGATTGTGAGAGGGAGGCTTGGAGAGTAAGAGCAAAACTTGGTAAACCAAGGTTGATTCAGTGCTTCAGTGTTTTTGTGTTTATTTAGTTGAAGGGAAGGTTGATTCAGTGTGTGCATCTGCTGTTGCTACCAGTGATCTTCATGCTACAGCTTGCTAAGGTTTGGGTGAACTTACTCATTCTCTTGATCTCTTAATGCTCCCTGTATCTCTGCTGACTAATTGATTCCTATTACAAGAAGAATCTGGATGGGTTTTCCCCTTCTGGGTTTTGCCTTGGTCATTGGACCTAAATTCTTTGTGTCTCATTGTATTCTTGGTTGTCTTCTATTGTGCATTTGATTTATGTTCTATCTGAAATTGCTTATTTAATATCGCAGCGTAAATAAGTTTTGTAATAAGAGATTGTTACAACATCGAACATCAAAATTTCAAAAGTGTGAACAAAAGATTAGATGCTTCTTATGATGATCTGAATTTTGTCTCCCAAGTGGTGAGGTCAAATGCCAATTTATAGTGGTTTATGGAGCCCGAATTGGTGTGTCTCTTAGGTAGGCTGATTTGACTTTTGGAAGCAATTTCAAAAATTCAAAATTTAAATTTTCCCTCTTTATTTTGAAGCCAACTTGAATCCAAAATTAAAATTTTGCTTCTTTTAATTCTGTGGGCTAATGCAATTGAAGAATACCAACTGCAGCTACCAAACTTCAACAGTGGAACTGACCATTAATGTGCTAGAAAGAAAAAGATCAAGTGCACTAGTGAGAGAAAAACTAGTGAAGGAACAAGAGTGTGTAACACAAGGTTTGGGTGTCCATAGGCTTTATCTCTTTAAATTAGAGGGCTTTAGTTCTATATGATGATTTATAAATGAAACATGTGTGTGTTACTGTGTATTTATACACATCTCAAGAAATAGGCCCCCTTCCCCAAGAGGGGTTACCAACCCACACACAATTGACTAGGTCAATCTTAACCATAACCTAGTATTGTTATATATGAACATAAGTTGGTCCTGGCAACATACATTAATTATATAATGTGGATCCACTGTAACCACATGTGAAGAATACAACATTCTTAACAATAAATGTTAGATTATCTTGAGAGTTCTTAATTAGTCTTTGATTAAGTTGAATACGAAGAGTCACCTCGGCTTGTACTCATATAAATGTATTTTATGAAAAGCAATGCAAGAGTAATAATTATTTATTGATGTTACCTTTCTGCAGTTGTATGCTTCTACTAGCATCTCAATAAATGGTGGTAAACCCCTCTATATAGTCACCTTTGTAAAAGTGATTTTATGTTTATGAATTGAGGGGCATCGATAGTTGAAAACAGGTTTGTGTTAAAGTAGATATTGGAGTAACACTCTGATGCTAGAATCACAGTTTAACAAAGTAATGAAGGTCACATCATGTTAGGTGACCAGCTATAGCTTAACAAAATTTTACTAAAGTTAACCAATGGTAATTAGGTCAATTAGGTAGCACAACAATCAATTGTATGAATAATAAGTGATCTATGTCATTGTATCAAATACTCCATTTTAATATAACATTATATTCCACATCTTCCAATCTTTTGTATAATTTTATTTTTCTATAGGACTCATTGTAAAACATTATTCTGATTATGACCATTTCGGACACACATCCTTAGAATTAACGGAATTAAGTATAGATACAAACCATCTACAAATGCTTTGCCGGGTTTCTTTTCCCGAGAGTGGAATATCCAATTGTCAGGATACTGACTACTCTCTGCTCCAACTTCCAATGCCTTTCCAATGACCTGTAAAGCATTAGCCAACCTAAATGTCATTCTTTTTTAGAATCCTTACCATTGACTTTTCCAGGCTTTTTGCCCCATCGATAATGGAAAATCCATTCAGAAGGGAAACGCTCGCTATCGGCATCAACTTGAACAGCCCACTTTATAACCTACAAATCAACTTCTGCAACTATGTTTCATAGAGTTGGACAATGCACTACGAAGTACAATTCTTATATGTGCATTTCAACATCTTTGTAAAAGGTACATAGTAATAGGCTCACCTCTTTGATACATTTGTGTAAAGATTTGCAGCTTTCTTTTGACAAAGCAGAAGCAGGTTGCATTGGATGGATCCTGGCCTGTTCAATAATCACAAGTCAGAAAATAGTTTCTCTGTGTGCATTTTTGACATGAAACAAAATTGCAGACCTAGAAATGGTAAATATCAAACACCTTTTCCAAGCCAAAAAGGCTCAACATCTTTTCTTGCTTGTAAGCTGCTTATCATCTTATGCTTTTGGGGGAAAATAAAGAACTGGATCCAATCCTAATGGCATATGATAACTCTGTTTTCTGTCATCTGCCACTATTTAAAACGTTTGTAAATGTGGTTCTCAATAGCATCTATCATTTTTTTCCTTTGGGTTTTGGTTTTGGGGAGAGGGTGGTGAATATCGCTTATAGTGACTTACAGCTGTCTCCTCGTGGCATGACAGCATTTATCCTTCTTATTCTGTAAGGTTTACATCATAGATGTTGTCTTTCACCCTCCTTTTCTGTTAGGTTTTGGGATTACTCCAAAAAAGATTTCACCTTGCTAGGAGAGTGCTAGGTCTCCTAGCCCCTTGACAATTCCTTGGAGTGCTAGCAGAGCACCCTTACCTAGGAGGTTGTCACCCTAATCAACATGGTGACCAACCCATTGGGTGCACACAATTGCCTAAGTAGGAGAGGTACCTACCTAAGAGGAGGAGCATTGGGTACTTGCAGGAGGGTGACTAGCCCTTAGACCTTGGGATCACGTGATGTATACCATGGAGATTAGACACTTGACTTGAGAATGCTTGGGTTGAGGAGCATACGTAAAGGAGGCTCGTGATGGACCCAAACACGTGTTGAGGAAGAGCACTGGAGTGTAGTGACCACACTGGCACACATGTTGAATGGTGTTGGACACAAAAAGACATGTGACACATAGTTAAAGGAGGAGCACCCTGCATGGGAACACTTGGATAGTGGACCATCATGTAACAAGGAATGTTGGACTAACACCCTGTTGGAGAGTGCACCATCCTGGAGGAGGGGTGTTGGGCCCTGTTAACACCCGACACTGGATTTCTTCAAAACCCAATCTGAGTTCCTACCTTAGTTTGTTCATGGGTACATTACAAGATGGACTGATTAGTCAACCTGTTCATTTGGCATCAATAGTTCATG
The DNA here is from genome assembly GCA_031772625.1 of Pinus tabuliformis. NCBI lineage: Eukaryota > Viridiplantae > Streptophyta > Pinopsida > Pinales > Pinaceae > Pinus > Pinus tabuliformis. Next base: position 1,905,844,246 of record CM062818.1, on the reverse strand, counting down.
GAGTGCCTTTTAGACTTGGCCTATGGTCACATGTTTTTGTTATTCAAGGGTTGATGGTAGGGAAGGTTTCTTGATAAGATAAGATAATTTTATTGATGTCCAACAAATGATCAAAAAGTATGTCAATTGAATTAATTCTTACACATGTATAAATACAACGTGGGAGTGCGGGACTGGCTCCTAAATAAAGAAAGAGAAGCAAAATGAGGTACTACCACAATCCCAGATTTATATAGAACTCTAAAAGGTAAAAGTAGATTTGGCTAAGATGGACCCAAATCTAGAATACAAAGAGCGGAGCCAGTCAGGTTCTGCTAGTAATCGCTCTGTTGAGTAGTTCATAGTCGTACATATATATAGGTATATCTAAGATTCTAATGGACATGTTCTAAATAGAAACCCATGCTTGCAGGTTTCTTGCAACATTTAAAGCATGTATGGGAGGCTGAAGACCCCAAAGGGTATCATTAGATTGGTGTTTCTTGCCTTTTCTTGATTTCAAGATCTCATAATCTTGAATTTTTGTGTTTCTTGGAAGTCATATTTTTCTTAATCTGATCACAGTTTTGGACACCCTTTGAAGAGATGTGCATGGGGTTCGATATTTCAAGCAAATCCGAATTGTTATTTTTAGTGAATTCTATTTTTAAACACTTATTTTTAGCAACTTTTGAGTTTAATTTTATTGATGGGATGATTACATATTCGAGAACCTAAAATTGAGGTTTTCCTATGGTTCTAGTTTCTATTGATTCCATTACTGTGGATTTTAGTATACTTTAAGCAAAGTGATCGGCCCTTTGGATGCCTGGTGTGGCATAGGGTTGTACTGTCTAAATTCATGCTATTCTGAGCACTTTGAAATTTCAGGTACCAAACACATTTTAGCAGCAACTAGAGAGTGCTTCGTGGCCCCACGTGGTATATTTACTACTTTTTTGGGAGTGGCACTAGACTTAGTAGCCCTATCGCTACAACACCTAGTGTGTCCTCTTCATAGAGCTCCTTTCAAAGCCCTTTTAGCCATGTTACTATTCCGAGTTCCATAGCTGACATGCATTCCTTAGTATTTTGGTTTCCTTGAGCTGCACTTACTATTCCAACTTAAATTGACTTCAGAAGGGGTACACCTTACTTAGGAGATCTGTTAATTTTAGATAACAATGATATGTTCAATGCTTTAGCACAATTTACTTCAATGTTCCTTAAGCAGCCCAATGACAATTTCCAATTATATCCAGTAGCAATCACATTAACTTAAACACATTGATAGTAAATGCAGATAGAACATAAAAACATATGCAGAAGACAAACCAAGACAAGAGGACACAAGATATGGTGGATGCTAGTGACAAACCCCAATGTGGGGAAACCCTTTGATCAAATCTTCTTATTATTCTTCAATAGTTCAGCAGAGAGAGAGAGTACAAATTTCAAATTAACTTGCACAAAACAGTCCTGTCAAAATCAGCAGTCAACTGCAGCCCTAACCAAAACGTCAAAGTTGGTCAAAGCAGCTCCAAAATGTCCTCCAAGCAGCTTGGTCAAAAGCAGTCCAATTCAGTCTTCCAAGAGGGTCAAAGTCAGCCCAAAACAGATTGGTCAAACCAGTCAAAGGAGAGAGAAAACACTGCTGTAATTTTGCGGTCAAATCAGAAGTCAACAATGAAGACAACCCTGGTCAAACTGTCCCAATCACCTCGATTTATGTGCCGATATGTGTGGCCTCCAAAAATCGAAATTCTGCCCAAAAAAACAGTCAACGCTGGTCAAAAGAGCCCTGGTCAATGCTGGTCTGTTTTCCTGAAATTTGGCCAGCAGACAATCCCAGAAATTCATCCTCCTTTCACACGTGCGAACTAGGTAGAAGCTGCCTCCAAGCTGTACGAACCAATCAAGGGGGGAGAGAGAGAGATAAGTGATGAGATGAGTGATGTCCAAATGAGAGAGGTCACTCCTATTTATAGTATATATATTCCGTTGAGGGTGAGGAGAAACATCCATTGGGCTTCATGAGCCTATATTTGACTGAGGCCGACCTTGACAATTTGTGCATGAGAGAGAATAAATTCAAAATTCCATTTCTACTTGTCAGAATGAGATGATCTTTGTATCAAAATTGGACCCCTCGACAAGAGGAATCCAATGCAATAATCATCTCCATCATATGAGCTGTCCTAAGGTGGAATTTGGCCCTAGTTGCCAATTTTAACACCCCCTCTCAACTAGGGAGAGTTCCACCTGCCAATACATCCTGTCATCCTGTACCATCCCTGCCATCATTGCCTTGCTTTGCTCTGCTTTGCTGAACCATGATGTAATAATGAAGAAGTGATCGAGAGTGAGTCATAAGATCACACCACATTCCACTGACAAAAGTCAGTCCTTGATCCCAAATCATGTTGTTGAACACCATGCATCCTAGTCCTAGGGAGCACAGCAATACACGATTCGTCCATTGGTAGTGCTATGGTCCCTAACCATCTTTTCCCAACTCATTGGCCAGATGAGAGGTACTTTCCATGAGTCCCGAACTTGATGGGTAGGATGTGTGATGGGGCATCAGGAGGAGAAGGTGAACCACTCATCCTATGCATATGTCAATCGTAGGGGAAGGTGAACCACTCACCCTACACACATGTCAACCATCATGGGGTATCACAGGGGAAGGTGAACTACTTACCCTGTATCTAGCGGACCACTAGAGGAAGGTGAACCACTCACCCTACACACATGTCAACCATCATGGAGTATCCCAGGGGAAGGTGAACCACTTACCTTGTATCTAGCGCACCACTAGGGGGAGGTGAACCACTTACCCTGTATCTAGCGCACCAGTAAGGGGAGGTGAACCACTCACCCCATGGTCGCTCATAGCTCCAAGAAGTACCCAAGCCCCCAGGAGCTCCCAGAGCTCAGTGTCCAACTCATACGGGACCCTCATAGGAGGGTCGTTCCACGATGCCAAGTCTCTCTCGGAAGGTTAAGAATTCGACCTTCCCCAAAGGCTTCGTGAGAATGTCTGCAACCTGCTCATTCATCCTGATGTGTTGGAGCGTTATTGCTCCCCATTGTACCATATCCCAGATAAAGTGGTACCTAATATCAATGTGCTTGGAGTGGTCGTGGAACACAACATTCTCTGATAGGCGAATCCCACTCTTCTTGTCGCAGAAAATCACGGTGGTATCTAGCACATGCCCAAATAGCTCACTAAGGAGCTTCCTCAACCAAACTGCTTCACAACAGGCCATACCCGCAACAATGTATTCGGCCTCAACAGTGCTTAAAGCAACCGATTTCTATTTCCTGCTCATCCAAGATATAGAAGCAGACCCCAAAGAGAAGCAACACCCATACGTGCTCTTACGATCCACCACACTGTCAGCCCTGTCAGTGTCTGAAATTCTGAATATCCATGCAGCCTCAAGTTCTCGGCAGTGTATCTCAATGCATAGCAGATTGTGCCCCAGAGATATCTCAAGAGATTCTTAGCAACAATCCAATGAATGTGATGAGGCTCAACCATAAATTGCCTCAATGTGTTCACATCGAAACATATGTCGGGACGGGAGTTGACCAAGAACATTAGGGCCCCCACAAGTTGGCAATACTCGGAAGGGTTCGCTAATCCGGGCCCAACAATGCTTCCACATAGCTTCTTAAATTTGAGTTCCATCGGAGTAGTCATGGACTTGCAGTCCACCATCCCACATATCTCAAGTAGCTTCACAATGTAATTTACTTGAGAAAGGAAAATCTCACCTGGCTTTTGCTAGACCTCCAGCCCTAGGAATTAATGCATCAATCCTAGGTCCTTCATCTCAAATTTAGAAGCCAACTCCCTCTTGCATTGATGAATAAGAAGGACATCACCTGTCAGAAAGAGATCATCCACATAAAGAACCAGAATGAGAGGTTTGTCCTTTTCAACCTTGAAGTATAGGTTCGGGTCAGCATTGCTCCTTCTAAATCATGTTGAATTTTCACAACCTTGGGTCTAGGTTAAAGTCTAAAAATCACTGACGCTACCAAACCAAGAATCTCAACCATACACTACTTTGCACAGCGGAAATATAAAACAGTAAATCACATATACACAAATATACACGGTTTTTACCAAAATTGTACAATAATGTACAATCCCAATCTTCGTTATATTAAACCAAATCTGAATAATACAACAGTCTATGGTATACAAGATACAATGACATACATCGCTACAACTTCTATGTTATATCTTGTCCTGTCGGTCCTTCATTCCCGTACTGTTCACTAGCTGCCCCTTAGACCTTCAAAGGACAACACATCGAGACTCCTGGAGGGCTGTCACCTATCACAGTTGCAAGTCGTTTTTGCTACAATGAACGCGGACTCATCAAACTGCTCCCTGGGTAGGCTAAATCCTGAACACCAATCTACCTTCTAGTACCCTCTTTCGTCCATCAAAGAGCTAATTGTGAAAATTCTATCACTACAGCAACTAATTTACTTTTCCTACTTATTTCATCATAAGTTATTCATGAAATTACTTCAACAAACATCAAAATAAATACTGCTGTAGATATCACATTGTAATACACAAACAAAAATATGCACACATTGACACAGTTATTTTGGACTAATGTCCCCTGAAAAACCCAATGTGGGAAAACTAGTGCAACAAGGGAGGATTTTATTATTTAGCAAATTTCTTGTACAACAGGGTGCCAAACTGGCTTACCCACAGATAGACAAACTTCCAACGCTTTCCTAAACCCAGTGTAGGCCCTACTGACGTTTGCTACAGCCTGAAACCCTCTACGTCAGCCTACTGAGGATCTACGCAGCCTCTCTGGGCTTCTGCGTCACTCCTATAGCCTTTGCGTGGATGACGCAGGCCCTTCTGGCTCTGCGCAATCTCCGCTGCCTCTGCGTGGCTTCCTCTGGCTCTGCGTTTGCTTCTTCTGCGTTGATCTCCCGTCTCTCTTTTCCGTACTTGCTGCATCCTGGCTGCTCTTCAGACCACTGGTTCAATTTCTCAGCAAACCCCACTCCAGAAATTGAACTGACTGGTCTCCCTCAATGTGTTCTCCAAGTGCCCCTCAAGCCCCCTCTTATACTTTTTCTATTGACATCTCAATGGCCGAGATTAAGTCCCTAATCAACGACTAAGATTAGATCTGGCTTGATCCATGTCTTTTTGGAACATTCTAACACAGATTCATATTAATACACACTAATATTTTATTTTCCCTAAGTTTAGACTTAGGGACTCCATTAAAAATATTAATTATTTTAATATCTCTTGATCTGTTTAGAATCTACCCAAACCCTTTCTGGGTATTGGAGATCTCATGTGCCCCAACCTCTCCACCAAATTTCGTGGCTAAAGCACATCTGATGCTACCCCAAATCAACACTACTCTTTATGTTGTAAACTTCACCCAATCACGCACCAATAACGTCTTTCTTGTATGCTGCTCTAGGACTACTTTGGGTAGCCAACACACTACCCTCTAATCAGATCAATGACACCCAATCTAATCACTCTCAATTCTGGTTCTAAGAAGACTCTTCACCTCCTTGGACGGTCCTCAACATGGCATCAACAGGCTGCTACGATCACGATCCAAACTGGTCAACACCTTTGACCCAACACACATCAACTTCTGCTCCAAGTCTGTTGTCCTCATGCTGCCCTTGACTGTCACTGGTTAGGGCATACTTTGCAAGTTGCAACAACCACTAACCGACCCCTGAACAACCCTCAAACAACCTCCATGAGCTACGGCATACCCTTGGAATAACCCTCCTCTACCACGTTGTTGTTGTAGGCTTGAAACAGCCCACTGAAACCCTCCTCCGCACACCTTGTTGTGGTGCTATGGCCTTCGGCCTAGCACACAACAAGTTTGTAGCTTACGGCCAACAAAGTTAGGTAGTTATGTCTCGTGTTGCTCCAAAATAGACTTGCGAGGAGGCTTCTTCAACTCTGCCTAGCCTCTAGTACCCTCAGCCTCCACTACAGAAATTTCGAACCCAAAGACAATCCTCCACTTCGTTGTTCTGCCTCCTCCTTTGCTACGGCTAGGGCTCAAAAGTATCCTCCTCACCGAATTCCTCTTTGATGTATATGTGTTGCACAAGCTGGATGCCTAAATCACATGTCTTCACCCTCTTTTTATAGCCTAAAGAGGGGTTCCAACGAATTAGTGAAGAGAGTTCAGACACATCTATTGGAGTAATTTACATGAAGCCTACATGACTTGAAAACCAATAATTAATTGTCAACTTCAAAAAATCATTTCTCCACTTCTACAACTCGGAATTCGACGATTCTTGAAGCGTTAGATTCGTCTTTCCACCCTCTATCATCTCATGCCATCACATGTAGAAATGTGTCTTAGAAATTGTCCCAAACACGATTGGGTGCAAAACCCCATACTTGGGTTCCAAGCCCACAAGTGACCCTTGTGGTGCTTTTCCCTCCAAACCCTGAACCCTAGGGCTTGGAGTACCTCCCAAGCTACACAAATCAACACTCCATCTTAGCAAGGGAGGTACTTCCAAGACTAGGAAGTAACACATCAACATCGTCACTACTCGCAACACTCACCCAACTCTTGGCACTCACAATCGCAGCAATCCTTGTATGGTGAACTACGCCCTTCTCAGAAGTGTCGTTGTCACTGCTGGAAGCACCCTGCTTCTTCTTCTTATCCTGTAATGTCTTCCACTCTCTCCATGATTCCTTCTTGGCAATTGTAGGAGCACCCTTGCTCCCCATTGACCACTCGCTCTTCTTGGGTAGCAAAGTCTCCCTCTAAATCTGCAAGCAACCTCTCGAACTTGACTCCCTCTGAGTCTCTGGAATCTAGACCTTCTTCTCGGGAAGGTGTACCTGCTCTTGCTTCTTTGGAACCTGCACCTACTCCACCTGCTTCTTTCCATGATCCAGAAGCTTGCCTATCAACAAGACCTCAAACCCCTGCCTCTCGATCATCAAGACGAAAATCACGTTATATCTGAGTCCTGGTACAAACAGTTCAACTTGGACCCGCATCATACGTCTTGTCTCCATTCTGAATGGCACAACTCCCGATCCTCGGATCTCCAACTGACTCTTGTCGCCCAACACCATGTGCAACTTCGAGTCCCATTCAACTAAAGTTTCAAAAACCTCTTGTGACCCTATCATATGCTTCGTCGCACCACTGTCCACGTACCATCCATCCCCATTAACAGTACCCTACGAGAAATGAGAAATCATAGCAAAGCCCTCCTCTTCCAATCTCTTGGAGAGATCATCTATCTCAGCTGAAGTGGCAACACCGGTGACCTGTTTTCCTTTCCTCTTTTCATCATATCCCTTTTTCTTCATCGGACATCTTGACGAATAATGACCCATCTCGCCACAATTGAAACACTTGAATTTACTCAAGTCCTTCTTTTGCTTACCCTTCATTCGCGCTACCAGTGCCATGTCATCATCTTAAGCCCTCTTCTTCGAATGGAGATCCTCGTCTCGCAACTCTTCCTGAATGAAGTCATCCCACAACCTATCCCAATCTGGCAACTTCTCTCTGGCAACAATTCCTTTGATGAAGGGCTTCCATTCCTCGGTAAACCCTTTCAAGGCAATCTTACCATATCTCCATCTGAGGTAGACACACCGACGACAGCAAGCTCATCTTTGACCTGAGAGAATATCGTCAGATACGAGATCACACTTTCACCCTTTATCATCTTGGTGAACTTCAACTTATCCTCCAATACCAGTACCCGGTTCTCATTTTTATTCTGGAGCAAATTCTGACGAGCCATCCACATCTGATGTGCATTGTTCTTCTCGGACAAATGAGGTATTACGACATCCTTCACACCATTTAGGATGATCAATCTCGTCCTCGCATCCAAATCTTCATTTATTTCCAGCTCCTTAGGGTCGGTTGGCTTCTTGATCTCTTTCTCGGCAAACTCCCAAAGCCTGTTGACTTGCAAGACCAGCTTGATCTTTCCTTCCAAGGACTATAGTTGGACAACCCCTCCAACTTGTCCTCATATCGGAGACCTGCCAGCAACTTCGACATTGTAGTGAGCCCTTCACTTACAATGTCACCAACTCCCTCTCACATTGTACTTCGTTGCGCACAACTTTGATTTACTTACTTCCAAAGTAGCTCACACACGCTCTGATTCCATGTCGAATTTCCACGACCTTGGGTCTAGGTTAGAATCTTAAAATCGCTGATGCTACCAAACCAAGAATCTCAACCATAAATTGTTCTTCACAACGGAAATATAAAGCAGTAAATCACATATGCACAAATATACATGTTTCTTAACAAACTTTTACAATAATGTACAATCCCAATCTTTGTTATATTAAACCAAATCTGAATAATACAACAGTCTATGGTATACAAGATACAATGACAAACATCACTACAACTCCTATGTCGTATGTTGTCCTACCAGTCCTTCGCTCTTGTACTTCTCACTAGCTGCCCCTTAGTCCTTCAAAGGACAACACATCGAGACACCCGGAGGGCTGCCACCTATCACAACTACAAGTCGCTTCCACTACAATGAAAACGGGCTCATCAAATTGCTCTCTAGGTAGGCCTAATTCCCAAGCTCCAATCTGCCTTCTAGTAGCCTCTTTCATCCATCAAAGAGCTACTCTTTATGTTATAAACTTCACCCAATCACGCACCAACAATGTCTTTATTGTATGCTGCTCTAGGGTTACTTTGGGTAGCCAACACACTACCCTCCAATCATATCAATGACACCCAATCACTGTCAATTCTGCTCCTAGGAAGACTCTTCACCTCCTTGGGAGATCCTCCACAAGGCATCAACAGGCTGCTACGATCACGATCCAAACTGGTCAACACCTTTGACCCAACACACATAAACTTCTCCTCCAAGTTTGTTGTCCTCGTGCTGCCCTTTACTGTCACCAATTAGGGCATATTTTGCATGCTGCAACAACCACTAACCGACCCCTGAACAACCCTCAAACAACCTCCATCAACTGTGGCATACCCTCGGAATAACCATCCTTTACCACGTTGTTCTTGAAGGCTTGAAACAGCCCACTGAAACCCTCCTCCGCACACCCTGTTGTGGTGCTATGGCCATCGGCCTAGCACACAGCAAGTCTGTAGCTTACGCCCAACAATGTTAGGTAGTTTTGTCCCCAACTTCCAAGTGTTGCTCCAAAACAGACGAGGAGGCTTCTTCAACTCCGCCTAGCCTCCAGTACCCTCGACCTCCACTACAGATATTTCTGACCCAAAGATAGTCCTCTACTTCGTTGTTCTGCCTCCTCCTTTGTTGTGGCTAGGGCCCAGAAGTATCCTCCTCACCGAATTCCTCTTTGATGTATATGTGTTACACAAGAGGGATGCCTAAATCACATGTCTTCACCCTCTTTTTATAGCCTAAAGAGGGGTTGCAACGAATTAGTGAAGAGACACATCTATTGGAGTAATCTACATCAAGCCTACATGACTTGAAAACCAATAATTAATTGTCAACTTCAAAAATTCATTCTCCATTTCTACAACTCGGAATTCGATGATTCTCGAAGCGTTGGATTCGTCTTTCCGCCCTCTATCGTCTCATGCCATCACATGTAGAAATGTGCCTCTGGAATTGCCCCAAACACGATTGGGTGCAAAACCCCATACTTGGATTCCAAGCCCACAAGTGACACTTGTGGTGCTTTGCCCTCCAAACCCTTAACCCTAGGGCTTGGAGTACCTCCCAAGCTACACAAATCAACAAATCCCAACTTCATAAGATAGTTATCAATCCTCTCATACCAAGCCCTAGGGGCTTGCTTCAAACCATAGAGGGATTTCTTTAACCTACATACATGTGTCTCACGATCTTGAACTTCAAACCCCTCGGGTTGTTCCACATAGACTTCCTCCTTAAGCTAGCCATGCAAGAAGGCAGTTTTGACATCCATCTAGTGTAGGCTCCATCCTTGCGAAGTGACAAGGGCTATGATCGAACGGATGGTGATAAATCGAACAACTAGTGCAAATATCTCATCATAGTCTACTCCTTCCTTAGAGAAGCCTCGAGCAACGAATCTGGCCTTGAAATTCTCAGAACTCCCATCAACTCCATGTTTAATCTTGTAGAGCCATTTTGAAGTGACCATTGACTTGTCCTTGGGTCTAAGAACCACATCCCAACATCATTCTTCATGATCGACTCATATTCCTTGTTCATCGCATCCTTCCAAACTTGGTGTTTCACGGCTTCTTTGAATGTACAAGGTTCAGATTGTACAATGGTACTCATGGAAGCTAAGTACCCTTGGTACCTGTTTCGCTTCTTGCTTTAACGAAATGTCCCCCTCGGTGCAATGTGTTTCTTCGCATCTTCAAGAGTATCTTTGAGCCACAAAGGTCTTTCTCATGAAGTAGTGGGCTCACTAGGAGGTGGATCAATGGGATCCATCAGACCTTCAACAATGGGCATCGGTTCATCAGACGGAGGTTCATCCTGCTTTTCTGCATCAGCATCATCATTGTCCTTCCTAGGGATCGGAAGATCTCAAACTTTCCTAAGAGCAGAATCTTCATCGAAAGTGACATCAGGAGTTAATTCCACTTCCCTTTGACCAGGCACATAGATTCTATATGCCTTCGAAGTTGCATTGTAGCCCACAAACATTCCTTTCTTGCCAGATGCATCTAGTTTGTTCCTTTTCTTTTTCGGCACATGAAAATATACGGGACAGCCAAAAGTTCTAAAAAGAGAAACATCAAGTTTCTTACCGGTGAAAAGTTCTTCGGGTGTCTTGAAGTCCAATGCTTGATGTGAGCATATGTTTTGAACATACACAACGGTGTTGGCAACTTCTCCCCATAAGAACTTTGGTAGACCTTGGTCATGAAGCATGGCACGGGTGCCTTCTATGATAGTTTGATTCTTCTTTTCAGTGACACCATTTTGTTCAGGAGTATATGTAGTAGTGGTCTCCCTCTTAATGCCAGCTTCTCTATAACAGTCTTTGGATTCATTTGACTCATATTCAGTCCCATAATCAGTCCTCAATATTTTGATCTTCTTCCCTGTTTGTTTCTTGACCAAGGATTTGAGAGAGCGGAACCATTTGAACACTTCATCCTTCTTCTTTAAGAAATAGATCCATGTTTTGCGAAAGAATTCATCCACAAAAATAGCATAGCACAAATATCCACCCAAAGATGTCACGAGCAACATACCTGATAGATCAAAATGGACCAATTGAAGAATATCGGTGGTTTGAGTTTCACTTGCAGGGAATGGTCCCCTTGTATGTTTTCTAGCTTCACAACCTTGACAAACACCTTCATGGCCTAAGTTGAATTCGGGCATACCTGTGACCATCTTCCTTACATCAGGTAAGGCTTTGAAATGAAGGTGAGCAAATCTCCGGTGCCATAATTCAAATGTATCACAAGTCATTGCTCCCAACGTACTTCCTCCAACCTAATAGAGACCTTCAACCCTGAATCCAACAGTGAATGCATCTCTTAGGTTCCTTTGCTAAACACGAACCTTCCCATCAATGAATGTCACCTTGAAAACTTTATCTTCCATCGCAGAAATAGAGACCAAGTTCTTTTTCAGATCATGTACATATAGCACTTCTTGTAAATGAAGAGTTTTACCTTGATTTAAGTGGAGAGTAACAGTGCCAATTCCTTTCACGGGATAAGTGGCATTATCCCCAAGTGTAATCTCCATATTTGTCTTCTTTTCAATCAAGTTAGAGAAAGCTTCTTTGTACCCGGTGAAGTGCCTTGAGGCACCACTATCAATCAACCAATGATCCAATGTATCCGGAGGAGAGGCAGTGGTGAACACAGAAATAAGATAAAATTATTTTTGCTTTACAACATTAACTTCTTCATACCTAGAGTTTCTCGATTTCTTGGGAGGACGACCATTTCCATTTCGAGTAGCGGGAGCATTCCTCTCTCCTTTGTTGTTGAACCTGTTGTTCTTTTGATTGTCGTTGCCGTTGTAGTTGATGATATTGTTGTCATCATCTCTTGGAGTATCCTTCTTGTGAGGACACTATCTAGCGAAGTGGCCAAACCTATTACAATTGAAGCATCTTCCTTTTCTTCCTTCTTTGAATCCCAACTTGAACCCTTGACCTTGATTTCTTGGACCAACATGGTTCTTCTTCTTAGAATAAGCGGAGAAGGCGATAGGATTGTTTCCGTTTGAGGGCTTGTCTCTTTCCATCATCCTTATTTCTTCTTGAGTGCATCTAGCCAATAATTCATCAAAACCCAGAACCCTGTCATTGTTGAGGATGGTGGTGTTGAACACATCTCATTCTCTTGTAAGGCCTACAAGAGCAATAAGAGTAAGCTCCCTATCACCAATGTCTTCTCCAATAGATAGGAGATCATTCTTGATCTCGGGAATACTCATGAAGTAGGATTGGATGGATTCTCCTCTATCCATCTTGATGTCTTTCAACTTGTTATTGAGAAAGAGAACTCGATTTGCATTATTTACTTTGAACATCCCAGTCAGCTTGTCATATATCTCCTTAGAAGTTTCCAAAACTAAATATAGGCAACCAAAGGCTTGTGAATAGAATCAACAATAATTTTCTTAGCTTTAACCTCACCTTGCTTGTACTTTGTTTGTGTAGTTGCAAATGCATTTGAAGGAGGCTCCACTGCTCTTCCTTTGACATGGTCCATAGCATCATTTTCTTCCAACGTCAGATCTAGAGACATCTTCAATGCATGATAGTCGGATTTGTCCTTAATCTTGTCCTCAGATTTGGAGTAAGATGTCGTCATTGGGACTACTTCCAAGTCCTTGCCCAACAACTTCCCTTAGTGATTGCTTTTCCTCACCCTTGCTTGGGCTTTGTCTTCACCTGAGCTCTGATACCAATGTTAATTTTAGATAAGAATGGTATGTTCTTATGCTTTAGCACAATTTACTTCAATGTTCCTTAAGCATCCCAATGACAATTTCCAATTATATCTAGTAGCAATCACATTAACTTAAACACATTGATAGTAAATGCAGATAGAACATAAAAACATATGCAGAAAACAAGCCAAGACAAGAGACATAAGATATGGCAGATGCTAGGGACAAACCCCAATGTGGGGAAATCCTTTGATCAAATCTTCTTATTATTCTTCAATAGTTCAGCGAAGAGAGAGAGTACAAATATCAAATTAACTTGCCCAAAACAGTCCTGTCAAAATCAGCAGTCAACTGCAACCCTAACCAAAAAGTCAACATTGGTCAAAGCAATTCCAAAATGTCCTCCAAGCAACTCGGTCAATAGTAGTCCAATTCAGCCTTCCAAGGGGGTCAAAGTCAACCCAAAACAGATCAGTCAAACCAGTCAAAGGATAGATAAAACCCTATTGTAATTTTTGCGGTCAAATCTAAAGTCAACGCTGAAGTCAACCCTGGTCAAAATGTCCCAATCACCTCAATTTATGTGCCAATGAGTGCAGCCTCAAAAAAGCGAAATTTTGCCTAAGCAAACGCAATCAACACTTGTCAAAAGAGCCTTGGTCAATGCTGGTCTGTTTTCCGTAAATTTGGTCAGAAAACAATCCCAGAAATTCATCCTTTCACACGTGCGAAGGAAGAGGCTACCTCCAAGTTGTACGAGCCAATCAAGAGAGGAGAGAGAGAGACATGTGATAAGATGAGTGATGTCCAAATGGGAGAGAGGTCACTTCTATTTATACACTTCATTGAGCGTGAGGAGACACATCTATTGGGCTTCATGAGCCTATATTTCACTGAGGTCGACCTTGACAATTTGTGCATGAGAGAGAATAAATTCAAAATTCTATTTCTGCTTGTCAGAATGAGATGATCTATATATCAAAATTGGACCTCTCGAAATAGGAATCCAATTCAGTAATCATCTCCATCATATGACTTGTCCTAAGGTAGAATGTGGCCCTAGTTGCAATTTTAACAAGATCCTTCATGCATAAGACTTGGGAGGGTTTACTATTCTTGGCCTATAGAGGGAGTAGATTGCCATATTTAATAACCCTCCATGTTTTTATCCCTTAGCCACCTTTCTAATTATGACCATGTACGTGCTTTTAATGCCTTTGCACCTTTTTCTTGCATGAGCTTAATTTTAGCAGATTATCTCCTTCAGAAATTTGTTTGGTCAATTTAGACATGTATGAAGCGCACTAAAATAAGAAATTAGCCATACACAAGTATATCTTCCCTTCCAAGTGGTTATTATGGACGGTAAGCTTATGGAGTAGTTTCTTCATGCACATACTATTTTCTCTCAAAAAGAGAGGTGTTATAATTAGAGACAACTATTCTTACTTCTCTTCTATTGTCTATCATTTCTATTTTCATTCTCTTTCTCTCTATTTCCATAATCTATATATTGTGCAAGCAACGGTATGCCACTGGAATTTTCATGATTGAGTGGTTGTGAGTAAGAGCTATGATTTCCATGTAACCTTCATTGCTCCCACCATTCTTTTCTTAAGAGAGTGTGTTTGAGAACTATCATCAAGTACTTGTAATGGTTGGATTCTTCCTTTGCAAAATCATGATGTACCTACCAATCCTGTAGAGGAAAAGTTGAACACCTTGGCTTTTCTAAGATGCTAGACAATTATTGGTGTCTAAACCATCAAGTGTTAGCTTTCAAGTTACTCCTAAAGAATTCACACCATGTGTGGGAGTACTTCATGAGATTTGGACTATATGGTGAATGTTCCACCCTTGTATGGTCTACAAGATTTGCATATTAGAGATCTCAGTTGGGTGCTTGCTTGACATTCTTCCCTAAGGCATTAGAGATCTCCTAATGACTTTGGTAATGTTTGTTGATGTTTTTGCTATTTGCAGCATTAGGAAAACATTCTCCATGGGGTCATGCTGATTTGACCACGGGGGAATGATACATTCACCCATGGGGCCATGTTGATTTGGCTAGAGGTGAATGGCCCAAGGAAGTCTTCCTCCCATTAGCCCTGGTGTGTAGCTCGGGGAGATTGGCCCACGGTAATCATATTGCCTACCTCAAAGATGAAGTGATCTATTTTTTGTAGAGCGGGTTTGATTTGTTTATTTAATGAGGTTTTTACCCACCAGTATTTTATACAATTCTAGTCTAATGTTGAGTTGTAATGTAGGCTCAATAAGTGAAGGGGTTCCTTGTGATGAGGGGCTTTTCATTGGGTCTCCACTCAACATTAGAGCTCTATACAAATAGACGTGCATGTGAGGAGACACTCATCAACATATAGGCTCATTCTTCCTTTCTATTGGAGGAGAAATTTCAGCTAAGGAGAAATATGTTCATCTCTCATCTTTCTTCATCATTCTTTCTCTCTTGGAGACCGCATGTGTAAATGTTTGGCCGAGTTTGATTGAGTTTGACTAGCTGAATTTGACCACAATCACACATGTGAATTGACCATGTACCATTGACCACAAGCCTAGCTTGACAAGCATTGACCAAAGTTCATAATTTGATTGGTTTGACCAGTGTTGACTAGCACTATTTGTTCCAGGTTTGATTGGTATTTTGACTTGTAATGTTGGCTCAGATTTCTACACAAATTTTTGATTTGTAAACCTTGTTGAAAAGACAGTTTCCCTCAAGAAACAATTGTTGGTTTTTCTATCGAATTAGGTTTCCCAAGTGAAAAATTAATTGTGCCTATTGTGCATGGTTGTCTTTCTATGATGTTTATTTTTCCCGCTGCATTCACTGTTGAGATTCTCTGTGTGTAATTATCCAATGATATTAGTGGCATGAGAAATACTATTTGAAAATCATTAGGAAGTATTATCATATCAGAAAATTGTATTCTACTACACATGCTATAGAATTTCAACATGGTATCAGAGCTTTGTTGAAGATCAGCCATTAACTTCAGCACCAGATTTCAATATTCAACAGCTTGTATGAATTTCAAATCTCTTGTCAAGATGGTACCTAGTCTTAGAGTATAAGCTAGGTTGGATGGTGCTACAAATTTCAGATCTTCGAAGACCATGATACTCTCTATTTCAGATGAAAATGAGATTCAAAATTATGTGAAGGAAAATGTCTATGAACCAAAAGGTGCCAAGGAGAAAGCCACCCATAAGAAGAATGAAGCAATGGCTAAGAGGATCTTGATCGATTCCATAAACAACCATTTGATTCCACATGTTGTTGAGTTGAAGACTGCCAAAGAAATGTATGATGCCTTGATGAGATTGCTCGAGAGTAAGAACACTAGTAGGAAATTAGCCTCGAGACATTAGCTCCATTCTATCATGATATCCATATCAGATTCATTTGCCACTTATCTTGCGAGTCTCCCAGTTGAGAGACCAACTTAAAGCCTATTACCGACCAAAAGTGTGTGACCCCTAGAAGAGACTTTTCTCCTATTCATCTCTTCCAGCCAGCAGCTAGCAGCCCCTGAGAGCTACTAGTCACCAATGACAATGTGTCATTCATATCTTCACCACCTGCATCATTCATATGTTTGCTCACCCATTTTCCAAGAGCACATGTTGGAAGGTGGGCTTCTAATCAAAAGGTACTCTATTCATTTTGTAATCGGGTGCTTATGCTTGTTTGTAATTGGGTATTTTGACATGGATTATGGGGCAACTTGGAAGAAAGAAGGGTCTTGGTCGTGATCTTGTTCCCTCACCTCAAATGGGGGGTTAATTTTCAATCCTAGTCTAGTGGGACCT
This sequence comes from Pinus tabuliformis, assembly GCA_031772625.1. NCBI lineage: Eukaryota > Viridiplantae > Streptophyta > Pinopsida > Pinales > Pinaceae > Pinus > Pinus tabuliformis. Next base: position 1,905,827,515 of record CM062818.1, on the reverse strand, counting down.
CCCCTAATGACACAACATGGTAAAGGATCTAGTACAGATAGTGCTAGAATTATTGGGATTCGTGAGGGGACCTTGTACAATTGCTAACTCCACCTCCTCAAGCTTTAGTACATAATGACATCAATCCATGTGAATTGTGGCATAGAAGATATGGCCATCCCCATTACAAGATATTGCCATCCTTGAGTCAAATGGTTACAGGTATGCCTCAATTGAAAGAACATGAAGGAACTTGTAAAGGGTGTGCTCTTGGCAAAAGTGTGAAAAAGTCATTTCCCAACAATGACTCAAGATCCAAGGAAATTTTGGACCTAATCCACTCTGATGTGTGTGGCCTAATGTCTGAAAATTCACTTGGTGGTCAACTATATTACGTAACATTTATTGATGACTATTCTAGAAAGACTTGCATATACATCTTAAATTCCAAAGACGAAGTATTCAACAAGTTCCAAGAGTTCAAGGCCGACGCTGAGGATATGACAGAAAAATAAGAAATAAAAAAATCAAGACCTTAAGATCTGATAATGGAGGTGAATATACATCTAAAGAACTTGTAGCCTTTTGCAAAGAAGTTGGGATTAAGAGGGAGTTGATAGTTCCCTATAATCCTCAACAGAATGGTGTAGCTGAAAGGAAGAATCGATCTATCGAAATGTGTAAGAGCTATGATACATGATCAAGATCTTTCCAAATTCCTATGGGGAGAAGCCTCCATGACCGTAGTGTACATACAAAATAGAAGCCCTCATTGTTGGCAACATGACTCCAAAAGAAGCCTTTACTGGAAAGAAGTCTAATGTTGATCATCTCAGATTCTTTGGATGTCTAGTCTACATTCACATTCCCAAAGACAAGAGAAAGAAGTTGGATCCTGCTAGTATGAGAGAAATCTTTGTTGGCTACAGTGATTCATCTAAAGCATACAAAATTGACATCAAAGAGCAACATTGTATTGAAGTAAGCAGAGATGTCCCATTCAATGAAAACATTGCATACAAAAAGTCCAAGGATATCTCCATTGACTCTAATGATGTAGAATACCTTGCCTTTCCTTATGAAGATAACACAAAGCAAATCTCTCCAAAACCCTCAACTAATCATCATGAAGAACCTGAAGGACCAAGCGAACCTGTGGATCCTATTATCATTCCAAAACCCAGAAAAAGCCCTGTTTTGTAGGAATTTACAGGGTAAGTTCCTCAGACAGAACACCAAAGGACACCGCTCACAAACAGATCTCAGACAGAACACCAAAGGACACCGCTCACAAACAGATCACAGATCAATACACCAGTTCTTTTGACGTGGTTATAACCCCCAAAGAGGGAAACAGTCCACGGCCTGAGCTAACGCGGCCACTTCAGGCAATTTATTAATAAAAGAATGAAAATTTACATAAGCTTCTCTCATAGACGGTTAACCTACAAATGACCCTCCATGCTCTTTAAATAGAGATCATGGACCAATCGGGTGTTAAGCAACAAATCAAGTGTCGGTAATACCGAGGAGAGAATGAACTGTCGGATCACTACATATTGTGACCGTCGGATTGTAAGTTACAAAATGTACATAGTAAAGAAACACACTTTACCTAACTCTATACTAGACCAAGTTATACTTAACTATTTCCTATGTGTCGGAATATCCTAACATCCCCCCTTAAGAACAACTTGGGATAGGATTGAAGGATTTACAAATATGACACAATAGGAGAAGGAAGGAGGCACTAGAGCCTATCCCCCCTTAGTGACAACTTCCTGAACTCCAACCATAAATCGAAGTTTAGTGAACTTCGCCTCTGTGAGAGCATTTGTAAAGATGTCTGCAACTTGATCATCTGTTGAACAATATTGCACTTCAAGAACATGGTCGTGGATGAGCTTTCTGATGAAGTGCATGTGCAGTTCAATGTGTTTGCTGCGCTGATGTTGGACTGGATCTTTGCATAGTTGAATGGCACTCTGATTATCACACCAAAGTGTAGTCGAATGTTGCTGCTGAAAGCCAAACTCTGACAGGGTCTGACGAAGCCACAAGGCTTCCTTACTAGCTTCTACGGCACCACGATACTCTGCTTCTGCTGAAGAAAGAGAAATGGCACCTTGTTTCTTGCAAGCCCATGTAATAGGTCTTGAACCAAGAGTGAACACATAACCTGCAGTAGACTTCCGATCATCAGGGTCACCAGCCCAATCGGAATCAGTGAAACCAACCAATAGAGTAGATGCTTCCACACTGTAATGAATCCCAAACTGAACTGTACCTCGAACATAACGAAGTATTCTTTTAGCTGCTTTCCAATGACTTTCACGTGGGTTTTGCATAAACCGAGCAACAAGGCCAACAACAAAGGAAAGGTCAGGACGAGTATGGGTTAGATACAAAATTTTTCCTACAAGTTGACGGTATAAGGTAGCATCAACTTCAGGAGAAGTACAAGTGACTGAAAGTTTGACTCCAGACTGAAACGGAGAAGGGGTTGGCTTACAGTCTTCCATGTGAAAATGGCGTAGAATATCACAGGCATACTTGGACTAGGAAAGGGAAATACCTTCCTTGGATTGCAAGACTTGAAGACCAAGAAAATAATGTAAGTGTCCTAAGTCTGTCATTTCAAACTTCTTTTTAAGGCTGGACTTCACATGGTTTATAAGGTTGGGATCACTACCAGTCAGAATAAGATCATCAACATAAAGAACAAGAATGATAAGGGACTTGCCCACTTTCTTGGTGTAGACAGTATTGTCAGAATGACACCTAGAAAAGCCATTTTCTAAAAGAAAGCTATCCATTTTGGCATACCAAACCCGAGGAGCTTGCTTGAGACCATAAAGGGATTTCTTAAGCTGACATACAAGGTTGGAGTCAGTTTGTATAAAGCCAATAACTTGTTCCAAATAGATTTCTTCATGCAAGTCCCCATGCAAGAAGGCAGATTTAACATCCATCTGATGGACTTCCCATTTGAAAGAGGCAGCAAGGGAAAGAACAAGGCGGATAGATTTCATTTTCGCAACAGGGGAGAAGGTTTCAGTGTAGTCAATGCCTTCAACTTGTGAAAAACCCTTAGCAACAAGACGAGCTATATGTTTATCAACTTTCCCATCTGGTCCATACTTGGTTCTATAAACCCATTTGCATCTAACAAGTTTTCGTCTCTTTGGTAGAGGAACAAGATCCCATGTATCATTTGCCAATAATGAATGATATTCTTCATCCATAGCTACTTCCCAATCTGGATGGCCTGAAGCTTCTGCAAAGGTGTCAGGATCATAATTCAGTGAAGCTTGAGCCAGTAAAGAAGAGGCTCTCTCGAACTGAGAACGTGTACGTCGCTGATATGTAGGATCACCGGCAAGATCACCTGCTGCATCCCGAGTAGCACGGACCCATTTTGGAAGCTGAGGAGCTGAAGAAGGATCCTGAGAAGGTGGGCAAGGATTGTCATCCTCGCTTTCATCATCTGAAGAAGAAATATTTTCAAAAGTAGAAGAGATAGGAAGAGGTGGCACATCCGCCGAACTAGGCTCGTAGGCCGATATATTTTCAGCAAACTTTACATCTCTTCTAATGATAACATTCTTGGACTTAAGTGGAATAAGTCTATATCCTTTGACATCTTCAGAATATCCAACAAAAATACATTTTTCACTCTTAGGTTCTAAAGCTTTATGTTTCTCATCTGGAATATGGGCCCATGCTTCACTTCCAAAAACATGAAAGTGACTTACATCTGGTTTGATTGAGCTCCATGCTTCTTCTGGAGTGATATTCTTTAAAACCTTAGTAGAAGTGCGATTTATTATGTAATTTGCACAATTAATTGCTTCTGCCCAATAATTAAGACTAAGTCCTTTAGATTGAAGCATACAATTAGCCATTTCCTTTAAGGTGCGATTTTTCCCTTCAGCTACACCATTTTGTTGTGGAGTATATGGAACAGTATGTTGCATTTGAATTCCATTCTCAATGCAAAAGTTGATGAATTTGTTATTAACATATTCTCCGCCATTATCAGATCTTAGCTTAAGAATTTGATGTCCAGATTGTTTTTCAACAAAGGCCTTAAAGGCCAAGAACATGTTAAATACTTCACTCTTGAGTTTTAAGAAGTATACCCAAGTGCGTCTGGAGAAATCATCAATGAAAGTTAAGAAATACTTGTAGCCAGAGAATGAAACAACTGGAAGTGGACCACATAAATCACTATGCACGAGCTATAAAGGGGCTGAGGCGTGCCAAGAGGCACGTTTTTCAAAACTATCCCGATGATGTTTTCCGAGTACACATCCGGAACAAACACCATCTCTGCAAGATACCATTGGAAGACCTGTCACCATATTTTCTTTACATAGATTCTGAAGGGAGCGATAGTTTAAGTGACCAAATCGCTCATGCCAAAGTTTGCTCACTTCATCATTATGAGCAACAAATACCGAGGGAAGATTTGATGACACAAAGTTGTGAAACTTATACAACCTTGTAGAATCATCAGCAATGCCAATAGCTAAAATCTGTCTAGGATCTCTTAGGTCCTTAATTACAACATCGTGAGGTGAAAATTCAACGATTTTACCTTCACCTGAATGAGTTATCTGATATACAGATAGAAGGTTGCGGGATAAGGTTGGAACACATAATACATCATTAAACTGACCATTGTCTATATGAATAGTTCCAGTCCCTACAACACTAAGAGATCTATCATCACCAACATATATATTTTTGGTGTTACAATCATTTAAAGAAAAAAACATGGCTTTGCTTTTGGCCATGTGATAAGAAGCTCCAGAATCAATGAGCCACTCATGACAATGAGAAGAAGAAGATACATCTAGTGCATAGCCAGACCGAGATGCTTGACAACCACATGCAGAAAGTGCCATTCCTGAAAATGAAGTTGAAGTTGAAGAGTGCTCCAAATGGATGTTATGCTTCTTCATTGCTGCTTCCAAGGCTTCCATCTTCTTAAAGCATTTGGATTCTAAGTGGCCATCTCGATTACAAAAGTTGCAATGTCTATCAGTCTTCTTCCCTTTGTTTTTATTTGTCTTATCATTTTGTTGAAATGATTTTTCATTTTGAGGCTGAAATTGCTTAGGACCCTTGTTTGGTTTAAGACCATTCCTTTTAGGATACAACTTCTTAGGATTCTTTGGATTTGGTTGCTACTGGGCGGCTAACGCTTTCTTAGAAAAGTTTCCATGATTAAGAAGACCAAGGTGTAAGAGTTTTTCTTGTTCTCTTATTAAGGAATCACAAAAAGAATCAAAGGAAGGGGACTTGTAGTCTTGTCCTTGATAAATGAAGGCTTCTCTTGTAGAATGGAAGGTGGAAACAAACACAGAGTATGTTGGTCCCAACTTAGGAAGAATGGAATAGATAAGGTTACTATCTTATTTCTTAACCTTAACACCTTCCAAGAGAAGTCTAAGGGTCTTGAATTTGAACAAAAAATCTTCAATGCAAGAAAAATTATTGGGGTCCAATGTAAGCAACTCATTTTCAAGTTGACGGGCTCTAAGTTCATTTTTTATTCCAAAAACTTTAGTAATCTGTTTCAATGCTTCATCAGGACTATCAAGTTCTGCAATATGGAATCTAAGATCTGGAGAAATAGACATCCCTATCAACCCACGTGCTTGATCTTGCCTATTTTCCAATTTAGCTGCCTTATCTTCTTTCGGTTTGGTCTCTTGGCCTGTGGCTATTCTGTAGAGACCTTTACTTCTAAGTAAATCCACAATGTAGGACCACCATTGGAAGTAGTTGGTGTTGTCAAGAATAACTTGGCATGGACTTTCCATTTTAACAAAAACTGAAGCTATAGATGCTGAAACTAAGTGTTCCAATGGAATGATCTCGAAAACTTAGGCCGTTCCAAAAAAAACGGCTCTGAAAACGGCTTCCGGATGAAGAAGTTATGGCTTTTTGAAAAAAAATTGATGAAGATGCCGACGAAGTGCGCGAATGTGCAGAAATGAAAAATTCGCCCCCACAAAAAGGAGACTTGAACTCAAGACCTCTACTCTCATAAATTAGCTTTGGACCAAGTGAGCTATACAAAAAGTTTGAGAGAGAAAGAGAGAGGGGGGTTGAAGCTTTGGGTTGCGTGCTTGCTTTGAGAAAGTTCTTTTTCCCTACAAAACAAAAAACACAAAACCCAACACGGACATACAAAAAAAACGAACTTTGTGGCTCGAAGTTAGATTTAGCCGGAAACTAAATATTTTCCTCAATGTTTCTGATTTTCTGAGATCACACTAAGGCGCAGCGGGAAAGAGCATACGCATGAGAAAAATCCTTCCTTTTTGTTTCTGATTTGCCCAGATTGCACAGAGTCGCGGGGCAAAGAGCATACGCAGAAATGAAAGGTATAGATTTGGTAATAAAAAAGGCTAAATAGACCGAAACCCAAATAAACAGAGAGAAAATAACTGTAAACTGCAAATAAACACTGTATACCTCCAGATCTTAAAAATGATGCAGCTAGGGCTACCAGAAACCTTTTCGTGTGAAACGAAAGGGGTTCCTCACTGGAACAGATGCTCCCAACACAACAGAGCAGCCTCTCGGCCCGAAAGTAGTCAGAAACAGTAGATCTAGGAAACGTTAGTCGGATGCAGTTCTATCTGCTTCAGATTTGGATCACCAACGGACGCGACCCTCAAATAGCTTTGATACCATGTAGGAATTTACAGGGTAAGTTCCTCAAACAGAACACCAAAGGACACCGCTCACAAACAGATCACAGATCAATACACCAGTACTTTTGACATGGTTAAAACCCCCAAAGAGGGAAACAGTCAACGGCCTGAGCTAACGCGGCCACTTCAGGCAATTTATTAATAAAAGAATGAAAATTTACATAAGCTTCTCTCATGGACGGTTAACCTACAAATGACCCTCCATGCTCTTTAAATAGAGATCATGAACCAATCGGGTGTTAAGCCACGGATCAAGTGTCGGTAATACCGAGGAGAGAATGAACCGTCGGATCACTACATATTATGACCGTCGGATTGTAAGTTACAAAATGTACATAGTAAAGAAACACACTTTACCTAACTCTATACTAGACCAAGTTATACTTAACTATTTCCTATGTGTCGGAATATCCTAACATGTTTGGCTTAGAACAACATTACAAGAAGCTAAAGGACATACAACTCCCAAAGGAACATTCATAGAAAGTAAAAGACCTAAAAGGTATTCCGGTTATGTGGCTTATATGAGCAAACTCATTGAATCAAAGCCTTCTACTTATGAAAAGGTTGTTGAACATCAAGTATGGTAGAATGCAATGATGGAAGAATATCAATCAATAATGAAGAATGATGTTTAGGAAATTGTTCCTAGAACTAAGCATAAATATGTTGTGACTTGCATGTGGGTTTATAAGATTAAGCATGCAACTGATGGGAGCATCAAAAAATACAAAGCAAGACTAGTGGCAAGAGGATTCTCTCAACAAGGAGTTGACTATGATGAACTTTTCCTCCTACATCCATGTACACAACAATTAGATCTCTTATTTCTATTGCAGTTTCTATGGGATGTAATATACATCAAATGGACGTGAAAATTACTTTCCTTAATGGCACAATCAATAAGGAAGTATACATAGAACAACCTCAAAGATTTGAGGTCCATGGAAAAGAATCCCATGTCTGCAAATTAAAGAAAGCTCCATATGGTTTAAAACAAGCACCTAGAGGATGGTATGCTCATATGGATGCCTACTTGATAAGGCTTGGATTCATTAAAAGTGTTGCAGATCCAAACTTGTACATCAAAGTAGTGAGGAACGAACCGGTGATTAAATTACTATATGTTGATGATCTATTAATAACAAGTGTAGAACATATCATTCTTTAGTATAAGAAGGAATTAGTTGCAGAATTCGACATGAAGGATCTTGGATTGATGCACTATTACTTGGGACTTGAAGTTTGGCAGAAACCTGGTGAAATCTTTCTTGGTCAAGGAAAATATGTGATCAAGATCCTACAAAAATTTGGGATGATGGATTGTAAGCCAATGGCAACTCCAATGATAACCAATTTGAAGAAGCTAAGAAGTTCAGATTCAAATCTTGTTGATCCATCATCATATCGACAACTGATTGGTTCTCTAATGTATCTAGTGAACACCTGTCCAGACATATGCTTTGTTGTAAATATTTTGAGCCAGTTTCAGATGGAGCCAAGACATGATCATTGGGTGGACACAAAGAACAACTTGAGATAGCTTTGTGGCACTATACATCATTGTTTGAGATATGTTGCAGGAAAGGAGATTCGATTATTAGGGTACATTGATTCTGATTAGGTTGGCAATGTTGATGATGGGAAAAGTGTTGAAGGAAATGTAACTAGGTTCGGTCTTCATAAATGTACATTTGATATTTGTATTTATTCAAGAAAAGAAATATTAGTTTTATAATATATGTCAATAAGTTTCTTGCTCATTGAAGTAGGTCTAGCACATGTTAAACTGCTATAGGTGAGTCAAAGAGTCCAAAGAATTATGTTGTGTTGGAAATACTGAGAGGGGGGGGTGAATCAGTATTTATTATTTTTTGTTCTAGTGATTGCCAAAAGCATATATAGATATGTATATGTATACACAGAACACAGAAATCAACAATTGGAATAAATGCTTTTATTAAAAACGCAAGACAGTGCAATGAAATGAATACAATATAAGTATAAATCTGATTGTGAATAGTTGCCAAGCTCCAACTTGGACTTCAATGAGGCTCCAACCTCCAGAGCACCAACTCTGTTTTAAAGTGGTTCTGCACTTAGGAGCACCTACCCCCAATGACTTCAATCCTGTTCAATTCTAAGGCTCCAACCTCTTGGGCTCCAACGCAACTTTGGTATACACTGGTATGCTGTTGCACTCTATTCAGCTTCCACTGAATCTGCTGCCCCTCTTGCCTCTATTGCTTCCACTATCTCATACTCAGGTTATTCAACACAACAAAAGCACCAACAGTTCTTTGTTTTTACTGTTTTATACATTCTCATGCTTTGTCCATTCGTTTCCGCTTACTCCACCTCTTAGGCTTCCTCCTCAGGCCCTATGCCTTCCTCTACGCTGTGCAAGTTCACTGAGACGTTATTCTCCAAGCGTAATCATGACGTTATGCTCCAATCGCAAGTTCACTGTGCAAGTTTTCCAGTTTAATGGACCTGCCGCGTCCAATCGCAATTAATATTGCCATGAATCAACCCATTTACCTAACGTTCAACCTTCTTAAAAAAAACCACCGAAAACAGCCATCGTAAGCCTTTCGGCTTAAAAACACCCCGCAATCAAAAAACTTGATTACACAGGAAATATGTGTGAAACAGTCGAAAAGACTGAAGGGGCGGGCTTCAGGAAATATTACACCTGCATATAAACGACATCGGGTCCGCTCCTTAAGTCGCAATCGGCAATTCGTGAGGTCCTTTATATATCAACCCATGATATCGTCAATGGCCGATGGCCGATACTCCACTGCTCCAATGGACCGGATGCGATGTAGTATTCAACCATAGTTTATATGCCCGTCGGGTCCAGTCTTGTAATTCGCAATCACAACTCGGAGGTTTTAATGTGGCAGGGCCTTTACCACTCCCGATACATAATCCCGACACGACTAACGCGATATTTCAATAAGCGCGATATAAGAAAAGGACCATCGGGTCCGCAATTGTATTCGCAATCGGGGGTTTGGGGTGATGGCGCATAGCCGAACTGCCGACTAGCACTGTCACCGATATTTATGCGTATGCCCGCTCCGATAGTGTAAACGCCATATGTGCATGCCTTGGCCTCCGTTTGCGCCTCCGACATATGAGTTTGTGGCATATATGGCTCCCGATAACTGTCTTCTTCCTCTATGACTCTGTTTTGGCATTGTTTGTTGTTAAATGAATCCATTGCTCCTCCAATGACTCTGTGTGCTCCTGTCGTCTCCATTGTGGCTCCTCTAGCTTGTATATATGTGGCTCCTCCTATAGCTCCTCTTGCTCCAATGTGGCTCCGTCTGTTCCTCTTTGCGTTGTTTGCTCCTCTAGTGGCTCTGTCTCCTCCTCTTGAATATTGCCATATTGACATCAATGACAATCTGTGTCCAACAATCTCCCCCTTTGTTATTGATGGCAATATTCTTCTGCTCTCTCCCCCTTTGACATCAATGGCAAAGGAATGCATACGAACTCCCCCTGTCAAACTGCTCCCCCTGTCCTGCTGCGTCTTTATGAATGAACTTGAGTGATGATAAAGAAATAACCCCCATCTTTTGACGCAGATGTTTGAATGCTTCTCGAGGAAGAGGTTTTGTGAAAATATCAACTATCTGCTCCTTAGTACTGATATATTCCAGGACAATATTTTGTTCAGCTACTTGCTCACGGAGGAAATGATACTTGATCGGTATGTGTTTGGTTCTTGAGTGCATCACTGGATTTTTGCTTAGACTGATAGCACTTGTGTTGTCACAATAAACGGTAATTGGTTGATCTGTACATATGTCGACACCTTTTAGAGCTTCCTTCATCCATTGTATCTGAGTACAACAGTCTGTTGCAGCAATATACTCGGCTTTGGCTGTGGATAATGATATGGATGACTGTTTTTTGCTGAGCCAGGATACCAAACAGTGTCCTAGGAAGAATGCATTTCCACTAGTACTTTTCCGATCATCTATACTTCCAGCCCAATCAGCATCGGTGTATGCAGTTACAGTCAGTGTTGAGTCCTTTGAGTACCAAAGACTGAAATCAGAAGTTCCCTTCAGATATCTGAGAATTCTTTTTACAGCTAATAAATGAGATTGTTTGGGAGCAGATTGAAATCTTCCCACCATTCCTACTACTTGCATTATGTCTGGTCGTGTAGTTGTTAAGTATAGAAGGGCTCCAATCATTGACCTATAATGAGTTGCATCTACTAGAGGGGAGTCATCATCTTTGCTCAATTTGCAGTTTGTGGTCATAGGTGTGCTCACGGGTGCACAGTCCTCCATTCCATATTTTTTGAGCATGTCTTTTAGATATTTGGCTTGAGATATACACAATCCTACTCCGGTTTGAGATACTTGAAGTCCAAGGAAGTGGGACAGCTCTCCTATCATTGACATCTCAAACTCTTTTGCCATGCTTTGAGAAAATTCATGGCTTATTTCATCATTATTACTAACAAAAATCAGATCATCGACATAAACAAGAGCAACTAGTAACTTACCTTGATCTGTCTTTATGTATAGATTGCTTCCAGCCACTCCCTTTTTGAAGCCTTGTTGTTGGAGATAGTTATCCAGTCTTGCATACCAAGCTCTAGGAGCTTGTTTCAACCCATATAAAGCCTTTTTCAATTTACAAACTAAGTCCTTTCCTGCTGTTAGATCAAAACCTTCTCGCTGCTCCATGTAGACTTCCTCCTTGAGTTCCCCATTTAGAAATGTTGATTTCACGTCCATTTGATAGATTTTGAATCCTTTTGAGCAAGCAAATGCCAAGAACATCCTGATAGCTTCCATAAGGGCCACTGATGCAAATGTCTCTTCAAAGTCAACTCCTTCAATTTGTGAATAGCCTTTGCAGACAAGTCTTGCCTTTTTTCTGATAACCTGTCCTTCCTCATTCATTTTATTTTTGAACACCCATTTGGTTCCTATTATGTTTTTGTCCTTTGGACGAGGTACCATCTCCCATGTCTTGTTCCTCTCAATTTGGGACATTTCTTCTTCCATGGCTTTTACCCAATGAGGATCCTTGCTTTTGCAAATGTTTCTGGTTCTATCATAGATAGGAGGGCAATGACTTTTCTCTTGGGTGTGATTGATATCCTTCTTCGGGTTTGCACACCTTCATCTCTATCGCCAATGATCTGCTCTTCTGGATGATGTCTTTGGACATACTTCATCTTTGAAGGGGTATTAGGTGGTTCTCTTTCCTCTTCTTCTTCTTCTTCTCATCTATTTCTTCTTCTTTAGGTTCTTCTTCTTCAATGAGAAATTCATCTTCATGTTCTTCAATTTCCTTTTCTGGAAGATCTTCATCAACCTTTACATCAATTCTTTCCACTATTTTCTTCAGTCGATAATTGTAGCACTTGTAAGCCTTGCTCCGTGTAGAGTATCCAAGAAATATCCCTTCATCAACCCGAGAATCAAATTTTCTGGGTGAGCCATCATTTATTTTTATGAAGCACTTGCTTCCAAAGATCTTGAAGTACTTCACCGAAGCAGGTCTTCCTTTCCATAGCTCATAAGGAGTTTTATCACAATTTGGTCTTAATTGAGTTCGATTCAGTGTATAGACAGTTGTCCCTACTGCTTCTCTCCAGAATCTAGGCTGTAAGTCTGCTGCTAATAGCATGGTTCTTGCCATCTCTTGGATAGTTCGGTTTCGTCTTTCAACAACCCCATTTTGCTGAGATGTTCTGGCAGCCGAGAATTCCCTTTTAATTCCATGAATATTACAGAACTCACTAAACTCGTTTGATGTGAATTCTCCTCCTCTGTCTGTTCTGAGGCACTTAATTTTTGAATCTTTTTCATTTTCTACAAGGGCTTTTAGATTCTTAAAACACTCAAAAGTTTCAGATTTATACTTTACGAAATATATCCACATCATTCTAGTATAATCATCAACAAATAACACAAAGTACCTTTCTCCTTGGAGTGCTTGATTTCTAGTTGGCCCACACACATTAGCATGGATGATCTCCAAGGGCTTCGATGTACAGTGTTCCTTTGTCTTGTGGCTGGTTCTGGTCTGCTTTCCATGTTGACATGAACCACAGACTACTTGATTTGGTTTGAACAGCCTTGGTATGTCTTGTACAGCTTTGATCTTGTTGATATTGATCAGATTTTCGAAGCTTGTATGTCCAAGTCGCTTGTGCCACAGCCAACTCTCATCTGTCTGACTCAAGTAGCATTTATTTTCCTGAATCTTGTTCATCATATAAATGTTGTCTGGTGTTCTCACCCCTTTTTCCACAAGTTTCCCTGAGGCAGAGTTCCTTATTTCACAGTCTTTGGTGCTGAAAACAACCTTATGTCCTTGATCACAGATTTGGCTGACACTCAGAAGGTTGTGTTTGAGTCCGTCAACCAGCAGAGCATCTTGAGCTTTTCCTTTTCCATTGATCAGAGTAATTGTTCCTTTTCCTGCAATTCTGCCAGTTCTGCTTCCAAAGGACACATTCCCTTCCTTTTTGCTCAGTGAGACAAACTTCCTTCTGTCTCCTGTCATGTGTCTGGAGCACCCACTATCTACAAACCATTGGTTTCCATTATTTTGAGTAAATAGAGCCAGGCCGCATTTGTCCATGCTGGAGTTCTTGCTACTCGTCTTTCTTCCTTTGAGTGGGCAGTCTTGTTCATAGTGTCCATTATTGTAGCAGAAAGAGCAAATCAGATCAAATTTGGTCAAGGGATCAAATGAATTGAAGGTTTTGATTTGTCCCTGCCTTTTGGGGGCATATGAGTTGATTACTCGGTCCTTTAGCGTTGTCTTTTCACTTCTGCGAGCCATACAATGTCTGGCTTGATGACCGAAGTTTTTACAATGAAAGTAGTGTCCAAGAAAGATGGTTTTGAAGCAACCACGGTTTGAGTCGATTTCCTTCCTGGGAATTACTCCTCCCTCGTCCTTTGGATTTGCGATGGGCCCTTGGTGGAGTACAGGTTTGTATTTGTTGTAGTGTCCATGATTCGACTCCACATTCTTCTTTGGAGTAATTCTCTCTTCATTCTTGGGATCTGGGATGCACTTTTGATAACATACTTTTTCATCTTTTGGATTTCAAGAGAGTGCATCGGCATATCTTTTCACACTATTCTTAGTGCTTGAGGCTTCTCCTTTGAAACCTATTCCAGACTTGTCATGTTGAGGATTTTTATTTTTCAGAATAGTCTCAAGTATTTGAGAGCTTTTACAGCCCTTTTTAATTTGCTCCAACTCCTTTCTCAGAGACACTATTTCGGCCTCGTGTTCCTCACAAGTCTCTTCTTTTTCTTTAAGCTTTGCTCCCAAGAGATCTTCTCTCCTTCTTATTTCCTCGTTTTCCACTTTGAGAGAAATGATTTTGTTACGTAGTTTCTCATTTTCTTCAATGGCGCTTATTAACAGTTCATCTACATTTCCTTCTAGCCCTGAGTCATCATCATCTACGAGTGCCATGAATAATGCTTCTTGGCTTTCATCATGATCACTTTCCTCATCTGGTTTCTTTTTGATGAACATAAACGCATCCTCATCAAACTCATCTTGCTTGGAGAAGAAGTTTTTCTTATTGAACCCTTTCTTTTTGTGTGCCATTCTTTTAGAATTTCCTTCATCATCACTGTCATGTTTATGACGACATTTTGCTGCATAATGTCCTATTTTACCACATTTAAAACAAATAAGAGGATACTTGCCTTTAAGCTTAGATCCTCTCTTTAGCTTTCGTACAAATTCGGCCAATTCAGATTCCACATCTGACTCATCACTACAGTCATTCCTTTCTTTCCCTTTCTTTGACTTTGAGGCCTTGAATGTTGCATCTTTGGAGCTTGGGCCACCTTTCCTCATTTCATAGGCAGTGAGAATTCCATGGAGTTCATCCATTTTGAGGGTATCTAGATCCTTTGCTTCTTCTATAGTGCTTATTTTGGAGTCAAATCTGTCTGGAAGAGACCTTAATACCTTTTGAACAATGGTACTTTCTTCCACTTTTTCGTCCAATCCTTTCAGGGAATTTACCACTTCAGCTACTCGGAGGAGGTATGCTGCAATATCTTCTTCATCTTCCATCCTCAAACTTTCAATTTGTCTTCTGTGAGTTTAAAGCTTTGCCTTTTTGACTTTTGAGTCTCCATCGTACAAGCCAACTAGCTTCTCCCACATTTCTTTGGCGGAGGTACAGTGCATGATTTTTGTAAACTCGGAATCAGTGATTCCACTAGTGATGGAGTTCATGGCCTTTACATTTGTGATGTAGGGTTTCTTGTCATCTTGGTCTGTTGGAAGAGTGGAAGTCGATTGGTATTCATTTTGACAAAAATGCCAGACTTCAGGTCCAAGGGACATTAAGTAGTAGGTCATTCTTTTCTTCCAGAAACCAAAGTTAGTGCCATCGAACAAAGGAGGTCTTGCTGATGCTTCGTGATTTCTCATCATGGCTGCGGATCCTTCTTCAAGCTGTTAGGCTAGTATGAAGAACCTGGCTCTAATACCAATTGTTGGAAATACTGAGAGGGGGGGTGAATCAGTGTTTATTATTTTTTGTTCTAATGATTGCCAAAAGCATATATAGATATGTATATGTATACACAGAACACAGAAATCAACAATTGGAATAAATGTTTTTATTAAAAACTCAAGACAGTGCAATGAAATAAATACAATATAAGTATAAATCTGATTGTGAATAGTTGCCAAGCTCCAACTTGGACTTCAATGAGGCTCCAACCTCCAGAGCACCAACTCTGTTTTGCAGTGGTTCTGCACTTAGGAGCACCTACCCCCAATGACTTCAGTCCTGTTCAATTCTGAGGCTCCAACCCAACTTTGGTATACACTAGTATGCTGCTGCACTCTATTCAGCTTCCGCTGCTTCTGCTGCCCCTTTTGCCTCTACTGCTTCCACTATCTCATACTCAGGTTATTCAACACAACAACAACACCAACAGTTCTTTGTTTTTACTGTTTTATACATTCTCATGCATTGTCCATTCGTTTCCACTTACTCCGCCTCTTAGGCTTCCTCCTCAATCCCTGCGCCTTCCTCTGCGTTGTGCAAGTTCACTGAGCCGTTATGCTCCAATCGCAACCATGACGTTATGCTCCAATCACAAGTTCACTGTGCAAGTTTTCCAGTTTAACGGACCTGCCGCGTCCAATCGCAATTAATATTGCCATGAATCAACCCATTTACCTGACGTTCGGCCTTGTAAAAAAAAACCACCGGAAACAGCGATCGTAAGCCTTTCGGCTTAAAAACACCCCGCAATCAAAAAACTTGATTACACAGGAAATATGTGCAAAACAGTCGAAAACACTGAAGGGGCGGACTTCAAGAAATATTACACCCGCATATAAACGACATCGGATTCGCTCCTTAAGTCGCAATCGGCAATTCGTGACATCCTTTATATATCAGCCCCATGATATCGTCGATGGCCGATGGTCGATACTCCACTGCTCCAATGGACCGGATGCGATGTAGTAATTCAACCATAGTTTATATGCCTATCGGGTCCAATCTTGTAATTCACAATCGCAACTCAGAGGTTTTAATGTGGCAGGGCCTTTACCACTCCCGATACATAATCCCGATGCGACGCGATATTTCAATAGGCGCGATATAAAAAAAGAACCATCAGGTCCGCAATTGTATTCGCAATCAGGGGTTTGGGGTGATGGCGCATAGTCGAACTGCCGATTAGCACTGTCGCCGATATTTACGCATATGCCCGCTCCGATAGTGTAAACGCCATATGTGCATGCCTTGGCCTCCGTTTGCGCCTCCAATATATGAGTTTGTGGCATATATGGCTCCCGATGGCTCCCGATAACTATCTTCTTCCTCGTGACTCTGTTTTGGCATTGTTTGTTGTTAAATGCATCCATTGCTCCTCCAATGACTCTGTGTGCTCCTCTCGTCTCCATTGTGGCTCCTCTGGCTTGTATATATGTGGCTCCTCCTATAGCTCCTCTTGCTCCAATGTGGCTCCGTCTGCTCCTCTTTGCGCTATTTGCTCCTCTGGTGGCTCTGTCTCCTCCTCTTGAATATTGCGTATTTGACATCAATGACAATCTGTGTCCAACATGTTGAAGATATTAAGGCTATGTTACATTATGTATATTTATGTATAAGAGTCAAAGAAGACACCTCCAAGCAAAGTCAAGTCTCCTAACAAAGACACCATCAAAAGAAGCAATGGCACCATTAAAAGCACCCATCGAAGCAAAGGAAGTCAAGTCGGCCTCAAGTTGGCCTAAAGGAGGGACAATCCTCTATATATAGAGGTTGTCCACTCCCTCTCAACGTCAATCAAACATCTTTGAAATGAGCGAAGGAAGAAGCCGAGATAAAGTGAATGGGAATAAGTCTAAAAGGGTAGCCAAAGTGCAGCGAAGAAAGGAGGAAGAAAAGAGAAGCAGAGGATTGTTTCTAGGGCTAGAAACAATCACACGTGCGAAGAAAAGGAAGTCAATTTTGCAGGTATGCCAATAGGGACAAACAGTCCATGAACTAGTGTTGTTTGGGCTAGAAACTATGCCTACAAGGCCTCCCAAGTCAAGCGAAGAAGCTTATCTCTCTAGCGAAGGAAAAGGACCATAATTCTCTAGGGTACATACTAGACGTGAGAAAACTAGGGCAGTCGTACAGTCATACAACAATACATCAAGAAGGAACTCTGCTGGTCAAGAGAAGGAAGGAGTATCCTTAGGTGAAGGATCTCACTAAGTACAAAATATAAGTATCTCTTCTAGAAGGACTACTAACGGTGGAAGGAAGAACGAAGGGACGGAAGGAGGACGAAGTGCCAAAAGAAGGTGGACAAAGTGTCGGGGAGACATAGTGTAGGGAAAAGGAAGGACTTGACTTGTGCTTGGAGGATCTTCTAGTCAAGGGTCTAGGGTATGGCATTGATCAAGAAAGAAGCTCCAATAAGACAAAACTTACCGAAGGGTTTTCCTCTCAAGAGAAGAGAGGTTTTGGCCCTGGCAGAAAACCAATATCTTGTGTTCTTGTTTTATGTTTTGATAGCAGTTTGATGAAGTACACACACATGCATTAATAAGAAAAGAAGAAGATTAAGCTAACAAAGACAAATTGTAAAAAGACTTCACAAATTGTTATCTAGTCCCGAAGAATCACTCTACATCTCATTGCCCTAGATTCTTCAACATGGCATCAGAGCTAAGGTGACACATCAAGGAAAGGGCATCTCAAGAACACTCATCAAGGAAAAGGCATCTCAATAACACTCATCAAGGAAGGACATCTACAAAAATTGAAGCATCAAGCCAAGAAGTCTCTATCACATCAAGGACAAAAAGGTCTATCATCTATCATTCATCAGGGGAGACTACAAAACTAGAAGAAGAGCCTTCTATAAAGGCACCTACAAAAAAAAAGCGCAGATCAAAGAAGGATCTACATCAAGCCACAAATCATCAAGCAAGTCTCATCATCAAGCAAGCCCACTTGGAGAAAACATCTTGAGGAACATCAAGATTCAAGGAAAGCAAGCCATAAAGACTTCAAGGAGAAAAGAAGTAAACTACATTTCAAAATCTATCAAGTAAGTATATGTCCCCTTTTGAATATACATCAATGTCTTTTTGCAAGGAAAGCAACAAATTGGTAGGTACCAATTGTTGAAGAAAGTATAACTAGGTTCGGAATTTACAAATGTATTTTTGATCTTTGTACTTGTCAAGAAAAAGAAATATTTTTTTTTGTGAATTATAAGAATGAGTTTTTTTCTCATTCCATAGGTCTAGTCAAAAATTCAAAATCATGAGCTCTTCTTGAGCATATTTGTAATATACATGAACCTACCTAGTGTCTACGAACATCACTCCAAGACCAACATAATCCTCCTGAAGACAAGCAAGCAAATCGATGGAAAACTGTCATGTTGACCAGCAAAAATAACTTAAAATGAAGTCATGTCGGCTAGCTAAAAGGACACAATGGATCACTTGGTTATGTCGCCTCATTATGGAGGCATGACCACTATATATACCCACCTAGGGTCACCGCATATAGGAGGAACAGGATCTTGCATTCTTCTGAAGCAACTCGGATAAGAACTAGGTCTGCAACTCCGCATACAAAGAAGAAGTATATTCTCGGATGGGATAATCTGGAACAAGATTTCGGTGATAAGGTATAGTAATACCTTCGCAATCCACTCTGAGATCTCAGTTAAAGATAAGACTTGAACAATATCTTTGTGATCTCAGATAAGAACTATTATAATGATTACCTTCTTGACATAAGCCTAAAGACAAGGATCTCGGTGCTACTCTCTGCTGTCACAACCTTAAGCACAGTGATGATCTCAATGGTGACTTTGTCTCAAAGATAGAATCTCAATAAAGGGGCAGCTATGGTGAAAACAGTGAAGATCTCGATGGTGCAGACACAGTGATGATCTCGGAAAAGGCACAATAATGATGATGATTTCAATAGTATGAAGAAGATGATTGATGTCTTGGTCTTGGAGTGGCTCAATCAATCAAGGGTTATGGTCTTGGTGTTAGTCAATGAGAATCTCTATAAGAAGAATTATGTGCAGGATTTCCTCTCCAAGAGGGACAAGTTTTGGCCCTTGCAGAATGCCACTTCTTGTGTTCTTGTCTCTTTGTTTTGGTAGCATTTTGATGAAGCAAACACACACACTAATAACAAGAAGAAGATCAAGCTAACATAAATTGTAAAAGCACTTCACAAATTGTTATCATGCTAAGAAGAATCACTCTAACTCTAAGTGCCCTAGATTCTTCAACATGGTATCAGAGCTAAGGTTCAGAAGTAAAAGAAAGGGCAGCAAAGAGACACTTAAAAGGATCAGATTCAAGGAGGGCATCAAAACAAGTTGAAGGAATTGAAAGATCAGTCTTCAACAAGTAGTATACAACAACAATACAATTCAAGATCAAGTAATCTAAGATAAATTGAAGTCCCAATACCATTGCTCAGAATTCGGACCACAGTCAAAAGAAGTACCTCTCACAGTTTCAATGCTAACCCCAAATTGGGTGTCATTACAATCTATGTCATACCACAGAAAATACAGAACTCGGATTACCTGTAATTTTCGGATGGTACAGGAAGTTCAGATTTTCAAAGGGCAGTCACAGGATGTATTTCGCAGGTCACAGTGAAGAAGCTTCGGAAGTTTGTCTTGGTGATCACAGTCTCGGTGACCACAGTCTTGGCCTACAAAAGCAACCACGGATGCCACAGAAAAGGGCTCAGATCTGTCTCCTTATAGTCTCGGCATATCTATGATGGAAAGGATCTCAGTGTTCTCACAGTGAGGCTTGGACCTGTCTCCTCACAGTCTCAACATACTTGTGATAAGGAAGATCTCAGTAATCTCATAATGACACACTCTATCTTGGCATATAGTCCAGAAGTAATCATAGATGTAATTATGGTCTCAATATAATAGACACAGCCATGACCTTGATGGAGAAGATCAGTATCTCGGTGAATCTAAGTGCAACTCTCATATATCTCAGATCTCGTTGTTATCTCGGTGAGGATATAGGAGTTGTTATCACTCTAAAATTTCCCTAGGGTTGTTATCTTGTGTCAAAAGAAATATTAGAGGTAACCGCAAACCTACTTTTGAGATCAGGATCTAGCCTTCCTAATGCTCAAAGAGGGCTCTCTCTTTATGATTTCACTTTGTTGAGTTAATTGATTTTGGGCTAGTTATTTAAGCTTGATTGGGTTTTGACTCTGATTTGGTGGTGGAATTATTGAATTAGATGGATAGAGGGATGTCCTTTACCATTGGGCTATGGGGTCAAGTGTCAAGAAAATAGCACTGAATCAGGTTCTAAAGATAGTATTCACAGGGCAAGGTAGCTGAGTAAATTCATATCTTTTACACTGGATGGTGAAGTGGTCTTCAATCGGGGTCAAGGAGCAGTTAAGAATTCCCCAAACCAGATAATGAGGGAAATGATAGAAGTCAATCGAAACTAGGGAGAAATGAAGGATTCCCTACTCTGGATATCAAAAGAAAACATGAAAATGAATAACTGTTCAAGACAAAGTGTACTTAAACAAATTCTGTAATAATATTCCAGTTATTTCATTCAATTTAGATAACATGCAAGTATGTGAAACACTTAAGAAGATAACAATTTGACAAATAGAAAATACTTCACTGAAGTGGCCCAACACATGAATCCTGTAATGCAATGCCTTTATTACTCAGTCCAGTTTGCTGACTTGAAAAATGATACAATGAACCCTTAGGTTTCAGATCAATACAACTATAGAAATGTTTAGCAATCCACCTTCTATACTTCGAATTATGAAGTATTTATACAAAAAATTATTACAAAATATCCTAAATTGATTTAGGAATTATTCAAGGAAACAGAAATATCTTCATGCAAGAAGATAGAGACAGATATGTAACTGATGCAAGTTGTCCCTCTTTTATTGTTTGTTGTTGGCTCTTCTTTGATATTACGCTGCTTTTTCTCTTTGGTTGTTTGTCTTCCACACTGACTATTCTTTTACTTTGCCTTTTGACTGATACTCTTTCATCTGATACTCTTTGACTTCGTTGATCTGTTGCTTTTCTTTCATTGCTCTGTAGCCACTGTTTACCTTGCATTTTCACAGTAAATCATTTAATTTTTCCCAAGTCTTTGTATCTGGCAATTTAATATTTACCATTCTTCTGTAGACTTCATCAGCTTTTGTGTATTTTGCAAAGGTGGGCTTGTTTACAAAAAGATGTTTTACCTCATGCTGGAGGTAAAAGAGGTTCTCAAAACTCTGGTACAGAACCTTTCCTGTAGGCATCCCTTTCATAGAGGAACTATTGGCTTGCTCCTTTCCCACTTCTCTTATTCCTTTATCATAGTCTTCATATGGCATTAACATCTCATTTATTACCAATGGATTAGGCAGACATTTCTGCCTCAAAACATCAAATTTGACCATGAACCTACCGATATCTAGCTCCATGGTTTGGTATTTGTCCTCAAGATGCATCATTAAGTTCCTCTTGGTGATTACCTTCTTCACCTCTAGTATAGTGCCAGTTCTGTCAGCTATGCCAAGCTCCTGCAATTCATATTTATTCTTTGAGTTAAGGAATTGGATTATTCTTGAGGCTTCCTCTGGCATATTTCCAAGTTCAGCCTTAACCCTCTGAATTGCTTCACCAACCTCTTTGACTAAATCATTTTGTTCAAAGATAACTTGTATAGATGGCCAAATATCATTGATAGAGTCAATGATATTGGCCCATAGCTGCTCTTTTGCTTGGGCAAGTGGCTCCTTCAATGTTAATTCCTTTTCTAAGTTCTTTATCCTCTCAGTCAACCTGTTTGACTTCTGTACTTCATTTTTATGCATGATTTGAGCCAGTTTCTTCTCATCCTCTAGACTTTTTATCTGTTCTTTAAGTCTATTTATTTCAGTGGTCTGAATAGACATTTCGTCCATGGCTTTGACCAGTTTAGCTGCTTCATCACTAGGATGAACTGTTGTTGTTGTTGAACCTGTTGTTGATGTAGTTTCTTTTGCCGCTAGAAATGTTGTAGCTAGTGGAGCTGTTGGGGCCAATGAAGCTGCCAAAGTTGAAGGAACTATTGTAGTAACTGTAGGAATAGCAGTGGCAGTGGCTGTCTCAAGCTGGCTTGTTTCAGCTGTATTAACTTGTCCAATTCCTTCTCCATTTCTTTTAATTGAGCATTTAGCTGGAGAATGAGGTCCATCATCTCATCTTTCTAGGTTTGGCTTTCTAGGACCTCCTTGGTCTGTGGATGTTCAGAAGAGGGTAACTTCAGTTGCTTCTTTAAAGCAGCAATATCCTCATTTTTCTTCTTTATTAGTTTTTCTGCAGCCTTGATATCATTTGGATTATATCCAATTTCAATTACCAAGTCTTCTAATGACTTGATTCTATTATCTTTTGCCTGTGATGATGCTTTCTCTAGCTTAAATTGTGTTGTGATGTTGTCTAGAGAGTTTTGAAGCTTCTGAACACTCATGGCCTTGTTGGTCATTGTTGAGTATATCATTTCACCTGCCTTCTTATGGAATTCAATTTGATTAATAGGGTGAACATCCCTGGCGAAAACTTCAAACTCTGTCTCCCTGTAGTCTACCAACGATTTAGGCTGCTGGACTATAGGCTGCAAAAAGGTCATTTGCATTTTACCAGTTTTAATGTCAAAGGCTGACATTAATCTATTCTGATTGCCAGGTGTCTGTTTGAAGTATTGGGCATATGTTTCAGCCTTCAATGCCTCATTCCTCAACTTGATTTCTTTATACTTCTCTTTTATATCTTTCTCTTTATCCACTGGTTTACTGGATGAAGAGACTTCAATACTAAGTTGTTTTTCAATAATCTGAGTATTTGAGGTGGAAGGTTGATGAGTTTCCTCTTAAACTACTGGCGCTGCATTCTTTCTAACCACTGTGTCAACATCAATGATTTCAACTGTCTCAATGGTCTCCTCTTGCCCATTAACAGGATTAAGCTTGGGCTTCTTCCTGTACATGATTTCAAACCTGTCATCTGTAGTATCCATTTCAGAGCTAGAGTCCATTTCAGAGCTAGAGCCTTCTTCCCTGGTTCTTTTTACATTTCTTTCCCGCATGGTTGGAGTCTGTAGAATGGAACTAATACCCATTTGTTCCTGTAGGGTTGGAACCTGCAGAAAGGAACTAGTATCTATCTACTTTTCCACATCTAATAAGGTATTTTCCACATCTATTAAGGTATTTTCCAACCACCCTCACTGGTGGCATATCTTTCAATGTCTGGCCTAGACTCATGCATAAAAGGGCTTAATTTGAACTTGAGTCTTAACTTGTTTATGACTCCATTAGGGTCATACTGCCACATAAAACTGCTACTGAACTTCATTTGCTATAAAATTTTATCTGCTTCTTGTCCAGCTTCCCTATTATTACAAATAAAAGGGCCCAGTTGGTTTTTGATTTTGAACTGTGTTTTCTTCCTAGCTAACAGAAAATTGACCTCATCTGAGTTTATGATCTACCTGAAATACTCTAATGCAAATATCCTCATGGGGAGGTATTTGGGCAGCTTGTAAGGAGTGAGCTGGCATCCATATATCCTGATTTCAGTGTGGTCCTGGTATAGATACCAGTCTCCTGCTCTACTGTTCTTAGATAACTGCAAAACTATTTTTATCTCATCACTGATCCTGGGTTGATTGCTACTGGTTAGCATATTTACAACTGGATGCACAAAGGAATCAATGAACTCTTTGTAACTGAAAATAGTGGAATACTTTTGGATTAAGGGTGTCCAAAAGATGACTGATCTGGGATGGCCCTTAGTATCCAACTTCTGGATATTGACTGGAAACCTATCTGACTGAAAATATAAAAACATGTGGAACAACACTGAAGAGTATTTAAATACTCTTTCATTTGGCAACCTGATCAATTGATCATGGATTATGTCTGCCAAGAACTAGGCAAAATTGAAGACTGTTGCTGGAGGCTTGCCTGGGCAAAAAATAGAAAGGAAAGCAAGTACAGGTTCATCTACAAATTCATCGGTAGTATACCCAAGGATACAAGACAACATGGTTATAATTTGTCTGGCCTTTTCAAAGAAAATGGTGGCAAAGTATGGAGGACTGTCTGTAGGAGTATGAGACTCCTCAAGGATGAATGTCTGAAAGATTTGAGCCCTCTTGGGAAGGTCCACTTTATGTAAAGTTCAAGTAGGTTTTCAATGGAAAATGGGGTCTCATTTGGGCTTGGCTAGATCTGCAGCATTTCATTTATGGACTCAGTAGTGATTGTAAATAAAATCTGTTGGTCAGGAGAGACT
Source organism: Pinus tabuliformis (assembly GCA_031772625.1). Lineage (NCBI taxonomy): Eukaryota > Viridiplantae > Streptophyta > Pinopsida > Pinales > Pinaceae > Pinus > Pinus tabuliformis. The sequence goes on along the minus strand of CM062818.1, from coordinate 1,905,802,929 downwards.
ATGGCTCTTTGACTTGGGATATAGCAAGCTTGGCAGAAGTGGATGATTTATGGGAACAAGTACACCTGTGGGAACAAGTATTTGGGCAAATTTGATTCCCATAAATGAATGTCATCATTTTGGTTCAGGAATTTATCTTTAATCCAGCAATGGAGCTTTAATAGGTGGCTAGAGGTAGATGTGTCTTTAATTTGGAAATCTTTGTCTACCAATGGGAGGTGGTCAATGTCCAAGTGAGGGGTTTGCAAGGGTTTTTCACTCAGAATGCTTTGGGAAGCCATAATTTGGTTTATTCTATTGAATTATTCTTTATGTGGCTTAGGAGTAAGCTTAGGGGCTCTGGAACAGTAGGAAGGGCGAATATAATCTGCAGAAAAAGGGCCTTTGGATGCACAGTGGGTTTATTCTAGTTTGGCAGGGTCTTTTAATTAATTTAATTAATTAACCTTTCATTAATTACTGTGCAGAGCTTTAAACAGAGGGTCATTCTGGTTCTTTCAAGAATACCTGGAAAACAGAGATTTGGTGCGCAATCAGGGTTGTATGGTAGCAACAGAGGTTTCTGAAGCTTGAATTGTCTGTGTGCTACTTCAATTTGGAATCTGCAGGGTCTTCAGGTTGTAAATGGGTTGAAAACGGTTGAACAGGGTTTCCAAGCGTTGGAATTGGTTGATAGAGGCGTTTGCAATGAAAAATCAGTGAAAAGAGTGAAAAGGGGTGTTGACCACTACCGGTCAACTGCCCATGCAGTACACCCCCCTTTTCTTACAAAAAGGGGTAGCACTTGATCGACATGTCCGTGCCATCCTGCAGTCATCAGCAGCTTGATCGATTCAATTGTAAACCCAGTCTGCATGTATGAATTGTAAATAATCTTAGCAGATATGAGTCGTGTATATAAATTGCCTAGGTGGACCTAATTTTCTAATGGTAATCTACGTCCCGAAAGGTTTTTCGTCTCATCAATCCATGATCGGCAGAGTTTTCCTTCAGCCTGACCCCAAAGCCGGGATGGATTTTGTCATTAGAATTTTAGGAGAATCCTAGTGTGTTAATCTGCTAGATTATAGTTGTGTCGCAGAACTGGGTGGTTTATGAGGGTCTATGTTAAAGGGGTTTTCCCCCTTAAGATGTAAATTGTAAAAGTCATGATGTAAAGTGTCTTGAGGGTTGGAGAATGTTTTAAATCCCCTCATGAGTCCTAGGTCTTAGGAGATTTTTCCAAAGGCTAAGTTCGAGGATCCATTTTAAAATGAATTAAAAATTAAAAAATTAAAAATAATAATAAAAAATAAAAAGTAAAATTAAAAAAAATATAAAAATTATAAAATAAAGCAAAAACCCTAAAATAATAAAATAATAATATTTTGAGTGAATGCATGTAAAATATCATTTTTTAATAAATCGACGGATGAGATTAAGAGATGTCTTGATTCTCATCGACGGTCGAGATCATTTCGACATGGATCACTCGAACTAGCCATTGGGATCATTTCCTTTAAGTAGGGTGCTAGGGGTCATTTCAGATCATAGGATCTGTGAGTCTTGTGCTCAAGAAGCTCTCTTGTAGTTCATTTTTCTTGTGCAATAAAGAAGACTTTGGGGTTAAAAATCTTGCTGGTGTTACTCTTCTGAAAATGCTGTAAGATTGTTCTATTTGTTCTGCATAATTTTATTTTCAGCCATTAACGATAGCTTAATGAAGATTGATCTAGGCACAGATATCTTGTCTGATCTTTGGGGTTTGAATGATAGTTTAGATTCTGAAATATATTGGCAAGTATCTCCATTTGATCGAGGTTTCACAATCGTTTTCTCCTTCTACGTTGATGGTTGATTTTAAGCTGTGCAGGAAATCCTTTTTTCAAATTACCGGGCGTTAGGGGAAGTTCTCGGCTGAACCAGCCAACTTCCGGGTTGTGTTTTCTGAAAGAGCCCAGCCAGTTCTTGATCCCGAGCTTATCATTCGAAAAAAAATTTATGAATGCATGCAGGGTTTTTTGAAGCATTTTATATTTAGATTAAATTTTGAAAATATTACTGCTATTATTGCTTAATCTCGCTGTTCTAGAGCTGTAAATTTTGCAATTTTGACCAGTTTTGTAGGGTTTTACTTTCAATCTTTGCATATATTTTCCAGATTTTTTGGGTTTGCCATTGCAGGTGCAGGTTTTCGATCTAACTGAAGAGGTTGCAAAAATATTATAGAGCCTGCAGGCAGAGCAAAATAAGCGTGATTGATCCTGGTTGCTATAGCTCCGTCGCATCTCTCTCAGCACATTCTTCCTCTGTCAAATCCGTTGTTCCCTTTATGCCTAAGCTGCAGTCTCCCTTCAATCAAAATAAAAAACGCATACATTACAGTGTTGTTCCTGCTCCATCTTTTCTGCACAGCCTTTAAACGTTGCTCCAACCGTTCATTTCGATGTCCATCCTCATCCTGATCCTCGCTCTGATCCGCGTCTTGTTTTTCTGTAGCTTGAAATCACCTTCGCTGTCTGTCTTCTCAGCGTCCTCATGTCGTTTGACCTACCCACGCGTTTTTCTCACCACCGTCTAGTAGCCGGAGGCTGCACGCTTCAGGTTTACATAAAAAACAGTTGACGTGAGGCATCGATTTCATTCTGCTATGCGTGGGTGTGACTGCAGGTTACTTGAAAGCTTTCCGGCGTGAATTATTTTGCTCCAGTTTTTCATCACAAATCTATTTGCAGCATCTCGTTTCCGTAGCCGCCCGAACAGGAGCGATATTTTCACTGTCATTTGCATTAGTTTTCTTTAATTTTTGGCTCACGATTTGCTGCGTATGGTCTCGGTTTCCATTTTGCTGAGGGCGTGACTGCATATGATCGCCAGGTAACAAAACCAAATCCGAGCTCAGTCGAAAATTTGTTCCCTTCAGCAGGTGAGGTTCGAATCGATTTCAATTTCTTTTTTTCCCGCAGTCATCTGAAGCTCACGCTGAATTTTTTTTAAGAGGCTGACGCGTTCATTCATAGCTTAGCTCTTTGTCTTAGGTTTAGTTTTTTTTGACTTCGTAGATTACTGAAAGTCGTAAGGCATATAAAAATATATATATATAAAGAGGTAGCGTTTAGTTTCTTTTTGTTTTCTTTAGTTAGGGTTTAGTTCTTTTTATATATTTTGTTTAGATTCCTCTTTTCTTTTTTTTTTAGATTTTATTAATAAAAGATTTCAAATTTAGATTTGATTTTTATATTGCTTTAGATTTAGAATAGACTTTAATTTAGGATTTTAAAAAGTTTGGTTTAGAAATCTAATTTCTGATTTATTTTAATTTGATTTTATAGTTAGATTTTATTAAAAAAAAAAAATTCAAAATTTTAAGATCATAAAAATTTTCTTTTAAAGAGTAGAACTGGATTTTGTTTTTTTTTCCTTTTTTTAAATAATTTAATAAAAAAAAGGGCATAAAAAGGCATTGTGGGAATTTTGTCAGGATTTAGTTTTTCTCAGAAAATTGTCATGCTGGAGATTTAAATTTTCAAGTTATGCACACGAATGATCATCTTGAAGATTTAGCTGCATAAATATGATATTTGGTTAATGATTTATGATTTGTGTGGTTGTTTAAAGCATTCATCTCTTCAAAATTCTCAGTTACTGGATATCGTTATTGAGCTTTGGTCATTATAAGAGTGTTGTTGTTTTAAATGATATCTTGCATTGTTCTAAATTATTTGATTGCAAATGATTGTTGTTCACGGTTTATATTTCTATATCATCTAACAAGTAATCGTTTTAACACCAATCTCTTAAGGCACTGGTCTATTAACTTAATAAAATCATTTTAGTGCTGGATGTCCTTCGTGTCTCCCAACCCAACTGATTCATAGTTGGTCATTCATTTTCATATAGGGTCTACCCCCCTTAGCCGCAGGAGACAGGCTTAAACGGAGAGATCGGGGATCAGGGTGACAGCCCCCGGTCTGAGCGTTGTCGTGACAATCCGTGCGACAACATTTTTAGCGCCGTTGCCGGGGACCATTTTATTCTCAGCCTTTCAACGACAATCATCCTTCTCATTTTTTATCTTTTCATCTGGCCCGGCCCGGCAACGCCAACATTTTTTGGCGCCATTGCCGGGGACAAAGTTTTTCTGTCCCTGGTCTCTCAACGACATTCATCATTCATCTTCTCATTTCTCATCATTCTTTCATCTTTCTCATCTCTCATTTGAGCTGGCAGATTCAACATTTTTGGCGTCATTTGGATTTTTTCATCACATATCAGCAACTTCTCTTCAGTTCATTTCTTGTTTGGGTGGCGACTCCATTTCTTTTATTTTTCCCAGGCAAGAAGCATCTCTCATATCTGCTTGTTGGTTGCTTTTTGGATCTTAGAATTAGATTCATTGTTCAAGTGGCGGCTCCACTTCGTTCATCTATTAATTTTCCTGAGCAGAGATCTCGTTCTATCATCCATTTGATCCCTTATTATTCATCATGGATTATTCATTTAAACCATGTCATTTTACTGACCGTCTCCATGATTTTCCGGAGGTGGCCATTTCTAAATTACCTGTTTTCTCGGGTCGTGATTCAATCGTTGTTAGAAGGCATCTAGGCTTGTTTACTCGTATAATGATCATATATTGTAGACCCCCTCAATTTAATCATGAAGATATCAAAATGCGTCTTTTTGTCTTTTCTTTAGAGGGTGATGCTTTGAATTGGTTTAACAATTTTCCTAAGGATTCTTTCACTTCTTTACAAGACATTGTCAATGCTTTTAAAGATAGATATGGTGATCCAAACAACTCGCCTTGTGCCCCTAAAATTATGCAAAAGAAAGAAAGTAATCTTATAAGAGGTCCAGCTGTTGACGAAAGATTTCAAGATCAGAATGTGTCATCCACCTGTACTATCGCAGATCAAGACCATGATAGTGGAAAAGCAGGGACAAATGACAATGAAAAGGAAGATCAAAGGCAAATTATACATGAGCTAATGCTGCTGGTAAAAAATATGGAGATTAATCAAACTAATTACGTCAATGATGTGAGAACTTTATGCACCCACCTGGAAAAACGTAATAGGGAGATGGAGATTATGCAAAATCAGCATGCTAAAGAAATTGAGGCCATGAAGACTAATCATGACACAAAAATTAGATTTATGCAAAGCAAGTTATCAGGCTTAGAGGAAAATATGATGACCATAAAAGCTGATCATGATAGGAAAATTAATTCCATGCAAAACAAGTTATTAACTACGGACGAAGAAATGACTATCATGACGTTCGATCATAATAATCAATTGGCCACCATGCAAGCAAATCATAAGGAAGAAATAAACTCCATGCAGTATTGCCTGATGAATATAAAGGAAAAGAACGATAAAGTAATAAAAGATATGGAAGACGACCATGCCAGGCAAATTAGTGCTATAAGGGTTGAACACTCTAGTCAGATGGATGCCATTAAAATACAGCTTCAAAAGTTTCAACAATGGTCAAAGGATGAGAGAAACCATGGGACATCAACAGATCAGGAGCCTTCTCATTTGTTGCAACAAGTTCCATCTTATTATGAGGAGGTCATTGGTTCGATTGAAAGATGGTTAATTGAAGGTGATCCAGATAGACTTAAAAATGATAAAGATCAGATGCAGGATAAAGAAAGACATGTCACGCATATCTTACATACTTCATCTGATAGCTTTGAAACAGAAAGTTACATGTCATCAGTGATACAACCTGCCACAAAGAAAAAGCGCAAGAGAAAGAAAATGAGAAGAAGATTTGATGCATCAGACGGCCGCGAGCAGCTTGATTTTCGGATAGGAAAAAGTCCTACCATATGTAGAATTGGACATGGCACATCCGACAAGCAGCCGACAGATTTGCCTGAAAGCAGGCAAATGTTCAGTATACACTATATTGAACACATCTGATGCCATGGGGCATCTTTTGTATTGTATTTCTAACTCTACTCCTTGTTTTTCAGCATTTCCATTCCGTTTTAGGATTAGATAGTTAATAAATGAAGAGCTTATATCTTTCATGTGCTTAATGTTATATGATGATTTTTTTTGGACGGACGCTACTTATATTTAGTTGTGTGTTGCATGGATGCAGATTCTGGATTCTCACATTCCTGCAGTGCAGCAACGTGTCCCCAAGTAGAGCCAGATGTTGACCACTACAGGTCAACAGCCCATGCAGTACACCCCCCTTTTCTTGCAAAAAGAGGTAGCACTTGATCGACATGTCCGTGCCATCCTGCAGTCATCAGCAGCTTGATCGATTTAATTGTAAACCCAATCTGCATGTATGAATTGTAAATAATCTTAGCAGATATGAGTCGTGTATGTAAATTGCCTAGGTGGACCTAATTTTCTAATGGTAACCTACGTCCCGGAAGGTTTTTCGTCTCACCGATCCATGATCAGCAGAGTTTTCCTTCAGCCTGACCCCAAAGCCGGGATGGATTTTGTCATTAGAATTTTAGGAGAATCCTAGTGTGTTAATCTGCTAGATTATAATTGTGTCGCAGAACTGGGTGGTTTATGAGGGTTTATGTTAAAGGGGTTTTCCCCCTTAAGATGTAAATTGTAAAAGTCATGATGTAAAGTGTCTTGAGGGTTGGAGAATGTTTTAAATCCCCTCATGAGTCCTAGGTCCTAGGAGATTTTTCCAAAGGCTAAGTTCGAGGATCCATTTTAAAATGAATTAAAAATTAAAAAATTAAAAATAATAATAAAAAATATAAAGTAAAATAAAAATATATAAAATATAAATAAAATTATAAAATAAAGCAAAAACCCTAAAATAATAAAATAATAATATTTTGAGTGAATGCATGTAAAATATCATTTTTTAATAAATCGACGGATGAGATTAAGAGATGTCTTGATTCTCATCGATGGTCGAGATCATTTCGACATGGATCACTCGAACTAGCCGTTGGGATCATTTCCTTTAAGTAGGGTGCTAGGGGTCATTTCAGATCATAGGATCTGTGAGTCTTGTGCTCAAGAAGCTCTCTTGTAGTTCATTTTTCTTGTGCAATAAAGAAGACTTTGGGGTTAAAAATCTTGCTGGTGTTACTCTTCTGAAAATGCTGTAAGATTGTTCTACTTGTTCTGCATAATTTTATTTTCAGCCATTAATGATAGCTTAATGAAGATTGATCTAGGCACAGGTATCTTGTCTGATCTTTGGGGTTTGAATGATAGTTTAGATTCTGAAATATATTGGCAGGTATCTCCATTTGATTGGGGTTTCACTATTGTTTTCTCCTTCTACGTTGATGGTTGATTTTAAGCTGTGCAGGAAATCCTTTTTTCAGATTACCGGGCGTTAGGGGAAGTTCTCGGCTGAACCAGCCAACTCCCGGGTTGTGTTTTCTGAAAGAGCCCAGCCAGTTCTTGATCCCGGGCTTATCATTCGAAATATTTTTTATGAATGCATGCAGGGTTTTTTGAAGCATTTTATATTTAAATTAAATTTTGAAAATATTATTGCTATTATTGCTTAATCTCGCTGTTCTAGAGCTGTAAATTTTGCAATTTTGACCAGTTTTGTAGGGTTTTACTTTCAATCTTTGCATATATTTTCCAGATTTTTTGGGTTTGCCATTGCAGGTGCAGGTTTTCGATCTAACTGAAGAGGTTGCAAAAATATTATAGAGCCTGCAGGCAGAGCAAAATAAGCGTGATTAATCCTGGTTGTTATAGCTCCGTCGCATCTCTCTCAGCACATTCTTTCTCTGTCAAATCCGTTGTTCCCTTTATGCCTAAGCTGCAGTCTCCCTTCAATCAAAATAAAAAACGCATACATTACAGTGTTGTTCTTGCTCCATCTTTTCTGCACAGCCTTTAAACGTTGCTCCAACCCTTCATTTCGCTGTCCATCCTCGTCCTGATCCTCGCTCTGATCCGCGTCTTGTTTTTCTGCGGCTTGAAATCACCTTCGTTGTCTGTCTTCTCAGCGTCCTCATGCCCTCTGACCTACCCACGCGTTTTTCTCACCGCCGTCTGGTAGCTGGAGTTTGCACGCTTCAGGTTTACATAAAAAACAGTTGACGTGAGGCATCGATTTCATTCTGCTATGCGTGGGTGTGACTGCAGGTTGCTTGAAAGCTTTCCGACGTGAATTATTTTGCTCCAGTTTTTCATCACAGATCTATTTGCAGCATCTCGTTTCCGTAGCTGCCCGAGCAGGAGCGATATTTTCACTGTCATTCGCATTAGTTTTCTTTAATTTTTGGCTCACGATTTGTTGTGCATTGTCTCGGTTTCCATTTTGCTGAGGGCGTGACTGCGTATGATCGCCAGGTAACAAAACCAAATCCGAGCTCAGTCGAAAATTTGTTCCCTTCAGCAGGTGAGCTTCGAATCGATTTCAATTTCTTTTTTTTCCAGCAGTCATCTGAAGCTCACGCTGAATTTTTTTTAAGAGGCTGACGCATTCATTCATAGCTTAGCTCTTTGTCTTAGGTTTAGTTTTTTTTGACTTCGTAGATTACTGAAAGTCGTAAGGCATATAAAAAAAAAATATAAAGAGTTAGCGTTTAGTTTCTTTTTGTTTTCTTTAGTTAGGGTTTAGTTCTTTTTATATATTTTGTTTAGATTCCTCTTTTCTTTTTTTTTAGATTTTATTAATAAAAGATTTAAAATTTAGATTTGATTTTTATATTGCTTTAGATTTAGAATAGACTTTAATTTAGGATTTTAAATAGTTTGGTTTAGAAATCTAATTTCTGATTTATTTTAATTTGATTTTATAGTTAGATTTTATTAAAAAAAAAAAATTCAAAATTTTAAAATCATAAAAATTTTCTTTTAAAGAGTAGAACTGGATTTTGTTTTTTTTTTTTTTAAATAATTTAATAAAAAAAAAAGGGCATAAAAGGGCATTGTGGGAATTTTGTCAGGATTTAGTTATTCTCATAAAAATTGTCATGCTGGAGATTTAAATTTTCAAGTTATGCACACGAATGATCATCTTGAAGATTTAGCTGCATAAATATGATATCTGGTTAATGATTTATGATTTGCGTGGTTGTTTAAAGCATTCATCTCTTCAAAATTCTCAGTTACTGGATATCGTTATTGAGCTTTGGTCATTATAAGAGCGTTGTTGTTTTAAATGATATCTTGCACTGTTCTAAATTATTTGATGACAAATGATTGTTGTTCACGGTTTATATTTCTATATCATCTAACAAGTAATCATTTTAACATCAATCTCTTAAGGCACTGGTCTATTAACTTAATAAAATCATTTTAGTGTTGGATGTCCTTCGTGTCTCCCAACCCAACTGATTCACAGTTGGTCATCCATTTTCCTATAGGGTCTACCCCCGTTAGCCGCGGGAGACAGGCTTAAACGGAGAGATCGGGGATCAGGGTGACAGCCCTCGGTCTGAGCGTTGTCGTGACAATCCGTGCGACAACAAGGGGGCTTTTCGACTTTTAACTAACAATGGTTAAATTTTGGAGCGGGATTAACGAATGAACAGTGAGCAGTTTGCTTTTACGCGAGGAGGTGGTTTTATGCCATATCGCACCGCTTTTGGGTGCAGGGTGGTATTTTTCGAGAGCACGAGATACAACGTAGCGCTGCCACGTAGCGAAATAGTGAGCGGCCAAAACCGCGAATCTCGCGTGCTTTTGGGATTTTAAGTGTTAGACGATGGGAGCGCATGGTATGGATATGGGCCGTCAGATCTGGAGGTGGGAGATCGGAGGGCTATCACGCAGTGGAATTGCGAGGGCAGAGTTGGGGAGTGGGGTCGGATTTAATTACAATGAAATGTAATTAATTAGAAAGTAATTAGGGGATTTTGATATATGAGATGGGTTAATAGGGTATCGGGGAATTATAAAAATGGGGGGTTAAATATATACAATGGGACTATGGGTTAGAAAATAACATAGGGGTTAACTTTAAAGGGTATAGGGGAGGGTTTTTAATGGGACACGACACATTTAACCTTTCAAACTTAGGATAAATGGGTTTTGGTGGGTTTTTTAAGGGAAAAATGGAAATTAATAAAGGGAGGGGGTATTATTTGTGATGGGAATGGGTTTCACACTAGGGAAAGGGGTTTTGGGAAGGGGAAATGGAATGAAATAAGGGGGAAAGTGGAATGAAGGGGAGGGGATATTTTTACAAGGGAAAATACCTCTTTTGAAAATGAAAAATAATGAAGGGGAAAATGAAGGGAAATTAATAAAGGGGTTTAGTGAAATGAGGGGAAATTAGTGAATAAGCTTTAGTGAATTGACCTTTGCCTTTAATAATTCCTCCTGCACATGAAACATAGGATCAAGTATGATGAAGGTGCATTTGAGCTAGCAACCTTGTGCATTTCCAAAACTTCTTCTACCTACTCTTTATTTACCCTAGCATTTTCTCTTCATTCATTGGGTGCATTTGAGCTTGTTGACCCTTCATTTCTTTTTCTTTGATAAACAAACTATCTAATTCTAACCTTATAACTTCCAATGGCTCAGATTAAACTGATGAGCTCATTATTATTCTCTACCTAACTACTGATCTGCCAAGATTAAACAGTTTGGCTAGATCTTTATTCTCTATCTATTAACATGAAATTTAAAGCATGAATGAATCAAGTTTAAACTACTTTGACCATCATGGATTTGTGGCATTTTTGACAAGCTGCACACAATATTATTTTGCAAAGTAAAGTAAAAAAGGAGTGGCATTTGAATTTGCACACTTTCAAAATCTATTTTGATCTCTTTTTGTGGGGTTCATATTGTATAATTTTTTGATCTTTTTCTTTCTTTAATCCTTTGATTATTCTTTTAGGACTTTACCCTCTTTACATTTTTTATTTTTAATATGGAAAAACATTTTGTAGAAAGCAAAAGTATGTACAATATTACAAGACTAACCATAGCGAATTCAAAATTATGAATCCTATTATTATAGGACCCTAACAAAAGTGATGATCTCGGTGTTAGCAGGGATGATGGATCTCAATACCATAAAATGATCATCATAGCAAGCAACATCAAGACTCTATGGTTCTACACAATGCTACATAATACAAGGTTCCATAATCCAAGTTCATCAACAGGTTGCGAATCATAAGAATCAGATGTACAAGTCAAGAAACTTGAAGACAAGAAGGCAAGCTTCATACCATTACATCAAGGATCTCATCCGGAGGAAGCATCAATGCATTTGCCTCAACCTTCATCAAAGCAATCAAGGTGAAGATTTCATCTTCACATAACAAGTAAGCATCTGTTCAATTTATATATTTGGTTAAATGACTTCATGATTGCAAGGACATCTATAGGTTGAATGGGTCCTCAAGATTCCTTGCATGAAGAAGGAGGATGGACATAGTCCTCTAACTAGCTGAAGTCATTAAACATATCAATAGGTCTCCTCTGAATTTATGTAAAGGGATTCTTATGAAAGATCCCCTAACATAGCAATATTGGAAACATCAAAGTGATGTAGGTGATAAACTCATTCTCTAAAGATGCAATGAAGAAGGTCACATATTCTTCATGAAAGTAAAAAGGTATCAAGGAGGATATCTTCCAAAGATCCCATCTACAAAATCTAGGAAGGAAGATAATCATCATTGTTCTAACTGATAGGCAAGGTAACAAATGTCCATGAACAAGAAGGTTACCTCAATCAACAACTTGTGGTCTCTATGCTAGATAGAGAGACAAGTTGATGGCAGAAATATTGAAGGTTAAAAGAACTCAACCATGTGCATTAAGGAAACACAAGGTTGGTCCTCAAGCAAGACAAAATAAGTATAGTTAAGATTCAATGCTATAGAAGGATTTTGGAAGCTCATATCACTGAAAGATGGAGGAAGTTTATTGATTTGGGGTAGCATCGGATGTGCTCTAGCCACGAAAATTTGGTGGAGAGGTTGGGGCACATGAGATCTCCAATACCCAGAAAGGGTTTGGGCAAATTCTAAACAATTCAGGAGATATTAAAATAATTAATATTTTTAATGGAGTCCCTAAGTCTAAACTTAGAGAAAATAAAATATTAATGTGTATTAATATGAATCTATGTTAGAATGGTCCAAAAGACATGGATCAAGCCAGATCTAATCTTAGCCGTTGATTAGGGACTTAAACTCGGCCATTGAGATGTCAACAGAAAAAGTATAAGAGGAGGCTTGAGGGGCACTTGGGAAACACACTGAGGGAGACCAGTCAGTTCAATTTCTGGAGCGGGGTTCGCTGAGAAATTGAACCAGTGGTCTGGAGAGCAGTCAGGAGGCAGCAAGTACATAACAGAGAGACGAGAGATCAGCGCAGAAGAGGCAGACGCACAGCCAGAGGAAGCCACGCAGAGGCAGCAGAGACTACAGGAGTGACGCAGAAGCCCAGAGAGGTTGCGCAGAGCCTCACTAGGCTGACGCAGAGGGTTTCAGGCTGACGCAGAGGTCAGTAGAGCCTACGCTGGGTTTAGGAAAGTGCTGGAAATTTGTCTATCTGTGGGTAAGCCAGTTTGGCACCCTCTTGTACAAGAAAATTGCTGAATAATAAAATCCTCCCTTGCTCCACCCGTTTTCCCACATTGGATTTTTTTGAGGACATTAGTCCAAAATAACTGTGTCAATGTGTGCATATTTTTGCTTTTGTATTACGATGTGATATCTGCAACAATATTTATTTTAATGTTTGTTGAAGTAATTTCATGAATAACTTATGATGAAATAAGTAGGAAAAGTAAATTAGTTGCTACAATGATAGAATTTTCACATGGTATCAAAGCAAGTAATCAGAGATAGAAAGGGAAAATCAGTTATGGGTCGAGACCACGATGCAGAGGCATCCAACTCAGGGGACTCACGTAGATTTTCAGAAGACTGCACAAGAGAGAGAGATTTCGATTTCTCTATGTTGCCTTCCAGGTTGGAAGAATAAGTGGAGCCTCGTGACATATGACGGAAATCAGGGAGTGTTTCTCAGAATATCGAAAAGAGAAGATTAACTTTCAGATCACGATGGGGAACAAGGCAATGTGTACTCTAGTAGGAAAGGGTACCATAGTTTTTCAGACAGAATCGGGAGAGCCGTTCCGCGCCAAAAATGTGTTGCATGTGCCAGGATTGGGGATGAACTTACTTTCCATGTCACAACTACAAAGCAAGGGATATGACGTCTACTTCATAAAGGAAAAGGTATACGTCAAACACCCGAGCTGGAAAAAGAAAGTGCGGATCGGGATCAAAAGTAATCGGTTGTACAAATTACAACTAGAATCTCCAATGGCACTAATAGGCATTCATGGGGACAAAGACTTGAACGAACTATGGCACAGAAGGATGGGTCACTTGCACCATGGAGCTCTGAGAATTCTCAGGAGCACTGTAACAGGAGTTTCGGATCTGAGTGCAGAACGAGATAATGTATGCAGGGGATGCGCTCTAGGAAAGTATACCAAGGCGGCATTTCCTAGGAGCAACCACAGGGCCAAGAGTGTACGAGGATTGATACACTCAGATATCTACAGACCTATGTCCGTCAAAGCTCTCAGCGATGTCGAGTATTTCCTTACTTTCATTGATGACCACTCGAGGAAAACTTGGATCTATTTTTTGAAAACCAAGGATGAGGTTTCCTGTCAATTCAAGGAGTTCAAGGCTCTAGTGGAGAATCTGACAGGTAAGAAAATAAAAGTCTTGCGCTCAGATAATGGTGGAGAATATGTCGATAAGGACTTCACTGATTTTTGCGCTAAGGAGGGCATCAGAAGAGAGTGGACAGCTCCCTACAATCCAAAGCAGAATGGGGTGGCAGAAAGGAAAAACAGGACTATTGTAGAAGCAACTAGGACCATGCTGTATGATCAGGATATGCCAAAATTCTTGTGGGCAGAAGCATGCAACACAGTTGTCTACGTTCAGAACAGGACTCCTCATCGGGCATTGGGCAAGATTACTCCAGAGAAAGTCTTCACTGGGAAGACACCTGAAGTCAGTCATTTCAGGATATTTGGGAGTTTGGCATATTGTCGCATACCCGAAGAAAAGAGGAAGAAGCTGGATCAGACTGCAGAAAAGGGGTATTTGGCAAGATATAGCAAGAACGCTAAGGCATACAGGATCTATCTTCCAGGGACCAGGAAGGTAGTAGTACCACGAGATGTAAAGTTCATGGAGGACAGAGCTTTCAGAAGATCTAGCAAAATGCCTTCCAAGGAGCAGTCGAAAGAGGATCCGTTGGTCATGCCTATTCAACCAACGGAAGTGAAGAATCCTTCCTCAGATCAGGAAGATTCTTAAGATGAGGAAGAGGAGAAAACAGAAGCACCTGTTGGTAGAGGAAGAACCAACAGAGAACTTCGTCGGATTTTGCGTGATGTAGAGAACTTCATCAGAGAGCCAAGGAACAGTAAAAGGGAGCAAAAACAGCCAGACAGGTATCAGGCGTTAGTAGCTTAGGATGGAGAGCCTGCCAGCTTCTAGGAGGCAACTCAACATCAGGTCTGGCTAGATGCAATGGTGGAGGAGTATAACTCCATAATGGTAAACGATGTTTGGGAGATGGTCTCAAGGCCTCAAGACAGATCTGTGGTAGGTTCAAGATGGATCTACAAGATCAAATATGCTGCGGACGGCAATATTGAAAAATAAAAGGCCAGGTTTGTGGCTAAGGGGTATGCTCAAAAGGAAGGGATTGATTATGAGGAAACCTTCGCCCCGGTAGCCAGGTATACATCTATTAGGACCGTGATATCTCTTGCAGCCCAGATGGGATGGGAGATCTATCAGATGGATGTCAAGACGACATTTCTGAATGAGGTAATAGAAGAAGTATACATTGAACAACCAGAGGGCTTTGAAACTCATGAGAAGAAGTCTCATGTATGCAGACTGAAGAAAGCCTTGTATGAGCTGAAGCAGGCACCAAGAGCGAGGTATGGTAGAATAGATGGCTACTTGCAGAAGATGGGGTTTGTCAAGAGTGACGCGGATCCGAATCCCTACTATCTGGTCGTAGAGAGCGAGCCACTTATCTTAGTATTATATGTGAATGATCTATTACTGACAGCATCATCCAGACTCATTGAAGACTACAAGAAGAATCTAGCCACAGAGTTCGATATTACGGATCTGAGACGAATGCACTATTTTCTAGGGTTGGAAGTTTGGCAGCAGAAAGGAGAAATCTTCCTTGGGCAAGGAAGGTATGCTACAGAAATTCTGAAAAGGTTTGGGATGGGAGACTATAGACCTATGGCTACGCCAATGATCACCAACTGGAAGAAGATTGATGCATCAGAAGACAAGGATGTCGATCCCACCCTATACCGACAGCTCATAGGATCCTTGACGTATCTAGTCAATACCAAACCAGATACTTGCTACGTTGTCAACACCCTCAGTCAGTTCATGGTGGAACCAAAGAGGGCTCACTGGGCAGCAGCCAAGCACGTTCTCAGGTATTTACAGGGAACAGATGATTATGGGCTCTTGTACAACAAGGGGAAGGATATCAAGTTGAGTGGATTTACTGATGCAGATTGGGCAGGAAGTTCAGTGGATCAGAAAAGTACCTCTAGGTATTGTTTCAACATTGGATCAGGAATAACCTTCTGGTGCAGTAGGAAACAAAAGTTCGTGCCTCTGAGCTCGTCTGAGGCATAATATATGGCAGCAAGCACAGCTTCGTGTGAGGCCATATGGCTTAGAAAACTGTTGGTAAACCTATTCAGAAGAAATATGGAGGCGACCAGGATCATGTGTGATAATCAAACTTACATCAAACTCTCTAAGAATCCAGTATTTCATGACAGGTCAAAGCATATTGATATCCGGTGTCACTTTGTCAAAGATTGTGTCCAACGTGGAGCTATACAATTGAGCTACACTCCTACAAGGGAACAAGTGGTAGATATCCTCACCAAGGCCCTTAGAAAGTCAAAATTTGACTACTTCAGAGAAAAGATGGGGATGGTAAAGAACCCCTTTCAGAAGTAGTGTGTTAGCAGCACGAATGAAGAGGGAGTTGCAATGCAGATGCAGTGTTGGGAGAAAGGACCAATAGCAGCACAGATGCAGAGGGAGTTGCCGTGCAGATGCAGTGTTGGGAGAAAGGACCAAACAACAGCATAGATGCAGAGGAAGGTGCAGTGTAGATGCAGTGATGGGAGAAAGGACGAGCAGCAACACAGATGCAGAGGGAACTGTCGTACAGATGCAGCAGTGGCAGTGGCAGAACTATGGGCAGCAGTACAGGATGCAGCAGTGCGGAGGATGTTGGGCAGGGAGGCCTAGCATTAGCACAGGTACCGATGGCGGATGATCAGAGTAATACTCAGTGAGGAGTATTGCTAGAGCGCAGTCCTCACTAAGAGGGAGTGTTGATTTCGGGTAGCATCAGATGTGCTCTAGCCACGAAATTTGGTGGAGAGGTTGGGGCACATGAGATCTCCAATACCCAGAAAGGGTTTGGGCAGATTCTAAACAGATCAGAAGACATTAAAATAATTAATATTTTTAATGGAGTCCCTAGGTCTAAACTTAGGGAAAATAAAATATTAATGTGTATTAATATGAATTTGTGTTCGAATGGTCCAAAAGACATGGATCAAGCCAGATCTAATTTTAGCCGTTGATTAAGGACTTAATCTCGATCGTTGAGATGTCAACAGAAAAAGTATAAGAGGAGGCTTGAGGGGCACTTGGAGAACACACTGAGGGAGACCAGTTAGTTCAATTTCTGGAGCGGTGTTTGCTGAGAAATTGAACCAGTGGTCTAGAGAGCAATCAGGAGGCAGCAAGTATGGAACAGAGAGACAGGAGATCAGCACAGAAAAGGCAGATGCTGAGCCAGAGGAAGCCACGCAGAGGCAGCTGAGACTGCGCAGAGCCAGAAGGGCCTGTCTCATTCACGTAGAGGCTGCACGAGTGACGCAGAAGCCTAGAGAGGCTGCACAGAGCCTCAGTAGGCTGACGCAGAGGGTTTTAGGCTAACGCAGAGGGTTTCAGGCTGTAGCAGAGGTCAGTAGGGCCTACGCTGGGTTTAGGAAAGTGCTGGAAGTTTGTCTATCTGTGGGTAAGCCAGTTTGGCACCCTGTCGTACAAGAAAATTGTTGAATAATAAAATTCTCCCTTGCTGCAGCAATTTTCCCACATTGGGTTTTTCCGGGGACATTAGTCCAAAATCACTGTGTCAATGTGTGCATATTTTTGTTTCTGTATTACGATGTGATATCTACAACAGTATTTATTTTAATGTTTGTTGAAGTAATTTCATGAATAACTTATAATGAAATAAGTAGGAAAAGTAAATCAGTTGCTGCAATGATAGAATTTTCACAAAGTTGAAGAAAAGGGCCAAGGAAAGAGGGAGTAACAAATCTCTCCTATGAGTAAGATAGTATCCCTCACAAAAGGGTCCCATCATAAGCTCCTAAATCTTGTGTTAAAAGATATGACAATGATAATAAGATGCATCATAGCATCATGAAAGCATTATAAATAAAAGATCGTAACATCTTCATAAGGATCATGAAGGACAAAAATCCATGGCATACAACATGTACGATATATAGCTCTTCGGAACCTCAGTGGACATTGAAGGAAAGAAAGGAGTCATCTAAGGCTCATCATACATCAAGTCAAAAAGGAAACATCTATCAGTTGGGTTTATAGAAGATCCTCAAAATTCTTTGATGGAATCCTCATTGTAGGGTTCAATAATCTAGAGAGGAAGCAAGTGTTTTAACAAGAACTCCAACATATGGAATCCATGAGATGATGATATGACATGAAACAAATCAAGGGATTGAAGATCTTTTCAATCAAGGAAGAAGAAGCCTCGATGACCTGAAGGTAAAATAAGGTATGTATGATTGTGTTTAATATTATAATGTCATGTCATATGGTTGCAGGTAACATGGATCATTGCTTATATCTTAAGAAGCATGATCAAGAGAAAAATGATCTCCTCCTCTGAAAAGATGCAGGAAGGCATAAAGTCACACTAAGATGAAATCAACATAATATGTCCTCATATGAAGTATGAGGTGGTTGACTATAGTTAAGAAACTCTGATTGAAAGATTGTGGAATGGAATGAGTAAGGAAGGAAGAGATTGTGAGATATGCAACCATGATGAAGGCAATCAGCATCCAATAGACCAAGAAGATTTGACCAGGAAATCTCCTAGAAGGATATGAAGACTCTAATGAAAGTCTGAAAAACATGGAGACCCTTGACAATAGGTATCTTTGGGAGATGTGTCAACATGAATGCAGAACGTTGATACCTACAGGAAGATGTCATGATGAAGAGCCATCTGGTAAGGTATGATTTGATTTAATGTTATGTTTTGATTTCTTGAATAATATCTGGATGAGTGCATGCAAGGCTACTGGAATAAGAGTTGTAAATACAAGTACAGCTGGCATTCATGTGGTGGATTCCTAAAAAAGCGTGATGGGAAAGAAGTAGCTATATGACGAAGGTTCCAAATATGTATCAAGAAGGCCACTTTCCATGAAGAAAGGAATGACATGACAAACCTAGAAGGAAAGTGATCAATGGTTGATGCCCTACAAGAAAGAAGCTCAACTGAATTTTATGACATCAAGGAGAGAAGTTGATCAAGCAGCTAAAGGACCCACAAAGGAAAAGTTGTTGATATATAGAGCCCTAGCTAAGAGGGAGCTTTGACAGGTCCCTGATCAAGAGGGAGTTTGAATTAATATCACCCCTGATTACAAAGGAATGACAATTGTGTTTTTTTTCCATGTCATGTGTCATGCACTAGACCAGGACTAACAGCTGTAAGTCTAGTTGAAGGCCACGAATGGAAATCTAGACACAAGGTAGACACAACATTCTTGTCTTCACTTGGGAAGAAAGAATGGGAGGATTGGGTAATCATCTGGCATTTGATACTATTTGAGGATGTGTAGGACATCCAAGAAGATCATACTTAGTGAACACCTGGGTGGGTATGTACCTTGAAAGACAATGATGAAGGTGTCTATAAATCATTGGTCTCGCCAGCATTGTAGCTCATGGTCTCATGCAGAGATGGAGTTGTTAGTCAAGGCCTTGCACTATGACAGTGCTGATTGATATGATGCTATACAGATCGGATTACCAATCTGATTCTTCTTATGAGAAATTCTTCAAATTGAGAATAACCAAGTACCATTGTAAATAACTCACTAGTTAAGAGGGAGTGTTGAAGAAAGTGTAACTAGGTTCGGAATTTACAAATGTAATTTTGATCTTTGTATTTGTCAAGAAAAAGAAATATATATATATATATATATATATATATATATATAAGAATGAGCTTTTTGCTCATTCCATAGGTCTAGTCAAAGAGTCAAAATCATGAGCTCTTCTTGAGCATATTTGTAATATACATGAAGCTACCTAGTGTCTAAGAACAACCCTCCAATACCATCATAATCCTCTTGAAGAGAAGTAAGCAAATCGATGGAAAATTTTGTCACGTTGGCTAGCAAAAATAACTTAAAATAAAGTCATGTCGGCTAGCTAAAAGGACACAACAGATCACTTGGTTATGTCGGCTCATTTTGTAGGCATGACCACTATATATACCTAGCTAGGGTCACAGTATATACGAGGAACAAGATCTCGCATTCTTCTAAAGAAACTCGGATAAGAACCAAGGCTGCAACTCCGCATACAAAGAAGTATATTCTTAGATAGGATAATCTGGAACAAGATTTTGGTGATAAGGTACAATAATACCTTCGCATTCCACTCTAAGATCTCAGTTAAGTTAAAAGTGCTGGAACTTGGATGGGTACAGAACTATGTCTCTTCGCATAACGATAAGACTTCGAACAATATCTCTGTGATCTTAGATAAGAACTATTATAATGATTACCTTCTCGACATAAGTCTAAAGACAAGGATCTCGGTGCTACTCTCTGCTGTCACAACCTTAAGCACAATGATGATCTCAATGATAACTTCGTCTCAAAGATAGAATCTCAATAAAGGGGTAGCTATGGTGAAAATAGTAAAGATCTCGATGGTGCAGACATAGTGATGATCTCGGAAAACGCACAATAATGATAATGATTTCAACAGTATGAAGAAGAGGATTGACGTCTTGGTCTTGGAGTGGCTCAATCAATCAAGGGTTATGGTCTTAGTGTTGTCAATGAGACTCTCTATAAGAAGAATTATGTGCAGGTTTTCCTCTCCAAGAGGGAGAGGTTTTGGCCCTGGCAGAATGCCACTTCTTGTGTTCTTGTCTCTTTGTTTTGGTAGCAGTTTGATCAAGCAAACACACACACTAATAATAAGAAGAAGATCAAGCTAAGATAAATTGTAAAAGCACTTCACAAATTGTTATCATGCTAAGAAGAAACTCTAAGTGCCCTAGATTCTTCAACACCAATAACTTTCTTGCATGGAAGAAGAGGATTGATCTACTTCTCAAGGAGAATGAACTTCTAGAACATATCAAAGGGAATATCACTATCCCTGCTAAGGAACAAACTCAAGCCTTATCCAAGTATAGTATAATAAGGATGAGACAAGAGCTCAAAGGATTCTAGTAGAATCTATCAAGGACTCTCTCATTCCTTCTGTCTCCAAATTTGAGACATCAAAAGAAATTTATGATAAGCTAGTAGAGCTATTCTCAGTATCCACAGCCAAAGAAGTGATATCTCTAAGGAATGAATTCTACAAGATGAAGATAACAAAGGAAGGAATATATCCCTACTTCATGAAAATCTCTTAGATGAGGGATCAACTTCAAGAGCTAGGGGAAGTCATGTCCAACAAAGAAATGACAACCATAGTACTTAATTTTCTACCTGAGGATTGGGGCAACTTCACATCAAGCATATATTCCAAGAAGGAAGCTACCACACTAAGTGAAATGTGGTCTCTATGCAAAACAGAGGAACAGACTCAAAGCCAAGGAAGATGTGGGATCAAAGGAGCAAGCATTTGCTACCATGGCCAAAATAAAGGGAAAATTTGGCAAATTTGGTCCATGAAGAACAAACAAAAAAGATATGTCCAAAATCCAATGCTATGGATGCCAAGAATATGGACACCATTGTTTTAAAAAAGGGTCAAGTCGACTCTGACTCGGCTAAGTCAGACCGCACTAATACCTGGTCAGTGCGGCTCGGCTCGGCTCAACTCGATGGCTGAAACGGAACGGCTGGTCGGGTTGTTACCGATCCAGTTATTGACTCGGTAACAACTCAGTCGACTCGGTAATGACTCGGCCGGCTCAGTAACAACTCAGCCGACTCAGCTCTTTGACAAAAATCCTGAAGCACATTTGTCAAAATTTGTTCCACCTCCTACATATCAATGGTTGGGTTGTTGTTTATTGCATATTTATAGCCCTAAAGTAATCTATCACTGTGAGAAAGTTTTGAAAATTACAAGGCCGAAGTATGGTTATCCTAGTGGCATGAATTAGAAAACTGAAACAATGCATTGAGCCATACAATGTTTTTAAAAAGGCAAACGTTCTGGCAATGGACTAATAAATACATATTTACCTCTGATTGTTCTGGAGCTTGACCAGAATTAAATCAAGGGTTTTGAGACTTCATTAGGGGCAAAGAATTGGTATTATTGTTGTTGTAGTCTAGCGATTGTCCTTAAGCTAAGGTAGAAAAGAATCCTGGCATTGGTGGCTAAGTATGAACTTTATATTGGACAGTGCAGTAGGTGACATTTTGATATAATGAATATATTCATGAGCCTACTTTGATCATATGTTGCCTTCTCTCTATATTCTAAAGCTTTGTGTTTGGAAACATGAATGAAAATCTTTAAAATTATGTTTTTTTATAAAAAAAAATATTTAATGTATTTTTTAAAATGACCGAGTCATTGAAATCAAACCGGTCGAGTCGATACCGAGTCGAAGTCGGAGTTTTAAAACATTGATGGACACTACAAAAGGAATTGTCTTAAGCTTAAGAAGGACAACAAACACAAAAGAAAGAGGGAAGAAGCTCACATGACTCAAGAGGTGAAAGAAGAAGAAAAGAAGCAAAAAGAAGGAAGATCTACCAAATCTCTACTATGACTAAGTCAAACTCTTTACATAAAGTCTTCTTTCAAAGTTTTGAGTAGGATAGGAGCATGTAGGAATAAAATAAAATTGCAGGGCTAGAAACATCTTCTAGAATCTAGAAGCATGAAGTACATAGAGTTCTAGATACTTGTGTAGAAAGAACATTTATAAATGAGAACAAAATACATGGTTAGAAATATCTTCTAGAATATAGGAGCATGATGGACATAGCTCAAGATATTCATGTAGAAGGAGCATACCTAGAATAGGACCCAGTGTTGCAGGGGAGCGCCCCCCCCCCTCGCTCCCGCTCCCGATCCGCGCTCCAGGCGGGAGCGACTCGGGAGCGGGTCGGGAGCGCGCTCCCTAAAAAAAATTTCGCTCCCTGCCTTTTCGGGAGCGTTTTGCCTTTTTTGCATTTTTTTTTTTTGTAGTAATGTTCGAAATGCAATTTTTTTTGAAAGAAACAAATAGTTTTTGAGTGGGGCAACTTAATGATCAAGTCTAGGCCCTAGTATTGATATGCTATTCATTGTAATGTTAAATTCTTAAAGTAAAAGTGACATTTTCTTTAATTTTCATTTTCGTCCTTTTACTTAAATTTTTAACATTACCATGAAATGACTCAGGATGTTTGAGAGTGGTTTCGTCCTCATTGGATTTCATATGGAGAAAGTAGAATTTTAGATTTCATTCAAAATCCAGCAGACTTATCAGTTTTTCAGGATTTCAGGATTGGGGGATTGCAATGTTTCCATTGAATTTTGTCATGTATTAGGGTATGGAACTCATATTTAATCAAGAGTACCAATCCCTCTATGTACCTTGATGTTAGTGACATTGGTTGTCGAACTCCTCTATCATGACCCTTCTAAAAATGTACGCATCACTCAAACAAAATCTTGACTTGACATGCTATGCTTTTTCTATCTTATGTTAATGCTTAGAGGGTGATATTAATGACAAAGATCCCTATACAGATACAAAGGTAATGACAAAGATACCTCTGGATATTAATGCTTGGAGGGTGATATTAATGACAAAGATCCTGATTTTGCAACAAGACTAAAAAATTAGACATTTCTCGTGGTGGCAAGAGGCCCAAGCATAAGAAATAGATAATAGATTTACTTCTCTTTTCTAGTTTCTAGTAGCTTTTATAGCTATTGACTCTTTCATATTTATTATGATATTTTTTTAAACAATATATGACAATTTAAGTTTGAAGTTGGCAATTATAACTCATTAGTAATGAATTATGAATATGATGCTTCATGAAAGTTGAAAGTTGTTTCATTTCATTTCATTTTATAACATTTCATTTCATGTTAGATATTATTTGTTGTAATGGTTACACTTAGCTTACAAGTACAACTTTGGTGATCAATGATGATAAATGTTATATATTGAATTTTGAAAGCTTGAAACTTTAAGATTGATGAATCATGAGACTCAATATGTTGTATGTTACTATGTTACTAACTTGCGGACGTGGTTGATGAAGATTATAACTTCTAGATGATTGTTGTTATATGGTTCAATCTATGCTTTTTTATGTTTTTTATATCTAATTCATCATTCTACATGTTTTTGTTGACATATATGTATCAAAAATTAAAAAATATAAAAAATATATATATTTTTAAAAAATCGCTCCGGGATTCGCTCCCAAACCGGGAGCTTCTGAAAATGGTCGCTCCCGCTCCCGCTTCCGCTCCCGCTCCCAAGTAACATTGATAGGACCTCATTAACAATGAAAGAAAATTGATCATGATTAAGAATCTTAGAAGACCTCCATCATCAAAAGGAAAGAAACATTTGCAAGGCAAGGATCTTTAAGATCCTATGATGGAATCTTCAAAAGAAGGTTCATATACCAAAGCATATGTCTCATTGGCTATCTCATTCATGGGATTCAAGAAAAGGATGATATGCATTCAAGATAAGATGAAGCAAGAAGGGCCACACCAAGGAAAACCAAATGAAGCTAAGATAATCAAAGGAGAATCAAGATGAGGCATGTATGCATCAAATTTTATTTATGTTATTACATGTATATTATTGACTCATGGGAATAGTTCTATGACATAATCAAGTATGAAAGAATCACATTCACCAATGACATGCTTGAAGGCATGCACTACAATGCAATGAAGGTCAACAAAAGGAAATACTCACATAAGGAGTATAAGATTGTTGACTAAGAAGCAAGTAAACAAGAAAATGTTGACTAGTCATAGAAGCAAGAAATGAAGAAGTGCTCCCACAAGGAACATAAGGTGGTTGACTAATCTATCCAAGAAGAAGAAAATGAAGAAAGAGATCAAGCACGTGAAGAACACCATGATCACCGAGGATCACTATCCGACAAGATACTTTGAAGATATCTCTCGAAAGGAGGCAGGACAACTCTAACACAAGAAGGAAAGACCCTGACACCTATGAAGGCATTAGAGATACAAAAGGTGCAGATAATTGATTCTACTCTACAAAGATGTCATGATGAAGAAAGCCATCCAACAAAACTTAATGTTGAAGCAATAACAGGATGAAGTCATGAAGGCTACTCAATCGAAGCAAAAGAACAAACAAATGGAGCATCCATGAGAAGAGTATTCTGAAGCATGAACAAGATGACAAAGACATAGCCAAGATGACAAGAGATCCTGATATATGACAAGAAGAACACTTTCCACAAAAGAAGGAATGACATGACAAACTGAGAAGGAAAGCGATCAATGGATGGTGCCCTACCAAAAGGAAGTTCGAGCCAAGACTTCATGACATCAAAGAAAAGAAGAAGATCAAGCAGCTGAAGGACCCACGAAGAAGAAGTTGTTGATGAATGGACAAGTCCCTAGCTAAGAGGGAGTTATAACAAGTTCCCAATTACAAAGGAACTTGGACAAGTACCTTGTAAGAGGCTACTTGGGCATGTCTTCCTCAATTGAGAGGAAGTGTTAGACACAACATTCTTGTCTTCACTTGGGAAGAAGGAATGGGAGGATTGGGTAATCATCTGGCATCCGATACTCTTTGAGGATGTGTAGGGCATCCAAGACAAGAGTAGGCAAGAGGATCGATATTCTTTGAGGGTTGGGAACCCAAGATAAGAATAGTCCTAGAAGGCCATACTCAGTGAACACCCGGGTGGCTATGTACCTTAAGAGACAATGACTATGGTGTCAACATGTCATTGGTATCGCAAACATTGTGCTCTAATCTATTGAGAGATAGAGCTGTCAATCAAGGCCTCATTGTGGATACAATGTTGGTCACTATGATGCTATAACAGACGGATTGCCAATCTAGTTTCTCTTATGTGAATTCTTCAAGATTGATAATAGCCAAACACCTTGTAATGTTGTATGAATACCTCCCTAGTTAAGAGGGAGTGTTGAAGGAAATGTAACTAGGTTCGGTCTTCATAAATGTACTTTTGATATTTCTATTTATTCAAGAAAAGAAATATTATTTTTATTATATATGTCATGATTTTCTTGCTCATCGAAGTAGGTCTAGTACATGTTAAAGTGTTATAGGTGAGTCAAAGAGTCAAAAGAATTATGTTGAAGACCTTAAGGGTATGTTACATTATGTATATTTTATTAGAATATATTAGAATATTCCTATTTAGCATTTAATGCTCATTCCTTTTAGCTGTTGCTATTTATATTCTTTTAGCAGTTTCTTTGATGAAACTGAGTGTTTATATATTCTACATAGAAACCTGATGTTTCTATTATTGTAAATATCTCTGTATTATGATTGAGCTGTTTGCTCATTCGAAATCAATTCATTCAACATTCTTTTATGGTATCAGAGCAAGGTTAAGAGATTTCTTGAACGGTAATTCTCTCTGCATCATAATCTCTTGAGTCCTTTCTAAGGTCGAGCCCTCTGTAAGCCAGGCAGCCTTCACTGAGTCTTAGCCTCGGCTTTGCTCGCTGTGATAAAAGCTTACAGTCGTCCATCTCGATACAGAAATGGATTCTTCCCTTGCATGATTTTTTTTAAGGAAATAACTTTGTGGCGGTGACTGTTTTCGTGGGAGCGGAATTTTTTTTGGCTGGCCGGTCTGCTTGGAATCGTGAATCCGGCTATCTTCTTTTTCGCCTGGCGGCTACTCGACCACCACGTGGAATTCCTCAGCAATCATGATCCAGGTGTTTTCTCTCAAAACTCATTTGTTTTTTTGAAAGTCGGAATCGTGGTTTGAAAATTCGATCTGCGGGCAAATTCGTGGTTTTAGTTTCAAACGCTGTCAAACCCGTGGATATCTGTGGATACGCGTGCAATTTCAAACCCGTGGATATACATTTGAAACCCGTGGATAGATATTTGACCCCTGTGGATATATATTTCAGACCTGTGTAACGGAAATCGTGATTTGAAACCCGTGGTTAATATATACATTTTTGAAACCCGTGGATATATACTTCAGACCCGTGGATACATTTTTGAAACCCGTGGTTCATTCCGTGGATACATATTTGAGACCCGTGGATACAAATTTCAAACCCGTGTATATTTCAAACGCTGATATACCTGATACGTATATACCTGAGACGTGACGTGAAATATATATACGTATATACCTGAGACGTGACGTGAAGCTCTGATAGCTCACGTGGCCCAATTTGTTTAGATCTTCGTATTTGTTTAGATCTTCGTATTTGTTTTGTGGGCCAATTTGATACCTGAGACGTATATATCTGTGGTGTTTGCCGGCAGTGTGTTACCAATCAGCAGAAACGTGACGCTGAGACAGCACATGTGGGTCCATTTTTCAATATTTGTATTTGTTGTATTTGTGGTTCTGGTTGCCGGCAGTGTGTTACCAATCAGCGGAATTTTTTTCTCTTGTGATCCTGACAGCCTTCATTACAAACTCAGACCTGTGACATCTGTTTATTGCATCAGTATACACTTGTGGTAGACCTGCATTCTCTTGTGGGAAACTGTATTCTCAGAACTGTATTCTGTGCTAGCAGTATTACTATTGTTTTAGACTGAAGAGATATTTTTGCTGGGTAAAATTTTTTTTAGCAGGACAAAGTCTGTTCTTTAATTTACATCAGGATAAACAGGCAGCTACATTGTTCTTGTGTGTCAGACTTCTGTATTTTCTTTGGGAAAATGGCCACACTTACCAATCTGATGTTAGAAGGAAATCAACGCTTTAATGGCAGCAACTATAACATTTGGAAACAAAGAATGTTGACCATTTTTGAGTACAGGCGTCTTGATCAACTCATTTTGGGCAAGAGCTTCGTCCCGGTACAGCCGGGACCGATCAAGATAAATTTGATGATCGAAATCGAGAGGCTGTTATGCTTCTCAAGCTCTCTGTCGCTGATGATCAGTTACCACAGATCCCTTCTGGCAAGACAGCTGCTGAAATCTGGCAACAGTTGAAAGAACTGCATGAGACATCTGATAAAAGCAGAGCTTTTTTTCTCAAAAATCAGTGGTTCTCCATCATGATGGACGAACATATGTCTTTACAGGAACATCTCAACAAAATTAAAGACATTCGAGATCAGCTCGAAGCCATTGGTCGAACCATGGAGGAGGAAGATATGGTAGTCATTACTTTGAAAAGTCTACCGAAATCTTATGAACACTTCATTGAAACGCTCAACATTACCACCACAAATGTTGATCTGAAGTTTCCAGATTTATGTACCAAACTTCTGCAGCAGGATCGGTGGAAACATCAGTTTGGTAGTAGTGCTTCATCAGTGTCCTCGGAAAATGCATTTTCTGCAAAATATCAGTCCTCTCAGTCCTTTTAGCAGAAAGGCTCCTCTCAGCCTTTTGATCCTGCTCGGAAGAAAAGTGTGCAGTGTAATTACTGTCACAGGTTCGGTCACATGAAGAAAGATTGCCGATAGAGGATTGCTTCTGAACAGAGGAAACAGGGAGGGCCACATCAGACAGCAAATGTTGCAGAACATTCCGAGCAGACAGAGTCTGCCTTTTACGCCTTTATGGCTAAAAGGTCTTTAAATCATGTTCCTTCCTCTGCATGGTACATTGATTCTGGCGCATCACGTCATTTTTCTCACAGGCGTGACTGGTTTATTGACTTCTCACCTTTCAGTGATTCCGTGGTATTTGGCAGAGGTGAAAAGTACACAGTAGCTGGCAGAGGTACAGTTCAAATTCAGTCTGGTGGGCGCACACTTATATTTCTGAATGTATACTATGTTCCTGGTATGGAAATTAATCTGCTATCTGTCAACCAGATTATGAGGAATTCTCCTCAACTTGATGTAGTGTTCAGTACCCACAAGTGCTCCATTATTGACAGGGAGTCTAGTTTAACAGTTGTTGTTGGCCTAGAAGATCATGGTTTATACAGGCTACTTGACACCGGTGACTCTCCAGAAGTGGCTCTAGCAGCACGTATTTCTCCTATCAGCACTCTATGGCATCAGCGATATGGGCATCTCAATATGCAGTATCTCTCTCAGCTCTCTAGGGAGGGACTTGTGTCTGGATTACCTGATATTCAGACTCAGCAGTTGGGGGTATGCAGCGCCTGTCAAGCGGGAAAGCAACATCGGTCTTCATTCAAAAATGGAGAATCTTGGCGCGCATCTAAGGTACTTCAGTTACTTCATACTGATATTTGCGGACCTATGAATACAGCTTCTATCACTGCTTGCAAATATTTTTTACTTATTGTAGATGATTTCAGTAGAAAGATGTGGGTATATTTTTTAAAAAATAAATCTGATGTTCTTAGTACCTTTCAGAAGTTTAAAACTTTAGTGGAGAAAGAATCTGGTTGTAACATAATGACCCTTAGGACAGACAATGGGGGGGAATTTTGTTCTTCAGCGTTTGCCAACTTCTGTGATATCCATGGCATCAAACGTCAATTAACCACTCCTTACACTCCTCAGCAAAACAGTGTTGTCGAGCGCCGCAATCGCACGGTTGTTGAAATGGCTCGTTCCATGCTACAACACAGGAGTGTTCCAAACAAATTCTGGGCTGAAGCAGTATTTACTGTTGTTTATCTTCTTAACAGATCACCCACTCAGGCTGTTACAGGGAAGACTCCTGAAGAGGTTTGGTCTGGCCGAAAGCCTAAGATCAGTCATCTCAAAGTATTTGGCTCAGTTGCATATGTTTGGATTCCAGCTGCTAAGCGATCTAAGTTGGATTCCAAAAGCCAGAAACTCATGATGACAAGGTACAGTGATCATCACAAGGCCTATAGGCTGATAGATATAGCCACTGGTCGTCTTAGCTTCAGTCGGGATGTAGTATTTGATGAAGACAGAGGATTTTTTCAGTCTTCTTCTTCTAAGCAGTGTTCTGAGGATCAGTCTCACAGTGTTCTTCTTCCGGTCGGTCCACCTGATGGGAGGGATGATGTAGCATCAGTATTTGATCATACTCTATCTGAGCTTCCTCCAGAAAATAACCCTCCTCTTGCGGCCCCTATTGCTCTTGAGTCTCCTCCACCTCCTCCTGATATTGGTTCCTCTACTTCTGCTATTACTTCTTCTACTCTTCGACCAAAATGGTGGGCTAAAACCATTGGTGATCTCCGGGATGATGAGCTCCTTGAAGGCAGAACTTCTAGACATAAGAGCAGACAACAGTCTACAGTCAATTTTTCTCTTATGGCTAACCTGCACAGTACTTTTGAGCCTCAAACATATTTAGAGGCGAAGGGTACATCTGAGTGGGAACAGGCTATGGAAGCCGAATTCCAGAGTCTTCAGAAGAATCACACATGGACACTTTCTGATCTTCCTGCAGACAAAAAGCCCATAGGCTGCAAATGGGTGTATAAAGTGAAATACAAAGCTGATGGAACCATAGACAAGTATAAAGCTCGGCTTGTGGCTCGAGGATTTTCACAGAAGGAAGGCATCAACTATGAGGAGACTTTTGCTCCTACAGCCAAGATGAGTACCATAAGGCTTGTTCTTGCCCTAGCAGCTCAGTTCAATTGGAAAGTTCATCAGATGGATGTAAAAAGTGCTTTCCTAAATGGTGATCTCCAAGAAGAAGTCTACATGACGCAGCCTCCAGGATTCAAGGTTGCTGGTCAAGAACAGAAAGTGTGTCGGTTAGCTAAAGCAATCTATGGATTGAAACAAGCTCCTCGGGCTTGGTACATGAAAATTGATCAGTACCTGACAGATCAGGGATCAGGGTTTTCAGCGGAGCCCTTCTGATGCAAACCTGTACATCAAGCATACTGGTGATGATATCTTGTTTGTGGTTGTCTATGTGGATGATCTTATCATTACTGGCAGCTCTGCACATTTGATCCATGGGATCAAACAAGATTTATGCAGAACTTTTGAGATGACAGACTTGGGGCTTCTTCATTATTGTCTGGGGGTTGAAGTTTGGCAGACTGAAAATCAGATCTTTCTCTCTCAGTCCAAGTATGCCAAAAATCTTGTGGACAGATTCAGAATGCAGGATTGCAAACCGGCCACGACTCCTATGGAACCAGGGCTCAAACTTTCAGCTCAGTCATCCTCTCCCCTTGTGGATGAAACTTTATTCAGGCAATTAGTGGGCAGTCTCATCTATCTTACTGCTACCAGACCTGACATCAGTTTTGCAGTAAGCTACATTTCTCGCTTCATGTCCGCTCCTAAAGCTGATCATTGGCAAGCAGCAAAGCGTGTGCTACGATATGTGCGTGGCACTTCTGATTATGGCCTCCTATACACTCGAAGTTCCAATCCTATTCTCAGTGGTTACATTGATTCTGACTGGGCCGGTTCGGTTGATGACCGTAAATCTACAGCTAGGTATGTGTTTAATCTAGGATCCGGTGCTGTTACTTGGACTAGTAGGAAGCAACAGGCAGTGGCTCTCTCCTCAACAGAAGCCGAGTATCGGGGAGCAATTAAGGCATCCTGTGAGGCAGTTTGGCTTCGACGTATGTTGGCAGATATGCATGTTTCCCAGACAGGGCCTACTTCTTTGTTTTGTGATAATTAGGGAGTGCTCAAACTTGCCAAGAATCCTGTCTTTCATGAACGAACAAAGCATGTGGAAACTCATTGTCACTACATTCGCCAGCTTGTTGAAGACGGCTCAGTTCAGTTGCAATATGTTCCCACAACAGAGCAGCCCGCTGACATCTTCACCAAGCCTCTTGGTCCTGATAAATTTGTAAAATTCAGAGGGTCTATTGGTGTTGTAAATAGATTGAGCATTAAGGGAGGGTATTAGAATATATTAGAATATTCCTATTTAGCATTTAATGCTCATTCCTTTTAGCTGTTGCTATTTATATTCTTTTAGCAGTTTCTTTGATGAAACTGAGTGTTTCTATATTCTACATAGAAACCTGATGTTTCTATTATTGTAAATATCTCTGTATTATGATTGAGCTGTTTGCTCATTCGAAATCAATTCATTCAACATTCTTTTATATTTATGTATAAGAGTCAAAGAAGACACCTCCAAGCAAAGTCAAGTCTCCTCCTAGCAAAGACACCATCAAAAGAAGCAACGGGACCATTAAAAGCACCCATCGAAGCAAACGAAATCAATTCGGCCTGAAGGAGGGATAGTCCTCTATATATAGAGGTTGTCCACTCCCTCTCAACGTCAATCAAGCATCTCTGAAATTAGCGAAGGAAGAAGTTGAGATAAAGTGAAGGGAAATAAGTCTAAAAGGGTCTCCAAAGTGCAGCGAAGTAAGGAGGAAGAAAAGCGAAGGTAGAGCACTGTTTCTAGGACTAGAAACAGTCACACGTGCAACAAAAAGTAGGTCAAGTCTGCGAGTATGACAGCAGGGACAAACAGTCCATGAACTAGTGTTGTTTGGGCTTGAAACTAGGCCTACAAGGCCTCCCAAGTCAAGTGAAGAAGCCTATCTCTCTAGCGAAGGAAAAGGACCCTAATTCTCTAGGGTATGTACCACACGTGAGAAAACTAGGGCAGTCGTACAGTGATACAACGATACATCAAGAAGGAACTTTGTTGATCAAGAGAAGGAAGGAGTATCCTTAGGTGAAGGATCTCACTAAGTACAAAAGATAAGTGTCTCTTCAAAAGGACTACTAACAGTGGAAGGAAGAACGAAGTGTCAGAATGAGGACGATGTGCCAGGGAACGAAGTGCCGGAAGAAGGTGGACAAAGTGTCGGGGAGATATAGTGCAGAGAAAAGGAATGCATTGACTTGTGCTTGGAGAACCTCCTAGCTAAGGGTTTAGGGTTTGGCATTGATCAAGAAAGAAGCTACAATAAGAGAAAACTTACCTAAGGGTTTTCCTCTCAAGAAAAGGGAGGTTTTGGCCCTAGTAGAGAACCAATATCTTGTGTTCTTGTTTTATGTTTTGATAGCAGTTTGATGAAGTACACACACATGCATTAATAAAAGAAGAAGAAGATTAAGCTAACAAAGACAAATTGTAAAAAGACTTCAAAAATTGTTATCTAGTCCCGAAGAATCAGTCTACATCTCATTGCCCTAGATTTCTCAACAAAAAGTACTATTGTTGGTTCTTTTTGTTTGGGATTTGCTATGACTTCTTGGATGAGCAAGAAACAGGGTTCTATTGCGCTAAGTATTGTTGAAGCAAAATATATAGTAGCTAGGGAAATTAGCCATGAAGTTGCTTCACTCTGTCAATTACTTGTTGATTTGTTTGAAGGTGTGTTGGATTCGACCACAATACTTTGTGATAATCAAAGCTACATAAAGTTCACAGAGAACCTAGTCTTTCATGCAAGATCAAAGCACATTATGATTAGATATCGCTATATTTGAAACATGGTGCAAGATGGAGCCGTGAAGCTACAGTATGTCTCCACTGATGATCAAGTAGTTGATGTTTTGACAAAGTCCCTTCCTAAGGGTAAGTATAAATATTTGAGAGATAGGCTTGGGCTTGTGGATTTCTCCTCCTAGATTGAGAGGGAGTGAGGTTGGACACCTAGTTCTCCTTTTGTCATGTATTGTGACTATAGGACTAACAGCCGTAAGTCAAGTACATGGACAAGGATAAGCAGAATGGTGGATTCGATAAGCATCTTGGACAGATATTCTTGATTCATGTACTGTGACGAATTAAGATTAACACCCTAAGTCAAATACATGGACTTGGTTAAAGAATGGTCCAGTAGACTGATATTTCCTTGAAGGAAATGGTCCTGTGGAGGACATACTTTGGTGAACCTAGGTGGAGTATAAGCCTCAAAGAGGCAGTGTGGTGTCCTATTAAATGTCTCCCAACATTGTGCTCTAATCTAGTCAAGAGATAGAGCTTACTTGTCAAGGCCTTGGTAATATGACAATGCTAGTTATGATGATGTTATCATCAATGATGATTATCAATACAAATTCTTTCTTATATAGAGTATTTCAAATTGAGAATATATTGATAAGTCATTATGAATAACTCCCTAGTTAAGAGGGAGTGTTGAAAATTGTAATATTCGTCATAATGTAAATTTATCATTCATATACTTATTATATTTATTATATTTTTGTCAAAGCATGTTCTTCATGCTTAGAGACTCAAAAGGAGTAAAAAAGAACTTATTATAAGTCAAAAGAAATTTATTTGAGTCATCTCACATTTGGACATTTGTAAGAAGAAGAATTTAAATTTTATTTGTGAGCCATAAACCCACAAGCTGACCAAGTCATCCCTTCTTGGACAAGTCGGCCTAGTGGCACCTTTTCGCCTGAATGTTGAAGAAAGTGTAACTAGGTTCGGTATTTACAAATGTAATTTTGACCTTTGTACTTGTCAAGAAAAAT
The DNA here is from genome assembly GCA_031772625.1 of Pinus tabuliformis. NCBI lineage: Eukaryota > Viridiplantae > Streptophyta > Pinopsida > Pinales > Pinaceae > Pinus > Pinus tabuliformis. The sequence continues at coordinate 1,905,769,127 of CM062818.1, read as the reverse complement.
TAATATTATTTTTGTAAATTATAAGAATGAGTTTCTTGCTCATTTCATAGGTCATTTCATAGGTCTAGTAAAGTCAAAGAGTCAAAGACATGTATAAGGAGCTCTTCTTAAGCCTATGTGTAAATGTATACTAGTCTAAAAGGTCCTCCAAGACCAGCACAATCTGCCTGAAGACGTCAGCTAGCAAAACAATGAAGAGAACAGACATGTCGACTCATAATAAAGACACAACAGTCCACTTGCACACGTTGGCTTATTATGGAGACATCACCACTATATATATGTGACTAAGGGTCTCCACAGAATTGAAAGCAACTCAGATTCCTCTCTGTATATCTCGATGGGCACAGCGAAGAATAGGAACTTGGATTGCTTTGTAATTCTCGATGAGCACACCGAAGAATAGGAACTCGGATTCTCTAAATTAATATGAATGGAGATGGGGATCTCAAATACGCATGATAGGAGAACGCAATCTCGAGTACCCAATCTCGAGTACCTCTAAGTAATTACAATCTCAGTAAATGATGATCTCGGTGCAATAAGAGTGTTAAATATATATCGAATGTGGACAGCCAAATAAGGTAAAACGTGAATGCCTTTACTATTAACAAATGATACACATATATAATACACTCATATGACTGTTGGATTGATATTCCAACGTCTCTTGGACCCCCTTTGATTGTTTATCTTCCACACCATAACCCTTAGAGGATTAGGTGTCCAACATTCCCCCCTTAATCCAAAGGGGTATGTATGAGTCCAAGAAGAGAGTTGTAATACAAAATGTGCAAAAATGCATGGCAGCACTAGGTTGAATGTGCTCTCTGAAATGTTGGTATAAGGGGGTGGTTTAAGGATGACTACCAACACTGGAACACTTAGTGCAGTTCCTGGAACTCTTCCAAGTCTGGAAAGACGCTGAAATCTTATGCTAGAGGAAGTGTCCCTAATGCTTTGGAGAGGGATTCCTTCAACCTGAAAAGGAGTTCTCAACCCTGTTAATCAGTGGTTGTCATTGATGTAAACCCAAGTAGCACCAGGAGCTACCCCAATCTTGCATGGGCATTTTGACTTGACAACTTACTCTATTTTGAATCAAGGATCTTCTAGATGGATTCTACTCGTCGAGATGTTTCCGTTGATATATGGCACGCCAAGTAATTCTTCATGGTTTGAGAGATATTCATGTTTGAAGTTAGTAACCCCAGTTAGTGGGCTAAAACCCTATGAGGTTGTGGCATGGCACTCATAATTGGTTGTGATCATTGAATAGTCAATAATTAATAATAATAAAAAAATGCTCCTAAAATCCCTCCAATGTTCACTTGTTGAGGACCCTCTCAACTCAAGACATTCATATAAATAATGACCCTCATATACCCCTCTAGTAGGGATTTTGTAGCTTCAAACAGGACATCATGGCATTTTCGCTATAACCTTTTTTCCTGTGAAGCTTCAGAAGCTGAAATTAAAACCCATTTGAGCCGAAATATTGATGAACCTCGTGACCGAATTTCAGATCTTCGTTTGCTATATTTTCAGAGATATGATCTGAGAAAGTCAGGGTTTTTGCAGGCTCCCGCATTCCATGTCAAACAGGTGACGTTGGGAAAATCGTCATAGCTTTCTCTTTGAGCATTAGATTCAAATTTCATAAATAGTCACAGAAAGAGGACGGACTGTAGTTTGTTGAGTAGCGTTTTCAAGCCCGAAGGTCGCAGCAGTGACACGTAGCACTTCGTACAAGTTCTCTCTACTAAACCAGTCTCTAATCAAGTCATCGTGGGACTTTGGGCATAACTCTTTCTTCAAGAATCCAATCTTGATCAGACCTATGGGGTTGGAAAGACAACCCAGAGGGCTACCACAGGACGAAATTTCAGACCCTGGAAATCCGAAATTACATAGATACAACAGATTCAATACTAAGCTCCTAGAAGGCAAAAAAAAGCATGCATTCAACGATCACTACAGTAAGGACCACACATCAACAGTCAAGGCTAAGTCTCCTATAGCAAGGTATGTATGATTAGTGTTTACATTTGAATTTTGAGTATCATCTCTGACATATTTTTTTTTCAGGACAATGCAGGACAACATAAGTATATACAGGGTCTCGGTTATATCTTTATGTTTCTATATGTCACAGTTAGTTTTGATACCACATTTTGGATGTCTTATCCTTGATACTACACATTTGATGCTACATATTCTTGATGCTACACTAAGTCTGCTAAATCTATATGATGTTCTAAGTTCACGTTACTTGTCTTGTCATAGTTTATAGAATGGTCTTTGTTGTTGTACTTAGAACTTGGTCCATCACAACTCTAGGGTCTATCATCAGTTTTTATTGTATGTATCTTTAGGTCAGTTTTGGATATAGTCTTGCATAGAGTCTAGGCCTATATCAAGAGTGGGAGTCTTTGTCTACTGCTGCAACAAGTCAACAACAAAAGTGACAAGCACACTTCAGGTACGCTTTGTAATTTTAATTTGTATTTATTCATTATATGCACTTACATGTGTTTTGCAGGCAGAGGTAAGTTGAAGGGTATTTTGTTTTGTTTTGGGATTGGTTTCGCGGGGAAAACTTTGCATGCGGGTAGACGAAGATTCAAGTACAACTTCAAGCAAGAATTCAAGAGCAAAAGTATCAAATCAAAGGAAGCATTGCAGCAGGACATCCTTTGAAGACATGACAACGCTCCGTTTATTGTGACGAAGTGTCAAAAGGCCAAGAGTCATCATGTAAAGTTGTAAAAGAGTCATTTGTAAAAGTGTCATCAATGGAAGAGTCATTATTGTAAAAGAATCAATCTGCCTAGAGTCGAAAAGGCATTATTGGGAGGTATAGGATTCTCTGTTGGGATGATGTCATTGTTGGGTTGCAGGTCATAGTGTGATTGGGTATTATATCAAAATCATTATAAATCATTTTGTATCGTGGAACATTGTCCTTGGTACAGGAGTCCACACTTTTGTATTTAATTTTTGTCTTTATAGGGTGGTAGGGTGGTGCTAGGCAGTTGTATGAAGTCGCCTACAGGTTGGGGCCTGTGAACACTTCAGGGTAATAGGGTGGTGCTAGGGCGAGTTGTGGCTCGATAGGGTGTTGGGGCACCCATTCAATTGATTACTGAAGAAACCAGGGTGTTGGGTCGTCCTTCCAATGGGAGCTGGAGAAGAATGTTTTTCTATAATTCTAGTAAATTGTTGCTTTCATTTCAATTAGGGCTGAAGATTAAAGAATTTATTACAAAAGCATTCGGTGGTTTTTGACCCGAAGGGGGTTTTCCACCTAAAATTCTTGTGCTTACTGTGTTCTTTTATTCACTGTTATTATTGCATAAACATTAATAATAATTGAAGATTAACTAATGCTCTGAAAAGATTTAAAAGTGCTAATTACTAAGGAATATTGATTCACCCCCCTCTCAGTATTTCCAACAACTGGTTACAGAGCTTGGTTCCTTCAATAGCAGTCTAACAACTGGAAGGAGATCATCGAGTATACTAACAATAGAGTTCCTTTGTTCAATGAAAATAACTATGCACTTTGGAGTGGAAGAATGCAGGTTCATTTGCTGGCACAAGGATATGAAGTATGGGAAATCGTTGACAAAGGCTTCACACCAACCCAGGATGAACAAGGAAAGAAAAATATGGTATACGATGCAAAAGCTAAAGATCTTATTATCAATGGGCTTATCGAATCTATTTATTTTAAGGTATTGAGTTAAAAAACTGCGAAAGAGGTATGGGGCAAGTTTGAAAATATATATGCAGGTGACTCAAGTGAAAGAAGCAAAGCTTCAAATTTTTAGGGCAAAATTTGAGCAACTCAAAATGAGGGAAGATGAAGATATCACTGCATACTTTCAGCGTGTTGATGAAACAACAAATATATTGGAAGGTTTGGGAGAACCTGTTGAAAAGAAAATTGTTGTCTGAAAGATCCTCAGAACCTTGTCTTTGAAGATAGATCGAATCTGACCAATCTCAGCATAGATGAATTGCATGGAATTCTTACGGCATATGAAATGAGGATTGAAGAAGAGGATGACACATCTCACTTAGAAACAACATTTGTCGCATCCAACAAGAATGGTAAGGACAAGCAAACTCCAAAAGAAAAAACTTGCAACAATAAGGATGAGGAAAAGGAAGAAGATGAACAAGAATTCTTTGATAAAGAGTTTGCCTACTTCATGCGGAAAATGAGAACAGGTACGGGAAAATTCAAAGGTAAACCTCCATTAATATGTTTTGATTGTCGTGAGGTTGGGCTTTTTGCAGCCAAATGTCCTCACAAACAAAAATGAGGTTGTTACGAAAGGAAAGAAAACTCCTAGGAAGTTCAAAAAGCAAGGCAAGAAGAAATGCTTTAAGAAATGTTTTTTCTCCAAAGAAGATAGCTCCTCATCCGAAGAAGACAATGATAACGAAGAAGAATTCAACGGAACAGTATTGTTTATGGCCAAGCTCCTCATCCGAAGAAGACAGTGATAATGAAGAAGAATTCAATGGAAGAGTATTGTTTATGGCCAAGCACAATAAGCAGAAGGCACCTGATGAAGAAGGAGACAAAGAAGAAGAAATCACTGAGGTTGAATTTCAAAACGAAGTAATCAGGGTTATCAAAGAGCTCAAGGCCGAGAAGAAGCACGTCAACATTCTTGAAGATGAATTAAAGACAGAAAGGGAACGGGGTCCTAAATCTTAAAATCAAGGTTCAAGAATACAAACGAATTGAATCGCTTAGGAAAGAATTAAAGGAAAGCAACAAGGAAAGAGAAGCATTGGAAGCTGAAATCGTTTCTTTACGAAAGGAAGTAAAAAATGGAAAAACTCTTCAAAACTATGCCAATAGCTCAAAGACTTTGGATGAACTCGTCAGCGACTAGCGATCATGCAGCAACAAGACTGGTCTTGGTTACAAAGAAAAATTTGAAAAGGAGTCAAGTCCTTTTATGACAACTAAAGAAGATGGATATGCAAAATCTACCAAGCAGGTAGATCTCCCAGCTAGATCAAGAGATCAAGATTCGCAAGAAGAACCTTTGAAGAGCAGAATGGGGTGGCAGAAAGGAAAAACAGGACTATTGTAGAAGCAGCTAGGGCCATGCTGTATGATCAGGACATGCCAAAACTTCGGTGGGCAGAAGCATGCAACACAGCGTCTACATTCATAAAAGGACTCCTCATCGAGCATTAGGCAAGATTACTCCAGAAAAATTCTTCACTGGGAAGACACCTGAAGTCGGTCATTTCAAGATATTTGCGAGTTTGGCATATTGTCGCATACCTGAAGAAAAGAGGAAGAAGTTGGATCAGACTACAAAAAAGGGGTATCTGGCAGGATATAGCGAGAATGCTAAGGCATACAGGATCTATCTTCCAGGGACCAGGAAGGTAGTAGTACAACGAGATGTGAAGTTCATGGAGGACAAAGCTTTCAAAAGATCTCGCGAAATGCCTTCCAAGGAGCAGTCGAAAGAGGATCCGTTGGTCATTCCTCTTCAACGAACGAAAGTGAAGAATCCTTCCTCAAATCAGGAAGATTCTGAGGATGAGGAAGAGGAGCGAACAGAAGCACCTGTTGGCAGAGGAAGAACCAGCAGGGAACTTCGTCAGATTCTGCATGATGCAGAGAACTTCATCGAAAAGCCAAGGAACAGTAAAAGGGAGCGAAAACAACCAAAGAGGTATCAGGCGTTAGTAGCTCAGGATGGAAAGCCTGCCAGCTTCAAGGAGGCAGCTCAGCATCAGGGTTAGCTAGATGCAATGGCGGAGGAGTATAACTCCATAATGGTAAAGGATGTCTGGGAGGTGGTCTCAAGGCCTCAAGACAGACCTGTGGTAGGTTCAAGATGGATCTACAAGATCAAATATGCTGCAAATAGCAGTATTGAAAAATACAAGGCTAGGGTTGTGGCTAAGGGGTATGCTCAAAAGGAAGGGAGTGACTATGACGAAACCTTCACCCCGGTAGCCAGGTATACATCTATTAGGACCGTGATATCTCTTGCAGCCCAGATGGGATGGGAGATCCATCACATGGATGTCAAGATGACATTTTTGAACGAGGTAATAGAAGAAGAAGTATACATTGAACAACCAAAGGGCTTTGAAACTCGTGAAGAAGTCTCATGTATGCAGACTGAAGAAAGCCTTGTATGGGCTGAAGCAGGCACCAAGAGCGTGGTATGGTCGAATAGATGGCTACCTGCAGAAGATGGGGTTTGTCGAGAGTGACACGGATCTGAATCTCTATTATCTGGTCGTAGAGAGCGAGCCACTTATCTTAGTATTATATGTGGATGATCTCTTCCTGACAGGATCATCCAGACTCATTGAATATTGCAAGAAGAATTTAGCCACAAAGTTCGATATGAAGGATCTGGGATGAATGCATTATTTCCTAGGATTGGAAGTTTGGCAATAGAAAGGAGTAATCTTCCTTGGGCAAGGAAGGTATGCTACCGAAATCCTGAAAAGGTTCGGGATGGGAGACTGTAGACCTATGGCTATGCCAATAATCACCAACTGGAAGAAGATTGATGCATCAGAAGACAAGGATGTTGATCCCACCCTATATCGACAGCTCATAGGGTCCCTGATGTATCTAGTCAATACCAGGCCAGATATTTGCTACGCTGTCAACACCCTCAATCAGTTCATGGTGGAACCAAAGAGGGCTCACTAGGCAGCAGCCAAGCACGTTCTCAAGTATTTACATGGAACAGTTGATTATGGGCTCTTGTACAACAAGGGGAAGGATATCAGGTTGAGTGGATTTACTGATGCAGATTGGGCAAGTTTAGTGGATCGAAAAAGTACCTCTGGGCACTGTTTCAACATTGGATCAGGAATAACCTCTTAGTGCAGTAGGAAACAGAAGTCCATGGCTCTGAGCTCGTTTGAGGCGGAATATATGGCAGCAAGCACAGCTTCGTGTGAGGTCATATGGCTTAGAAAACTGTTGGTAAACCTATTCAGAAGAAATATGGAGGCGACCAAGATCATGTGTGATAATCAGAGTTGCATCAAACTGTCCACGAATCTAGTATTTCATGATAGGTCAAAGCATATTGATATCCGGTGTTACTTTGTCAGAGATTGTGTCCAACGAGGAGTTGTACAGTTGAGCTACACTCCTACAGGGGAACAAGTGGCCGATATCCTCACCAAGGCCCTTGGAAAGTCAAAATTTGACTACTTCAGGAAAAAGATGGGGATGGTAAAGAACGCCTTTCAGAAGTAGTGTGTTAGCATCACGAATGAAGAGGGAGTTGCAGTGCAGATGCAGTGTTGGGAGAAAGGACCAACAGCAGCACAGATGCAGAGGGAGTTGCAATGCAGATGCAGTGTTGGGAGAAAGGACCAACAGCAGCACAAATGTAGAGGGAGTTGCAGTGCAGATGCAGTGTTGGGAGAAAGGACCAACAGCAGCACAGATGCAGAGGGAGTTGCAATGCAAATGCAGTGTTGGGAGAAAGGACCAACAGCAGCACAGATGCAGAGGAAGTTGCAGTGTGGATGCAGTGTTGGGAGAAAGGACCAGTAACAACACAGATGCAGAGGGAGTTGTCGTACAGATGCAGCGGTCGCAGTAGCAAAGTCATGGGCAGCAGTACAGGGGGCAGCAATCCAGAGGATGTTGGGCAGGAAGGCCTAGCATCAGCACAGGTATTGATGCCGGATGATCAGAGTAATATTCAGTGAGGAGCATTGCTAGAGCACAGTCCTTGCTAAGAGGGAGTGTTGATTTGGGGTAGCATCGGATGTGCTCTAGCCACGAAATTTGGTGGAGAGATTGGGGCACATAAGATCTCCAATACCCAGAAAGGGTTTGGAAAGATTCTAAACAGATCAGGAGATATTAAAATAATTAATATTTTTAATGGAGTCCGTAAGTCTAAACTTAGGGAAAATAAAATATTAATGTTTATTAATATGAATCTGTGTTAGAATGGTTCAAAAGACATGGATCAAGCCAAATCTAATCTTATCCATTAATTAGGGACTTAATCTCGGTCGTTGAGATGTCAACAAAAAAAGTATAAGAGGAGGCTTGAGGGGCACTTGGAAAATATACTGAGGGAGACCAGTCAATTCAATTTCTAGAGCGGGGTTTGCTGAGAAATTGAACCAGTGGTCTGGAGAGCAGTCAGAAGGCAGCAAGTGCGGAACAGAGAGACGGGAGATCAGCGCAGAAGAAGCAGACACAGAGCCAGAGGAAGCCACGCAGAGGCATCAGAGACTACACAGAGCCAGAAGGGCCTGCGTTATCCACGCAAAGGCTGCAGGAGTGACGCAGAAGCCCAGAGAGGTTGCGCAGAGCCTCAGTAGGTTGACGGAGAGGTTAGTAGGGCCTACGTTGGGTTTAGAGAAGTGTTGGAAGTTTGTCTATCTATGGGTAAGCCAGTTTGGGACCCTGTTGTACAAGAAAATTGCTAAATAATAAAATCCTCCCTTGCTGCACCGGTTTTCCCACATTGGGTTTTTCTGGGGACATTAATCCAAAATAACTGTGTCAATGTGTGCATATGTTTGTTTCTGTATTACGGTGTGATATCTTCAGCAGTGTTTATTTTAATGTTTGTTGAAGTAATTTCACGAATAATTTATGATGAAATAAGTAGGAAAAGTAAATCAGTTGCTGTAGTGATAGAATTTTCACACGAACATGTGATCCTGAAAAATGGGCGAGGGGACATATGACTGGCACAGGTGGAAAAAATATGAATGGCACATCACATCGGCAACAAGGTGGCTCTTAGGGGTTGTTGGCTGCCGACTGGAAGAAATGAATAGGAGAAAAATCCTCCAAATGGATCACCCATGTTTTGGTGGGTAACAGGTAGTTATGACCGCAAGATTTTCTTTGCTTGGTAAGGCCATCTATTAACAAAGTGGACTCTACCTTCAGCTTTAGATGCCACAACCAAGAAATATATATTCTGTCAAATTCACCAAAGACTTACACCTACCTTGTCCATTGAGATACACCACATCCATGGGTTGTCAAGGTCATCAGGATTTCCACTTGCTTTTTGGAGTAATTAATTCTGCTGGCTGCATGAAAGTGATGACATGTCTTTGGGTGGATTCGAACCCAAGTATGAGCCTTGAGACTGCTTTAATTAAAACACTTTACCAAAACCCACTTATAACTGAAACAAATTCTTTTATTTTTTAGGTAGGAGTAAATGCTTCATTGTTCTAGGGCTCTATGTCCACCAAGGTTTGAAGATTTGAAAATGGGTCAAGTGCATTGTGACACCCCAACTCAACCTTTAGACCACAGCTCAAAGGACATTACACTGAAACATAGTTAATAATATCAGTAACGAATTTGAGAAATTTCGGGCATTGTATTGACTTATGAAAGATACCAATCCTGTGTTTAATTCCACTTATAGTCTTATAGACCAAGCAAGAGACAACAGATTTCATAGTAAAATAATGACAACTTAACCAATCATGTTACGAGTCACTTACAACATGACAAACTAACGCTAAGCAGCAATGAGTTATGTTTTAAGGTCACAAAGTTCAAACCTGGTAAAGCACTTCATCTGCAACCCAATTCCCAATGCCTGCAATGAAGCTCTGTTGCACAATAGCATTATATTATAACACTATTTCCTGAATTGAAGCTTTTCTTTATCCAATATCTACTTATGACCTAAATTATACAGTACAATGTGTACACAACTAAATAGAAAACAACCTTGTTAGACAAAGAAAGAGAGATTATGCACAATCAAAATTGTAGGTATCTAATAAATAACAGATTGGCGTCAACTTCCAATATTTGACAACACGTATATATAGCCACAAGCTATTTATTATCACCAGAGTGGATTCATATAACATTATTATTCAACATCTAGCCTAAAATTAGTTTCCACTTAATAGTTGTAACATACTAATAGCAGTAAGCCCCACCCGATGAAAAGAGATTTGCACTTTTCAAAATCCAAATTGACAAAAGATCCACAGTATGAAGAATCCAATGTTTCTTTCATTGAATATTCCCCCTAGTGTCCATTGATAAATGTTTGTCCACAAACATACTGGTGTAAATGGTTCAGGTTTGCCCCTTGTTCAAACACTACAACCAAGTCCTTCCTTTATTGCACACCAAACTTTACAGACCACGCAGTTATATGGTTTCCAGAAAGACATGTGAGAAGATCCAAATTTAGATACCACCTATGATGTAGAATATAAAATTGAAACAAGCGTCTGCAACAGTTAAAAATATAAGGAAAACAGAAACCAATTTTTAGGATGAATTTGATTTACAACAACCCAGCTAGAGAATCTGTGAGAAAACATGACAAAATTCTCAACATCATATCGAATGGGCTAGAAAAGCAGATTGTGATATTTGTTACCATGGGTCTAAAAGAAACTTTCAGAAGCTGCACAAGAACTTGCAAACCACAGCATAACTCTTATGTCATTTAGGCTAGCTTCTTAATCATGTAAGGTGAAAAAAGCCAATATGCAATTTTGCTATTGAAGAGACATTATCACTTGAGGATAATGATATAATGAAATAAATTTTTCTGTTTGTATACCAACTCTCTACTTACTGGTAAAATTGGTACCTGCATTACTAAGGCTAGTATTGATGTGTCTCATACTCTTTAAAATCGGTACCTCTTTCAATAGGAGCATGCCTCAGCCGAATAAATTTGTGTGACCCTATGAAGGTAATCAAGCATCGCTAACCTGATCAAGTAAAAGGCTTTTGATTGCAATCTTCTTCCTGCTCAGCCCATTAATTAGATCCTCCTCTGGCATTAGCTCCAACAAAGCATCAGGACCCAGCTCAGATATTGGTGGAACAGCTTCTGGCTGCATGAAAAGGCAGCAGAATATAGAACATGTTAAAGGAGAACTATGAACAATCAGCTCAAACTATCAGCAAGAGGTCAGATCAGAAACCAAATTTAAAAACAGAGAATAGAAATGGGAATATCCAGAATAATTAATCAGCTGCAATATAGCCAGAATCTCATTCTTCTGAAATCAAATATAGAGAATACATTTTCCAGCAGACGAACTCGAGCAAGACGCCTTTTGTCAGTGAATGACATCTCTAGTCCATCATCTAACTGCATACATAAATAACAAACACAAGAAAATAAAGGGCCTCTTAGAAACAGACTTTCAACAAACATACCTGAAAACCAGCAAGACAAAATATAAAGGAAACAATCAGAAATATATACAATGTTGCCTGAAAGTGAAAACAGAGAATTTACAAAAGAATGTGATTTACAGAAAAACAATAACTTCAAGCAGAAGACAAGATAAATGCAAATAAATCCATTTGGATGTGTCTCAGATCTTAGTAGTATTGGCAATGATGTCAAAGGTGTTTTGGTTCCCCACTGGTATTTTCTTGGCAATAACAAGACTGTTGGCAGGCCTGTGACAGCACTTGGGTGCCCTGTGACAGCAGTAATCTACAGTCTGAGTAGAATGTCTAAAACATGATGGCCAAACAGTGCAAACTCCAGTAATGTTCTATGACACAACAGCTCGGGGATTCAAGTGCTTTGATCCTATATTCTATCTCATGAATCCAAGTCCTTGTTATACAGAATTAGCAACCATCAGCATGCTAAGTTCCTGTGTTAGCTGAAGGTTTCCTGTTCACATGGTTTAATTCCTGCTACCTGAGTTCAGTTCCGGATGAGGTGTTTAAAAGTTATCATACTTCCAGGGGTCCTGGCACAGATCGAGCACGTGTGTTTTGAGGATTGAAGGCCTGAGATGGTTGTGTGTTGCTCCATTCACACTCAGGTTGTTATGAAGTAGCATGAATCATCGGTCAAAGGTATGGTGAAACTCTTTCCTTGTGTGCAGGCAGTTTGCAGACTTTAGACCATTGAAACCTACGACAATTAGAAGAGGATATTCACTGTTGCTCCACAACTTTTGAAGTTTCTCCATTCTGCCATTTGGCCTTTGGCCATTAAAAAAATAATATATATATATATATATATATAGATATATTAAAACAAAAGTAATAATACATGGTAAAAAAAAGTGTATAATATATACATATATATCTAGTCAAAAAAAAGAAGAAAAAAGAAAAAAATATTAAAAAAAGAGAGTTATAAAATAAAAATAAAAATAAAATCATAGCTGCCTTATCCAAGCTGCCAGCACACTCAGCGATAGAGCCAACACATGTGCAACGGCTATATACTATCGTCATCCTGCAAAACCTGTACAACCCTGTGTAGTGCCACTATCACATCCAATCCGTACTAGTGTTCATACACAGATTCCACTGCCACTCCTAGTGTTGAGAAACCAATAGGCTAGCATATTAGGGTTGATTTTTCTTACTAGATAATTGCTTGTAAATATTTGTTGGCTTCTTATTTCTTTTATTATGTTTTCTTCATCAAACAATTACCAAAACATGAAAATCACAAGAAACAAACACAAAGATGTAGGCTCCAAGCAGAGAAAAACCCCACAAGGGGGAAAACCCAAACAACTTCTCTTCTAATAGAATTAGATCAAATTGAGATATCCAAGACCCAAAAACCAAGACGAAGACTTGCCACAAGACCCAAGTCAGCCCTCCATCAAACCTTCCTCAACCAATCAAATCCAACAAAGTCAATGCTAGTCAACGCTCTTCAAATCTGGTCGAACTTTGAAATTTCGGCCCTGCAGTAATTCTGAAATTTTCGGCCCCTGCAACAGTCCTGAAATTTTGCACATGTGGCAGAATTAGGGCAGAAAACACAAACAATTCTCTCCTTTGACCTTTCTTCTCTCTCCTTTCACTTTCGATCTTCTTCTCTTGACTTTTTCAATGGTTTTCTCTCTTTCTTGGCATAGAAATCGATGAGATGAATTGTTGCTCATATGAGGTCGACCTGCTCTCTATATATACACATACAAGAGGTCGAATAAGTGCCTTTGTCAGCCAACTTGGTCTTCTGGAGGACAAAATGACTCTTTTGACTCCAATATATATATATATATATATATATATATATATATATATCTTTCTCTTACAAATAGTCCAAATGGGACTTTGACACGTGACTAATTTTCTTTTTGACTCAATAAACCCTAGAAGCATGAAGAACATGCTTGGACTAGAAAATAATAATAATAATATTTTTTTCTTCTTTTTTTTTTTACACGAAATACATATTGATGCAAGTACAATGATAATTATGAAGATCAAACCTAGTTACCTTTTTCAACACTCCCTCTTAACTAGGGAGGTATTCATAATGACTCACCAGGATACCAGGATACTCTCAAATTGAAATATTCTCATAAGTAGAGTTCGGATTGATAAGCATCTTCATCATCATAACCAGCATTTTCAAACATAGCAAGGCCTTGACTAACAAGCTCTATCTCTCCACTACATAAGAGCACAATGCTTGGAGGCATAAATTTGGACACCACCAATGCCTCTCTCTAGACGCATACCCCATCCATGTTAGTTTTCCAGTGTTTTATGCTTAACACAATCACTTATTCCAATTCTTCTTCAATTAGCAATCACTTTCCAATATAATTCAATCTCCCAGCAACAATAAGCAATTGTATATAGAACAGTAAATCAAATGCACAATAGATGATAACCAAGAACAACAAAGACATAGTATTTGGTCAAAGACCAAGGAAAAACCCCACAAAGGGGAAAACCCTTTCCAAATTCTTCTTCTATTAGATTGTCATCAAATGTTCAATAGAGAGATACAGTGTTCGATCATCAACAAAGAATCAATGGTCAAAGCCTTGACTATCCCAAATACCAATCCAAGATGAGCCCAAAAAGTCAACTCTGGTCAAAAGCCAAATCTGCAAATTATGGTCGAAGTCAACAGCAACAACAACCATAACCAGTCCTAGTCAACAGTCAAATCAGCCTCCAAAAGGCTCGGTCAAACAGTCAAAGAACTTGACCTTATTTTTTTAGTCAAACCCTGTCAAAGTAGCCTTCAAAAACTCAGTCAAAGGAGAGATAAAGCTTGCAGTCAATCTTCAACCTATTTATGGTCAAACTCAACCAAAATCTGCTGTAAAAGTAGGTCAACTTGCCCAAAAAAGTTTGGTCTCTTGCCCAATAAATTCAGCCTTCCAAAACACAGATAAATTTGAATTTCCAAGTCAAAACGATCCAAGTCAAAGGCTGATCGAAGTTGTCCCAATGAAAATTCAATGTGCCAAACAGAAATATCCTTCTTCCCTTCGCACGTTTGAGCTCGGAAATCCTATTTCAGACTTGTCCGAACCAATCAAGTCAAGAGAGAGAAGGTGATGTGATGTGATGATGTCTCCAAATGATGTGACATGAGGTGTATTTATGTGGTTGATGAGGTGGCTTTTCCTTGCCCACGCCGACTTGTACTTTTGTGCACATGTAGGTTTCACATCGAAAAATAATATTTTTCCTTCAGTAAATTAAATTCTTCCAAGGGCTAGAAGGGTCTCCTCCGGATGAGGAAGGCTTCCCAATGGAGGGAATTTCTCCCTGAGCTGCCAAATTTCAACAGTCCAAAAGTTTACCAGGTATGCCCTCACAGGACTATTCTTATCTTGCATACCCTATCCTCAAAGCATATTGGTCCACTGGACTACTCTTATCTTGGATACCTTATCCTCAAAGAGTATCGGTCCTCGAGACTACTCCTATCTCAGATACCATTCCTCAAGTATCGGTCCCAAATGCTTATCCAATCCTCCATTATCCCTAACAGTGCCTTCACTAGGCTTACGACTGTTAGTCCTTGCCATAATGCATGACACATGGAGAGTACAATGTCCCTCATCACTCCCTCTAAACCAGGGAGGTAATCTTCACTCCCTCTGAAATAGGGCGAAACAACCACAAGCTTGAGCTTCCCTCAAAAATAATCATGAAAGCATCGACTACATGTTCTTTTGTGGAGATTGTAGTTGTGTTGCTCCTTATCTGTATCACATCATAATGAGCTTCGACCTTCTTGGATCTTCAACATGTCACTGAGTAGTAGTCAAACATCTTATGGAGCCA
This sequence comes from Pinus tabuliformis, assembly GCA_031772625.1. Classification (NCBI taxonomy): domain Eukaryota; kingdom Viridiplantae; phylum Streptophyta; class Pinopsida; order Pinales; family Pinaceae; genus Pinus; species Pinus tabuliformis. Next base: position 1,905,754,054 of record CM062818.1, on the reverse strand, counting down.
AACTTCTTCACAACTGATTGCACAAGCCTTTCTTCAAAATAGGATTCTTCTCTCATGTTTTTCAAGAAATTATATCAGCTTCCAATCATCAATAGTATCTATTGTTGAATGGTGTTATTATTGATGCCAACGTCCGTTAATTAACACTCTTAATATTTATCTAGATTACATTAGTTGGAAACTTCGATGAAGGATGGTTGGAAACCTTGGGTTTGGGTTCCCTGGACAATGGACATACCTTGCACTTGTTGAGGATTTTTGAAGCAACAAATCACCAAATTTGTTTTGGAGACCCTTGCCATCGGATTGTCCTCATCATGTTGGTTTTGGTTGTATATGGCACATCATGACAGGCCTCACAGTTTGTGAGTTATGCTAGTTTGAAGTCAAAGGACCAAATTCATGGGAAGAACCCCCAAATGGGTGATGATGTGGCAGCTCCTCCTTGGTCAAGTCAAATTGTCAAGCAACGTGGCTCTTCTCCAATGAATAGAATAATTGCAAAAAGTATTCTTGGGGTTCTTACAAATCTATTTTAAATCAAAATCAAATGAAGGAGTTTTGGAGGTATTTTAAATTTCAAATTTTAAAAAACCTCAAAGGGTTCTTCCCTCCATAAATCAAAAGTCAAATTCAAACATTATCCTCCATAATAGCAACTTGCTGAAGCCCCTCTTAACTCGAGACAAAATCTATGTAATGTCATTTAATACGTTTCTCAATCCTCTGAAATTTCTCTTTTCGGCCCTATGGAGGAATGATAGATCAAACGAGAGGCACCTGAATTTTTCTTTGATTGGGTTTATGGTTTGGGCTTACATCTAGGTTTTGATTGAAAATGTAGTATATCTATTCGACTTATGTTTTGTGCTTGTACAATGTGTTGAAGAATGTAACTAGGTTCGGTGTTCATAATTGTACTTGAGACAAAATGAAATGTATTTGTCAAAAGAAAGCAAAAGAAATTATTATTATTAATTTAATTGACATATTAAAGCATGGGTTTCATGCTTGGGTCAATTGTCATAGGTCAAGCCTCCATTGTAGACTTTAGGATTGTTTGCTTGAGTCAAAGTCTATCTTGCCATGTTAATCTCCTCCTCCATCAACGTTTCCATGATGTTCGCCTCAAAAGAAATCATCATCAAGTCGGCTTCCCTCAACAAACTCAAGTTGGCCTATAGACACGTCTCTTCATTGAACTCATGTTGGCTCATTTCAAAGGTAAACAACTATATATAGGAGTATGACCTTCGCTCAAATCACAGTGCAGCAATTCGATGATCTCAGAGATAGAGTTCGGTCCTATTACAGTGCACAAGTTCGGATAAAATCACAGTGATATTTTCGGCATAACTTTATAAGATACAAATGTAGATTAAAATGGAGAATAAAGAAAAAATTTCGGTGATATGTCACACTGAATGGTTCGATGCTATTCCAGTGGAGATATTTCGGTGCTACCATAGCAAAATGATTTCGGTGCTACCTCAGTGAATAATTTCGGTGCTAGTGCAAACACAGTGATGAAGTCTCGGTGCAAGCACAGTGATGAAGTCTCGATGCAAGCACAGTGATGAGGTTTCGATGCTATCACAGTGGGCAAATTTCGGTGCTATCTCAGTAAGTAAACTCAATGTTATCACAGTAAATATGGTTCGATGGTCGTTGCTATCTCAAGATACAAGTTCGGTGCCATTGCAAGGACCGAAATGTGAAGAAGGATGACTCTACAGGAGCGAAGAATGATAGAACTGAAGAATGACACGACAAGGTTGACTTGATGGATGGAGGTAGTCTTGAGTCTATGTTGTGAGGGTCTTGGTCGTTTCATCTTGAATCTACTAAAGGAAGAATTTTTTACCATGTTTTCCCCTAGAGAGGGGTTTCGCCCTGGCTGTGTGCCCACATTTTGTGTTCTCTTCTATTTGTTGCTTAGCATTAGTCTTGATGATAAGAAAAGATAATTCGAAAGAACAAATAATAATAATGAAAAACATCACAAGATAATGTCATAATAAGAGAAATCATTTAACTGCCACACTTTGGATTTCTCAACATGGTATCTGAGCTATGGTCATGGTCAAAGGCAGTTTGAAGACCACTTATACATATTTGAAGTATTCTCAGTGAAAGGTTTTGTTTGCATTTGTCTTGCAGAACATGTCAGCTAGATCAAGATCCCAGCTTAAGAAGGACAATTCTGGGCTAATAGAAGTAAGATTACAATGAGCAAATTCAGGCTTTATTCACCATATCAAGACACCTTAAAGGAGGAGGATTTTGATATACCACAGTAAAGGAATTCAGATCAATATTCAGAGAATAAGGATCGATGAATTCACAGTCTAGAAGAGATATAACTTGCTCAAATTACATAGAAAGTTTTTGGTGGATTCAAGTGACACAGTTTCAATATACCACAATGAACTAGTTCGGATTAAATTTAGAGTGATGAACTCGTGAGCTCTCAGAAGACAAGTACGGAAATCACAGTGAATGAGACTGTAGAAATTAGTAAAGTCACAATAACCTCGCTATATATTACAGTGAAGACTATAACGAAGACAGGATGACACTATATGGACATTATTACAAAGATATAACTTTATCATAAGTTATCGAATATAACCAAAGTATGAAGCATATGACTGAACCATGTCATCACATAAAGAATCCAAAGTCTGCCCTATGGAAAATGAAATTCAAGCCTTGAGGATCTAAATTGATAGTCTAAATACAAGGTACTAGCTCAAGGAAATCAAGTAAGTATTGTCACTTAATAAGATGCACATGCAACAAGTCTAATATGTTGGAAAATCAAAGTAGTTATATTAGGGTTTGATTCTCCTTTCTTGATAATTACTTGTAACTTGTGAGTGTGTTGGCTTCTTTTACTTCTTTACTATGTTGCACGAAACTTCTACGAAGTCAGCGTTTTAGGCCATACCCATTCCCGAAACTCCGAAACTTGGCCAAAACTCGACCATCATGTAATCATCTATGAGAGTTAATATAGACTTGTTTTTCCTTCTAAATTTTCATCTATGGGTCTTATTCCCCTTTTTCTTGCCAAGATAATGTGTTATTTACTTATATATATATATATATATATATATATATATATATATATTATACATATATGACGTTTCAGCTGACATTTTGACCAACGTTTCCATTTTTGAGAGGTGACGTTTCTAAATGTACCCGTTTTGGAAACTCCAAAATGTTTTGGCATTTCGTGCAACTTAGCATCTTAAATATCTTATCTTTCATCAAGCAACTGCCATATTATGTGTGTATGAAGATCACAAAACAAGAGACACAAGATATAGGCACTATGCCAGGGAAAAACCCCCCCTCAAGGGGAAACCCAATCAAGATAATTCTTCCTTTCAATAGTATTCATTAAGACTCTTCACCCTAGACAAAGACCAGACCTTCCCTCCACACCAAATCAGCCTCCCAGATCTTCGACCCCTTCTAGCAACTTCAACTAGGCAGCAACTTCTAGCAACAAGGAGCTTCTGACAACAACGAAACTTGGAAGACTTCGATCTCCCAAACTACGGCACAAAACAAAGAGAGAGAGGCACCAAAAGTTTGATTTTCTTCTTCTCCTTAGACTTCCCCAAACTCGTAGTTCCCTTAGCTTCACAGCAACAAAGTTCGCACTCCCCGAGCCAGTCTTGAGATATCGAACTAGCTCGAGATGTGATGCTCCAAATGACTTCGACTAGCTTGTATTTATAGGCTTCATGCGAGGTCGAATAAGGGTCCTTAGGCTGACTTGATCTCTTCTAGGCCAACTTGATGTGGAGGATACATAAATTACATTTGACTCAATACTTAACCTTTTTACATGATTCGAAAGCCCCAAGAAGGGTCACTTTAAAAGTACAATGAGTATATTGACTTAAAATAAATCCTAGAAGTCCTCAATGGGGACTTTGACCTAAAAACATGGTGACCCAAGCATGAAACCTATGCTTTAATAAGTCACAATAATAATAATAATAATAATAATCATTTTCTTTATTCTTTTGACAAGTATATAACAAGATGACTCAAATACATTAAATGAAGACCGAACCTAGTTTACATTTTCCAACGCTCCCTCTTAACTAGGGAGGTATTCATAATGTACAAATACAATGGAAGATCTTTAACTATATGAACCATGAAGACTTTAGGCACCGTAATGCCATGGGCTAGATTCCTGACCAGGGCAATCTATCCATTGGTCTCTCAACAATTTAGGCACCGCAATGCCACGGACTAGATTCCTAACTAGGGCAATCTATCCAAGTGGGAATAAGGTGGACTCAAGCTTTCAGCCCCTCTAGGTACCATCAGGCTTACTTGCTAACCACCAACCCAAAGATCCATGTGTGTATCCAAAAACAGAGCTCAACAACCAACACCACCTTTCCAACTTCGGGACCTAGACATCAACACAAAATGCCAACCAGATGTGCTCCTAGGCAATGCTTCATTCACAAAGCCTCAACACTCATGGATCCAACAGATCAAGGATAAGTTGATAACCAATCTCTCCCAATCAAACTAATTGGTAACCAACATGCTATAAACACCTTCGAGAGATTCACCTGTACAAACACAACCCCAATCAATAATACTTTCATATGTACATAATCAAATACAAAACTTCAGGGTCTTTCAAACAACTTTATGTTGCTACTCAACTTTTCATAGTAGGACTATCAACTGAATCTTTGACAAAAGATTCCTCATTCATAGATTTTTCTTCCTACTTCATATGCAGCAACATATTCTTCAATTAGATCAATTAGATCCTGCTTTCCTTCTTTCAGCAACACCTCAAAATGCATTCTTCAATTTCCTTATCCTACTCATGGCCTTCACTAAAACTTATGGTTGTTAGTCCTGGTATAGTGCATGATACATGAAGCAGAGAATCATATTTGTCACTCCCTCTTAAATAGAGAGGATCTAATCATTCCTATACAACGAATATTCTCATCCATCCTCTTATCCTAGGGAGATTTCATCCATACTCCCTCTTAACTTAGGGAGTTCTACTTATTTTTGTCATCAAAGAATTTTTCATGGCTTCCAACCATTTCATCAAAGTTACTATAATCCTCATCATGCTTATCACATCAACGAGCATCTTCACCAAATTGAAGATTGTGTACCTGAACAACATAGATAGCAAGTACAACCAAATCTATAGAATCATGAAGTAAGCTATATCAGAATCACGGAATATTTCAACTTTATACATTTCAGATACCCAAACTTAATTACAAACAAGAGACATATACTCTTCAACATCTTGCTAGGGACTTTCTCATAAACCTTAGATTACATCATAACAACTTCCATTACATCTAGACTTTCAATGTTTCTTCCAAAGGTATGGCATACCTTACTACAACACATAGTAAACCCTAGAAGCAATTCAAACAAATATAGATCTACAAAGCATCTAACAACTTTTCAAAATTCATATGTTAGACTTCTCACTAGGGTTTCATACAAATCCTAGATTTCATATAAAAGAATCAATCAAAACCAATCATAGCTTAGTCAATAACATGACCAACTTCCACTAGGGTTAGTTGCAAACCCTAGATTTTCGATCAAACATCAATCCCAACTAAAAACTCAAATTTCGACAATCTTACACAAATCTCAAATTATCTTATTGTCATCATTCATCAGAGATTTTCACTTCTACCAAGGTCTAACTCTAAAACCCTAGAATTTCAGAAATACTATCATCCTAGAAAGACAAACTTTGACTAGGGCTTGTTTCCAAACCCTAGGATTCATGACCACTAACAAACAGGTCAACTCATACATCTAGGACTTCATCATCATGCATAGGCATTTCATATCATGTGTTAGTCAAACCCAACTTCACAAATATCAATACACAACAAACTTGATTAGACTAGGGTTTGATCAAACAAACACACATACCAAGGAAATCATTTCTAAGACATTATAAGGGTCTTGCTTGCACATTCCACCAAACCCTAATGAGTTAGGGTTTCAATGTAGAAACATAGCAAACCCAACATTACCAATATTTCAAAGGTTCAGGATTTTAGACTTTATCATTCAATCCTAACAAGTTAGGTCTTCTTGATCATACCAAAATCCTAAACATGACATTATCAACAAAAACTTCAAATAGCATTTCTCAATAACCCTAAGCAGTTTAGGGTTTCAGTCATTCACATTAGCATACCCTTAGGTTAGGGTTTTCTAGAACCTGTCTAGGGTTCTACAAAATCAGTTAAGAATATGAGTGGGGTGGGTAGATTTATCAAGTGATGAATCACCCAAAACAAGAATCATTATGATTCAATATAGCTAGACATAACAATGTTAGTAATAGATTATCAAATGAAAGAAATCAATGTATTGTAGTTTAAGGCAGTGTTGCGAAAATCACGATTTTTTGAGTTTGGCGATATTATCGCCCGATTTTTACATTATTTTTTTCATAAAAAATCGCAAAAAAATCACGATTTTTTCGTAAAAATCGCGATTTTTTGGCAAAAAAACTTTGGTAAAAAAAAAAAGAAAAGAAAAAAAAATCTCTGATTTTTTTATGAGGAGGAGGAGCAACAGGAGGAGGAGGTGACACAACCTACCCAGGCTACCCCTGTCACCAGTAGAGGACATGGTCTACCTCATGTAGTTCCTAGTTCTTCAGCTTCTAGAGCACAACAGAGTCCACTGCCAACTCCACTGGCATCTACATCTAGAGGGAAAGGGAAAGCTATTACATTTTCTCGCAAGAGGGGCAGAGGAAATCAATGGTGTTAGACTTTAGTTATTTGGTTCCTTTCATTGTATATGACATTATGACTCATGAAATGAGATACATTATTATATTTTTTGTTGATATTTTGAGGCTGAGTTGGGACTCAGGAGTCAGGACTTACTATTCAGGACATGATTCACTGTTATGTGTGATATAGCACTAGAAATGATATTACACATCTTATATATTAGTTCTTTTATCATATTTATGTGTCAATGTATTTATTTTATGTTGTAGATGCTTTAAATATTAAAAAACTTGAAAAAAAATGAATATTTTTGTATTTTACGATTATTTCCCGATTTTTACTATTTTTTCCGATTTTTTCCCCTCGCCGATAATATCCCGATAACGATAACTGCAACATTGGTTTAAGGCATACCTTTGTTTCTTGACAAACCTTTCCTTGGGTGGCTTTCTTCCATACTCCTTGAAGATATAGCAGATGTCTTCCTAATCAATGTGCAATCAATTCCTTAGAAGTGTATTCCCCACCATTGTCAGACCTCAGAATTTTTATCTTTTTTTCGGTTAGGGTTTCCACTTCAGCCCTAAAATCCTTTAACTTATCAAATACTTCATCTTTTGTTTTGAAGAGGTAGAGCCATGTATTTCTAGAATGGTCATCAATAAATGTCACATAGTGGAGATGACCTCCAAGTGATTTGTCAAACATGGGCCCACATACATCGGAATGGATGAGGTATAATATCTTTTTAGACCTAGTTTCACTATTATGAAATGGCATTCTTGTAGGTTTTCCCAAAGAGCATCTCTTGCACACACCTTCATGATCTAACTTCATATTAGGAATACCATGAACCAATTGACTAATAGTAGGTATGACCTTATAATGTAGATGACCATACCTCCTATGCCATAGCTCAATGGGACTTATTTCCATATGAAACAGAGCTTTGAGGAAGTGTTGTAATGACTCTATAAAGTCTTCCTTCACGAACTCCAATAACCCTAGCATTATCAATGCTAGAGTCTTTTCCCCGAACCAACACTTTTCCATTAACAAAAGCAATTCTTTCCCCTTTATCTTCTAAACAAGAAATAGAAAGCATATTCTTTTGCCAACCTAGAACATATAGAATGTTGTTGAGATGCAACTTCGATCCATTATTCAGCATCAACGATGTTGATCCCAGGCCTCTAACAGCATAGCTTTTGTTGTCACCCAATTCCACTACATGAGAAGATAGCTCCTTTGATAGTGTATGAAGTTGTTTACTTTCACCTGTCATGTGTCTCGATGCTCCATTATCAATGATCCATGCATTGTCATCAGTAAGAGAACCTGTAAGAGCAGCCAAGAATCCTTAACTTTCGACCTTGTTGAACGAGTAGTAGATGACCTTCTTGATCCAGCTTCCAACAGCGTTGATACCCATTCTTATGTAGTTCATCAGAGAGGGAGAATCTGATGCAGGGGCATCGGGATTAGCCCGCAATGTGAAAACTTGTTCACATGTTGTGGCTAAATAGGTTGAAATTCAATGATTGTTGGGTCAAAACCAATTTTACTGAGAGGGTTGGATCTCTCAAATGATTTGTTATAATTCATTATTGTAATAAGTTGAGACTATCTTATTTTATATTTAGAGATAGAGTCGTTTGCATAGGTGTGAGGGAGAGCTAAGAAATAGAGGATTTGTTATTAGATCTCTTGAGAATAGAAGATTGCTGTTAGATATTGTTAGAGGAATTATTTGATTGATAAAAAGGGAAAAATGTAATAAGCGAGAGATTTAGAGAGAGGATTGTTGAGTGGAGCGAGGCATAGAGTGAGTGGATTACATTCCTTTGAAAACAGAGGTCTTTATTGTAATAACAGGGAAAGGTCGAGACTCTGTTCTTTATTTTGTTGTGAATGAAACAGTGTTGCGTGCATATTCATTTGAGGAGCCCGTGGAGGCTTTGAATGTTGACTTCCTTTCTCTGTGTTTAAACACTTCAATGCTGGCCCTGTGTTTTCATAGCTCATAGTGGAAATCCCCGCGTTTAAGACAGATTTGGTGTAATTTGGGTCTGCAAGCGGAAATCCCTTTTACACAGGAAATCGCGTGAAAACCTTTAGCAGATCCAAAAGGGCGGATTTGAAAGTTTATATAATTGAATGTTGAACACTATCGGGTCCGGTAGTTCATACATATATCGCATCGCTCAAATCATTGTCGTGTGACAAGGTCTGTCCCCGACCCTTGGCGATATGCGATCGCTGACACATCGCATCAGCGTTTCGGAGCAGAGGTGATACATATTAAAGCGGCCTTTGTAAACTGCCGATAGCGATAGCGATATCGCATCGGACCAAGGGAGAGTGCCGATAGCAGAAACCTTGTGCCTACCGACTGCCGATACAACGATTCGATCTGGACTGTTGGATCGGTCAGATCCGGATCTGCGGTGGTAATTCACATATGGGCTTATAAAGGCAGAAAAGCGTTCTTTAAGCCTTTTTACAAAGGTTTGGCTCCTGAAAGGGATTAAAGCGCCAATTTAACATTTGAAGGGTTGTTTCGGTCCTGAGAAGGGGGAAAGCATTGTTTTAGAGGGAATTGGTCCCGATAGTGAGGAGGGGTGATTGTGGGTTTAAAGATCCATTTTGGTTTTACTAAAACCATTGTTTTCGCAGACATCAGAATCCATGCCAACAAAGTGATCTTCGACTCTTCCTGACCTTAGCTCTAATACTATGTTGGAAAATCAAGGTAGTTATATTAGAGTTTGAATCTCCTTTCTTGATAATTACTTGTGAGTGTGTTGGCTTCTTTTACTTCTTTATTATCTTATCTTTCATCAAGCAATTACCATATTATGTGTATGAAGATCGCAAAACAAGAGACACAAGATATAGGCACTATGCCAGGGAAAAACCCCCCTCAAAGGGAAAAACCCAGTCAAGATAATTCTTCCTTTCAATAGTATTCTTTGAGAGTCTTCACCCTAGACAAAGTCCAGATCTTCCCTCCACAACAAGTCAACCTCCTAGATCATCAACCCCTTCTAGCAACTTGGACTAGGCAGCAGCGTCCAACAACAGCAAGGGTTGGAAGACTTCGATCTCCCAAACTAAGGCATGAAACAGAGAGACAGAGGCACCAAAAGTTCTATTTTCTTATTCTCCTTAGACTTCCCTAAACTCGCACTTCCTACAAGATATAGGCACTATGCCAGGGCAAAACCCCCCTCAAGGGGAAAACCCAATCAAGATAACTCTTCCTTTCAATAGTATTCTTTGAGACTCTTCACCCTAGACAAAGACCAGACCTTCCCTCCACACCAAGTCCGCCTCCTAGATCTTCAACCCCTTCTAGCAACTTCGACTATGCAGCAGCTTCCAGCAACAGATAGCTTTCGGCCACAACAAAACTTGGAAGACTTCGACCTCCCAAACTAGGGCACGAAACACAGAGAGAGAGGCACCAAAAGTTCGATTTTCTTCTTCTCCTTAGACTTCCCCAAACTCGCACTTCCTTTGGCTTCCCAGCAACAGACTTCGCACTTCCCCAGCAACTCTTAAGATATCGAACTAGCTTGAGATGTGATGCTCCAAATGACTTCGACTAACTTGTATTTATAGGCTTCATCTGAGGTCGAATAAGGGTCCTTAGGCCGACTTGATGTGGAGAATACATAAATTACATTTGACTCAATACTTAACCTTTTTACATCATTCGAAAGCCCAAGAAGGGTCTCTTTAAAAGTATAATGACTCTATTGACTCAAAATAAAACTTAGAAATCCTCAATGGGTACTTTGACCTAAATACATGGTGACCCAAGCATGAAACCCATGCTTTAATAAGTCACAATAATAATAATAATAATAATTTTATTTATTCTTATGACAAGTATATTATAAGATGACTCAAATACATTAAATGAAAAGCGAACCTCGTTACATTTTCCAACATAATAAGCTATCAAACTAGAGGTACGTAAACACAAGGTACATTTATTCATAAGTTTCTTTTATATTTTCAATATATCTAATGGTTCATATAATCCCTAGTCTAGGATAAAAATTGTAATCCTTAGATAACATAAGAAAATCTCATCTTCTAGGGTTTACAAGTAATCTAGGATATCAAGTAAAAGTCCTAATGTTGATTAAAAGAATGAATAACTTGATCTTCAATATCATAGGATTCCATCCTCCAGGATCACATAAAAGATCTAACTTAAGAAATTAAATCATGTTCTTGGTATCACATGTTTTTGCTTGAAAGTATGTATCACAGGTATAAACGATTATGGCTTAATACGAATACAACACTTCAAGGAATGCTTACAAGGTTTGTCAAGGAAGACCTTGAGGTATGTCTTATACCATACATCTTATAAATTCTCTTATATAAAAAGTACATTCATCGTATTTTGAAATTTGCGCTACATTACTAACATCGTTATATCTAGTTGTCTTGAATCATAAAGATTCTTGTCTAGGGTGATTCATCATTTGCTAAATCTACCCTCATTATATCCTTTATTATTCTTATAAGAACCCTAGACAAATTCTCTGGAAAACCCTAACTTAAGGGTATGCTAATGTTGATAAGTGAAACCCTAGCTTGCTTAGGGTTATTGGAAATGTTATTTGAATTTTTTGATGATGATGTCATGTTTAGGGTTTTGGTATGATCATGAAAACCCTACCTTGTTAGGGTTGAAAGATGTTGCCTAAGATCCCAATCCTTGAATGTTTTGGTATAGTATGGTTTGTTTTGCTATGTTATGAAACCCTAGATCTTTAGGGTTTGGTTGGGTCTATAAGCAAAACCCTTGTTATGTAAGGTCCTAGGAATGAAACCCTAGGTATGTGTCCATTGGTTGAATCCCTAGCCTGGTCTAGGTCGGTATATGCCTAATGTATTAATGTTGTCTGACATATGATATGCTTATGCATGATAATGAATTCCTAGATATGTGTGTTAACCTAATTATTGATAGTGATAAGTCTTAGGATTTAATCTAAAGCCCTTGTCTAAGTTTGATATTCTAGGATGACGTTGTTTGGGAAATCTAGGGTTTTGCAGCTAAACCCTAGTAGTAGTTAAATTCTCTAGTATGTGTGATATGACAATCTGAAATCTATGAATCTATATAGTGATTGTTGAGATTGTGTAAATGAGAAATCTAGGGGGTATATCAAACCCTAGAAGAAGCTAGTTATGTTGTTGATTAAGTTGTGATTGATCTTGATTGTTGAAGCTCATGTATGAAATCCTAGTGAGGAGTCTAACATATGAATTCTGATAGTTGTTAGACGCATTACTTGTTTGAATTGTTTCTAAGATTTTCTATATGAAAGAACTTGTCATATCATTCAAACAATATTGAAACCCTAGATGAGTTTAATATTTTGAGCTGCTGATGTGATTTAGGGTTTAACTAATCTTGGGTAAGAAGTTGAAATATAGTCTCTTGTTGATTATGTTTGTAAAGTCTAATGCTTCCGTTATTATAAGATTATGATATGGCTAACTTCATGCTTCTATAGTTTTGGTTGTACTTGTTATCTAAGTTGTGCGGTACATCATCTTCAAGATGGTCAAGATGATCATAAGTACAGTTGATGTGATAAGCATGATATACGAATGACTCTGATAAGAAGGATGGAAGCCATGAAATATTCTCCAATAAGAAGAAGTTGATCTCCCTGGGTTAAGAGGGAGCCTGGATAGAAGAGATCTCCTTGAGATTAGGAGGCAACCTGGATAGAAGGAATTTCCCTAGTTGAGAGGGAGGACATACAATAGTTTTGATTGGAGAATGCATTTTGAAGGATATGTTGTTGCATGTGAAGTAGGAAAGGAAAGTGTATGATTGAGGAATCTTCTGTAAAAGATTCGATTGATAGTCCTATTGTGTTGAGAAACAGCATCAAGTTGTTTGAAACACCCCAGAGGTTTGTGTTTGTTTATGAACATGTGAGAGTATATTATTGATTGGGGTTGTGTTTGTACAAGTAAACCTCTCGAAGTTTTGATAGCATGTTGGTTACCGATCAGTTTGATCGAGAGAGATTTGTTGGCCTTGATCTGCTAGATCAAGGAGTATTGAGGCTTTGTGGCTGAAGCATTGCGTGAGAGGACATATGGCCGACACTTTGTGTTGATGTCTAGGTCCCGAAGTTGGGAAGGTGGTGTTGGTCCTAGAGCTGTAACCTGGGATACATACCTAGATCCCTGGGTTGATGGTTAGCAAGTCTGATGGTACCTAGAGAGGCTGAAAGCTTTAGTCCATCTTAGTCCCACTTGGATAGATTGCCCTAGTCAAGAATCTAGTTCATGGCATTGTGGTGCCTACATCGTTGAGAGACCTTAGATAGATTGCCCTGGTTAGGAATCTAGTCCAAGGCATTTCGGTGCCTAAATGTTAAAATTGGCAACTAAGGCCAAACTCCATGTGGGTCATCTTATTTATGGCAGCTGATATTTTTCTTGGATTCCTCTCATCGAGAGGTGTAGGATTGATCTAAAGATCATCGGATTTTGATAAGTATTCATGGAGAAATGAATTTCTTTGTGTTATGAGACAATTCGTCAAAGTCGGCCAGCAACCAAATAACCCCCACATGTGCTCAACGTTTTAGTAAAAAAGAGGTGACTTGATAGTCATTTGTACACACACTTCACTCTTGATTTCTCTCCACTTGTTTTGGGTGGAAGAGAAGTCTAAGAAGAGGACGCCCTAAACGCAGGTCTAGAAGGAGACCCTGTTTGTTGTAAAAGAAGGATGCCCTAGCCGCAAGTCTTGTGAAGGTTTGGTCGTGGTTCAAAGGGAGATCTAGCATGGTGAAGGAGGCCTAACAGCTGACCCTAAACACAGTCTTATCATAACCTAGATGCCTAATCTATATGCTGTTTGAGACAGCCCTTAGACGCTGGAAAAGAGGCAGTAAAGAGGCTCCCTAACTCGCTGCCCGAATCAGCAAAGAAGGTAGGGACAGCGTGGGTGTTTTAGGGCTTTTAGAGCCTCTTGGTGACTACGTGGAGTGTTGTTCCATGCTACAAAGAGGTCGAGTTAGGTAAGGAGAATTGCGGACAATTTGTGGGCAGCTTCAAGGTAAGGGTGACACTGTTTTGGTTGGCTATAGGTGACAGCAATCCCTATGGTAGGCCGCAAGCCTTGCCTAACTAAAATAGGGATAGCGTGGAGGCTTCTTGGGCTGAAAAGTGCCCTGAAGAGTGACACGAATGGAGGAGACCCTTCCTTGATAAGGCCACAGTCTTTGACGGATGTTTTAGGTGACTGTTTGAGGGTTGTTGTAGCACATGGGTGCCCTAACCAGTCACAGTAAGGAACAGCAGCAAACACAGTCTTCTACACCTCCTATCTGCTGTAAGAGACATTGTTGTGTTTTAGGTGCACATCTTGTCTGTTGTCCTAAAGACCAGCCACATTGAAGGGAGAGGTCTCTTCAGATGAGGAGATCCTAGAATCCTATGTGTTGTTACAAAAGGTTCTTATCAGTTAGATAAAGGAACTGTTACCCATACGTTTGATGAGTAGAAGCTCCTATAACACAGATCAGCAGTGTAAATATTGATGACAACATTGTGTGTTTCCTAGGACTGTGTGATCATAGTCTATCTCGCTATTGGGCTAGGCCATAGGCCATAGCCAGCAGCTAAGGCAGTGTGGCAGCATGACAGAAGTTTTGGAGCAGCATGGTGGTCAATGGTACATGGTGCAGCATTGGTACAGCAATGGGAGCTGCAAGTACAGTACAACATAGTGCAATGAAGAGCTCAGCAGTACAGTGATGGGTACAGTCATGTTTAGTGAAGCATGATGAGATGCAGCATAGTGATGATGAGGTGCAGCATGGTGCAGCACAGTGAGGTGCAGCATGATGATGAGGAGCAGCACAATGATAGGTGCAGCATGGTAGTCACCTTGAAGAATCAGTTGAAGCAGCATGTCTTCAACTGAGTTCAGCTAGCTCATGTATCATCTTCTTAGAGATGATCTATGCTCTTATTTAGATAAGTCAAAGTGTTGACTTCTGTTGTAAATGTACTATCTCTCTCTCTCTACTGAACTATTGAAGAACATATAAGAAGAATTGATCAAGGGTTCCCCACATTGGGGTTTGTCCCTGGCTAGCGCCACTTCTTGTGTCCTCTTGTCTTGGCTTGTCTTCTGCGATTTATATTTATGTTCTATCTGCAATTTACTATTATGCTGAAGTGATTGCTAATCTGGAAAAGATATTGAGCTAACTGTGAAAATTGAAATAAATTGCTCTAAGCATAGAACATACATAAAATTAACACTAAACTTCTTCGTAGATGATGTGTATTGAAATCTTCCATGTACCTCTATGGTTATATGTAAATATGAATACCTCCCTAGTTAAGAGGGTGTGCTGAAGTATGTAACAAGGTTCTGTCTTCATAATTGTACTTGAGACAAAATTAAATGTATTTGTCAAAAGAAAGCAAAAGAAAGTTTATTATTAATTTAATTGACTTATTAAAGCATGGGTTTCATGCTTGGGTCAATTGTCATAGGTTAAGCCTCCATTGTAGGCTTTAGGATTGTTTGTTTGAGTCAAAGTCTATCTTGCCATGTTAATCTCCTCCTCCATCAAAGTCTCCTTGATGTCAGCCTCAAAATAAATCATCATCAAGTTGGCTTCCCTCAACAAACTCAAGTTGGCCTATAGACACTTCTCTTCATTGAACTCATGTAGGCTCATTTCAAAGGGAAACAACTATATATAAGAGTATGACCTTCGCTCAAATCACAGTGCAACAATTCGATGATGTCAGAGATAGAGTTTGGTCCTATTACAGCGCACAAGTTCGGATAAAATCACAGTGATATTTTCGGCATACCTTTCTGAGATACAAATGCAGATTACAGTGCAGAATAAAGACAGAATTTTAGGGATATGTCACAGTGAATGGTCTGTGGAAACACAGTAATGAAGTCTCGGCACAGTGATGACATTTCGGTGCTATCACAGTGGACAAATTTTGGTGCTATCTCAGTGAGTAGACTCGGTGTTATCACAGTAAAGATGGTTTGGTGCTCGGTGCTATCTCAAGATACAAGTTCGGTGCCATTGCAAGGACGGAAGTGTGAAGAAGGATGACTGCTACAGGAGCGAAGAATGATAGAACTGAAGAATGACATGACAAGGTTGACTTGATGGATGGAGATAGCCTTGAGTCTATGTTGTGAGAGTCTTGGTCGTCTCATCTTGAATCTACTGAAGGAAGTATTTTTGACAGGGTTTTCACCTAGGGAGGGGTTTTGGCCTGGCTGCGTGCACATCTTGTGTTTTCTTCTATTTGTTGCTTGGCATTAGTCTTGATGATAAGAAAAGATAATTCAAAAGAACAAGTAATAATAATGAAAAACATCACAAGATAATGTCATAATAAGGAAAATCATTTAACTACCACGCTTTGGATTTCTCAACACAATGAAGAAACTTCACCACTTTTGCGGCCTGGTTACCTAAAGCTTGTAGCCCTAATCTCTGCAACCTCAAATATGGAAGGTAACGTCAGATCAGCGGCTAGGTCATAACCAATTCTCTGAAGATCAACAAAGGAAAGGAGATAGTAACGTATTTGTGAAGTCTGGTTCTTTTGAAACAACTTTCTTGGTTCGGTTTTGTGGTGTCTCAAGGCTAGAAATACGTCTTGTAGATTAAACCTGTCAATCACCGAAAGATTGATCATGTTTGATACGTGACATTTCTGCCTTGTTTCTAAAGAAACCAAGCAGTAAAGGAAGATTTATCCTGGAAGTAATGATTTTAAATCACCTCTGTAGTTTGCAGAACTGAGGAATAGCTGGGAATTGTGCGACTTTCTTCTCAAAATTCTGGAAAGAACCTTCCAAGACCAAACGAAGTCTACTTTTAACAAGAGCATGGGCTAGTCATTAATCACTGTTGAGCAGCGCTAGTTATAGACCCCTGTGGAGATAGCGAATTATCAAAAGAGAAGGAAGGACATCCGGTCTAGCGAATTATCAAAAGAGAAGGAAGGACATCCTCGGCCCTCTATGGCAACAAAATCTGAGCAAAAATTCATCATTACATGCTAGTAAAAAGGTCAAACTGCTTGCGGGCCTAACATAAAGACAATCTCAAGATCACTGTGAAATTTTTGGTCTATTGATTAAGTGACAATTCAAGGACGAACTACTTCCTGAGGTTGAAGTTGTGACATTGTATACTCTCGTGTGCAATGTTAATCTATATATCAACCTGTATTTGAAAAAGCCATGATAGCACAGAAGTGTTGATGTATGACAGGGTGCGATGCTTGACACGGTAGGAAATTCAAGACCTAATTCTGTGGTGTCAAATCCTAGGAGCTATCACGAATTATCTGCTTGTTGAGAGAGTCAAATTTTGAGTGATTAGTGGTTTCCTCTGCATGTAAAAATTTGGAGCACATGAAATTTTACACAATGCAGGAATATATTTGAGTTTTGGTTTATTCTTCACTGATACCCTAAGTTGCACGAAGCGCTGAAACATTTCAGAGTTTCTGAAACGGGTAGGTTTAGAAACGTCACCTCCCAAAAATGGAAACGTCGGTCGAGACATTGACTGAAACGTCATATATATATCTATATATATATATATATATATATATATATATATATATAGATATATATATCTAAAGAAATTTATAAATAAGTGAAAAACACATTATCTTGCAAGAAAAAAGAGAATAACACCCATAGATGACAATTTAGAAGGAAAACCAAGTCTATATTAACTCTCATAGATGATTACATGATGGTCGTGCTTCGGCCGAGTTTCAGAGTTTTTGGGTACGGGTACGTCCCAAAACATCGGGTTCCTAAAAGTTTTGTCCAACATAGCCGATACCATATTACTAACATGGGCACATGGCAATGGACAGATGGAAATAACAGACAAATGTCAATAGTTGGTACAATACATATGGTCACAGGTTTGATATTCAAATCAAGGTTTGGAAGAAATTAATAATAAATCTTATTCTTATCCAAAGTCACAGGTTCTATATTCAAATCAAGGTTTGAAAGGAATTAATTTCATTTTATGAAGTCCAGTTTGTTGAATAGTCAATAAATTGCCAATGAACATTTTGTTGCATTGTCACCAAAAGCAAATCATTTTGAAGAACAAAATTTGTGAGGACGTTATGTAGAACAGTTAATCAATTATAAAGTCTCAAGTGGCTTTGCTATAATCTCTGCAAATCTGTTCTACCCACAACAGCTTGGATAAGTACTTCATTCCTTTTGGTTAGATTGGAATACATATATATGATGAATGTCTGAGGCATACAATGACCATTGAATTGTATAATGTTTGATGTAAGTACTATAAGTACTATATCTATTCTGAGGCTTGATTGCAATGATATCTACAGTATAAGCTCTAGATGAAGGTGTCTTTGGGCAGCATTGATATGATGAGCAGAATTACTAGAATTAGGCAATTTTGAGCAAAGTTAAAGGATGGGTTCTTGTTTAGTTGTGAAGGGCTTTTGATTGACAAACATTTTGTATCAGCAGTATTCAGCTCATAAAGACTATTTGTTTCATCATCTCTTGCAGCAATGAGGGTTTGACATATTTTACATTGAATGCAATGACTTGAGTTGATGCTTTGAGATAGTGCCTAGGGTTTGAGACTGCAGAAAGGGCTTGCATGTTTTTGTTGAAACAGTTGAAACAATGTAAGGTTGGGCATCAATCAGATTGGTGGCATTTAAGGTTATTCTAATGGGAAAAAGTCAGCAGTGATAGCAGTTGCAGCATTACATTATTGTGATCATAGAGCAGAGAAAGTGCAGGTCATTTGGTCAGTGGATTGGACATACTATTGCTTGAGTTGCTAACATATATATCTATATGACGAGCATTCTTGGTCACAGTTGTGAAGCTAGGGTTTTAGCAACAAAAGTAGAAGTACAATATTGACAGCTATGGGTTTGATGAGCAGTTTAAGCAGTGTTGAGTAGTGAGGCTACCAAGGTTTGACATTGATAAACATACTAAGCAAAAGCAACAGTAATTATATTTCAATTTGTTTTGTATTGATTCAAAGCATAATAGGTGGATCGAGCCTGAAAATTGTGAAATGTGGTCTGTTAGCTGATCAGGGTGGCAAGGGTGGTGCAAGGCAAGAGAGTGGAGTCTCCTTCAGGTTGGAGCCTGAGGACACTTCAAGGCGGCAGGGTGGTGCTAGGGTAGGTTGGAGCTTGCACAGGGTGTCGGAGCATCCGTCCAGTTGCAGTTGGTACAAAAGGTGTTGGAGCACCTTGTTGAAGCCTATAAACTAGGGTGTTGGAGCGTCCTCCCAGTTGTAGTTGGTAAACTGAGCATTGGAGTGTTCTACAGGTTGGAGCCTGTAAATCAAGGGTTTGGAGCCTCCTTTAGTTGGAGTTGAAAATTTGATGTCAATCTTTTAAAGACAAATATTAAGAAGCGTTCGATGGTTTTTGTCCCGGAGGGATTTCCTCCTAAAAATCTTGGTGCCTACTGTCTTTATTATTGTGAATTGTTGAATGGTACTGATGAAAGTTTATATTTATCTGATGTTAATGGTAATTAATGCTCTGTGAAGAAAAATTAACTAATTCTAAGTGAAATATTCATTCACCCCCCTCTCATTATTTCCAAAAATTGGTATTAGAGCAGGTTCCTTCAGTAGCAACTTCATACCTGGAAGGAAGTTCTCACATTGCAAAGATGGGAAAATCAAAAAGGAAAGCAACCAAGCATTCAAAAGAATCAAAGGAAGTTCCAGGTATTGAAATAGTTTCAGATCCTATTATCGCTAATGAAGTGAAATTGGTTAGTCTAATTCCTATGTTCAATGAATTAGGTTTTGCATTTTGGTAAGGAAGAATGCAATCAAATTTGCAGGCTCACGAATATGATGTACAACACTTTGTTGTCTCTAGAGACATATCTATCGACGAATCTAGAAGGTACAATATAAAAGCCATGAATCTAATCCTTAATACTCTGTCAGACATTGTAAGAGCAAAAGTTGGTCAATGCTCAACAGCGAAACATATTTAGGAGAAAATTCAAGATCTTTATTAAGGTAAAAATCATACAGGTCAAGAGCCCCCGATCAGGGTGTGATGGGAAAGGAGTTCCCTTGGCGGATCGACGACATGTGTAAAGAGCAAGTGGATAGGGATGGTGGGCAGCCCGCCCAAGGACCCCACACACACGCGACATTAAGAACCGGGAGAGAATGGCAACAGGTGTCAATGGCCTTGGGAAGGCAAATGGTAACACAAGGTGTTATACGAAGGAGAAAGGTGGTGAGGGAAGCTACAGTATGCATGCAAGGTCTAAGGAGGAATTCGCCCACGGGAGACGAGATTGGTAGCAGGGGGGAGGAATTTGCTTGCGAAAGGAGGGATTGTCGCCACCAACGCTTCGGAGGGAAACTGGTATGTAATTGAGGCCTGCCTTAGTCTTCATATGGAGTCAATGCTGCAAGAATGGAGGCTAGTCTAGCAACGAATGGTGGTGGTTCCTGCATGTTTCTGATGGAATTTGGTTCAGTTCTCTATTGTTGATGTCCGGTATTTTAATTTTTGTATTATATGGTAACTTGTTGGAAAAAAGGGGGATGCATGGAGGGTTAGGGGCTGCTCTTGGCACTTGGGTGGTGAACTTCGCTCCTGCTTTCGTCAATACCAGGTGTCTGGGACCTGGAAGGGGCCGAGGCACCCCTGAGGGCCTGCGGTCGCCTGGAAATTCTCTGGGCCAGAGAGGAAAGAAAGGGGTGTCTGGGGTCCAAACCACTTGCATGTCTGTCCAATCTAGTTTTGTCTAGTCCTCGAGTGATTTTCTAGCCCAGAGAGCTAGGAATGGGGTGTCGGGGCCTTATAAAGCTAGGGAGTCTGACCTACAAGTCGTTATTCAACTTCCTGGTAAACCTTTGGTTCAGTGGGGCATTAAGGGGGATTCAGGGGACTCTAACCCTGGTGCGACTGTCAATTATGCAATGGCGTGGTTAATTCTGTGGAACCGGAGACATGGCAGGGTCAAGGGTAGAATGAAAAGCCAGAGGGAGGGAATGTTGCCTATCCTAGGTATGTCCTTTACCAACCTTTCAGCCAATTCTGTCAAGGTCGGGTTATATGGCAGTTTCAAAGTCCAGAGGGGAAAGAATGGCGAGTCGGGGTCACCAAACCTCGGCGGGTTTGTCAATTCAGTCAAAATTTGGTCAGCCACTTCCATCCCAATTCTTGAGTATTCCAAAACCTGTGAGTTTGTCAAGCTGGTTGTGGTAGGGCCTAAACCAAGAAGCCTGAGGGCTAGTTGCACCTATTGAAGGAAATGTAACTAGGTTCGGTCTTCATAAACGTACCTTTGATATTTGTATTTATTTAAGAAAAGAAATATTATTTTTATAATATATGTCAATGAGTTTCTTGCTCATGAAATAGGTCTATCACAAGTTAAAGTGT
This sequence comes from Pinus tabuliformis, assembly GCA_031772625.1. Taxonomy (NCBI): domain Eukaryota; kingdom Viridiplantae; phylum Streptophyta; class Pinopsida; order Pinales; family Pinaceae; genus Pinus; species Pinus tabuliformis. Next base: position 1,905,732,755 of record CM062818.1, on the reverse strand, counting down.
TATAGGTGAGTCAAATAGTCAAAAGAAAATGTTAAAGACCTTAAGGGCATGTTGCACCATGTATATGTTTGTATAGAAGTCAAAGAATACTCCTCCAAGCAAAGTCAAGTCTCCTCCAAAGCAAAGGCACCATCAAAGAGTCTCCTCCAAGCATGTGACACCACCAAAGAAGCCATCCAAAGTAAGCATAACAAGTCGGCCTACAAATTGTCTTCAAGTCAGCCTAAAAGGAGGAGCAGTCCTCTATATATAGAGGTTGTCCACTCCATTACAACGTCAACCAAGTAACTCTGAAATCTGCGAAGAAAAGAGGCAAGAGAAAGGATAACGAAGGACGAAGAAGAGGTCTCCTAGTGCAGCGAAGGAAGGAGGAGAAAAACCGAAGTGAAGAGGACTGTTTCTAGGGATAGACACAGTCACACGTGCGAAGAAAAGGTCGTCAAGTATGCGGGTATGACAGCAAGGATAAACAGTCCATGAACAAGTATTGTTTAGGGTTGAAACTAGGCCTACAAGGCCTCCCAAGTAGAGTGAAGAAGCCTATCTCTCTAGCAAAGGAAAGGAACCCTAATTCTCTAGGGTATGTATCACATGTGGGAAAACTAGGGCAGTTGTACAGTCATACACCTAGACTTCAAGAAGAGTTTCGTTGGATCAAGAGAAGGGTGTCTCCTTAAGTGAAGAACATCTCGAAGGAAGGAAGGAAGGAAGAAGAAGATATCATCAAGAAGCTAACATAGCCGAGGTCTATCTCTAGACAAAGTAGTAAAGAAAAAGGACAAAGTGCTAGGGAGCAAAGTGCCAGAAGGAGGAAGTCCATGTGTCGGGGAACATAGTGCAGAGAAGAGGAAAGACTTGACTTGTGCTTGGAGGACATCCTAGTCAAGGGTCTAGGGTTTGGCATTGATCAACAAGAAGCTTCAATAAGAGAAACTTACTAAAGGATTTTCCTCTCAAAAGAAGAGAGGTTTTGGCCCTGGCAGAGAACCAACATCTTGTGTTCTTGTTCTTATGTTTTTGGTAGCAGTTTGATGAAGTACACACACATGCAGTAATAAGAAGAAGAAGACTAAGCTAACAAGAAAAGTAAAAAGACTCCACAAATTGTTATCAAGTCAAGATGAATCACACTACACCTAATTGCCCTAGATTCTTCAATATGGTATCAAAGCTAAGGTGACACATCAAGGAAAGGGCATCTCAAGAACACTCATAAGGTGTCTCATCAAGGAAGGACATCTACAAAGTTGAAGCATCAAGCCAAGAAGTCTCAATCACTACAAAACAAGAAAAAGAGCCTTACATGAAGGCACCTACAACGAAGAGCAGATCAAAGAAGGACCTACATCATCTACAAGTCAACAAGCAAATCTCGTCATCAAGCAAGTCCACTTGGAGAAGGCAACTTGAAAGGCAAGCCACCAAGTCTTCAAGGAGAAAGCAAATCCACTACATCAAAAAATCTATCAAGTAAATATTTGTCCCCTTTTGAATATACATCAATGTCTTTTTGCAAGGATAGCAACAAATTTACAGGTACCAATAACTTTCTTGCATGGAAGAAGAGGACTGATTTACTTGTCAAGGAGAATGAACTTCTAGAACATGTAAAAGGGAATATCGCTATCCCTGCTAAGGAACAAACCCAAGCCTTAGCCAAGTATAATAAGGATGAGACAAGAGCTCAAAGGATTCTAATAGAATCTATCAAGGACTCTCTCATTCCTTATGTCTCCAAATTTCAAACATCAAAAGAAATCTATGATAAACTAGTAGAGCTATTCTTAATAACCACTGCTAAAGAAGTGATATCTCTAAGAAATGAATTGTACAAGATGAAGATATAAAAGGAAGGAATAGCTCCCTACTTCATGAAGATCTCTGAGATGAGAGATCAACTTCAAGAGCTAGGGGAAGTCATGTTCGACAAAGAAATGACAATTGTAGTACTCAATGCTCTACCTGAGGATTGGGGAAACTTCACATCAAGCATATATCCCAAGAAGGAAGCTACCACACTAAGTGAAATGTGGTCTCTATGCAAAACAAAGGAAACCAGACTCAAAGCCAAGGAAGATGTGGGATCCAAGGAGCAAGCATTTGTTACCATGGCCAAGAGAAAGGGAAAATTTGGCAAATTTGGTCCACGAAGAACAAACAACAAAGATATGTCCAAAATCCAATGCTATGGATGCCAAGAATATGGACACTACAAGAGGAATTGTCCTAAACTCAAGAACGACAACAGCAACAAAAGAAAAAGGAAAGAAGCTCACATGACTCAAGAGGTGAAAGAAGAAGAAAAGAAGAAAAAGAAGGAATATCCTCCAGATCTCTACTATGACTAAGTCAAACTCTTTAATTAAAGTCTTCTTTCAAAGTTTTGAGTAGAATAGGAGCAAGTAGGAATAGAATAAAATTGCATGGCTAGAAACACCCTCTAGAATCTAGAAGCATGATATAAATAGAGTTCTAAATTCTCATGTAGAAGGAGCATTTATAATAGAACTAAATGTGTGGTTATAAATACCTTCTAGAATATAGGAGCATGGTAGATATAGATCAAGATATTCATGTAGGAGTAGTATACCTAGTATAGGACCTCATCCACAATGAAAGAAAATTAATCATGATTAAGAATCTTAGGAGACCTACATCATCAAAAGGAAAGAAACATTTGCAAGGTAAGGGTCTTCAAGATCCTATCATGGAATCTTCAAAAGAAGATTCATAAAAGCAGATGTCTCATTGGGAGTCCCATTTGTGGGATTCAAAAAAGGATGATATGCAAGCAAGCTAAGATGAAGCAAGAAGGGCCACACCAAGGACAACCAAATGACGCTAAGATGATCAAAGGAGAATCAAGATGAGGTATGTATTCATCAAAGTTTAGTCATGTTATCATTTGTATATGATTGAGTCATGGGAATAGTTCTATAACATGATCAAGTAGGAAAGAATCTCTTTCACCAATGACATGCTCGAAGGCATGTGCTACAATGCAATGAAGGTCAACAAAAGAAAATACTCACATAAGGGGTATAAGATTGCTAACTAAGAAGCAAGTAAAGAAGAAATGTTAACTAGTCCTGGAAGCAAGCAATGAAGAAGTGCTCTCACAAGGAGCAGAAAGTGGTTGACCAATCTATCCAAGAAGATAATGAAGAAAGAGATCAAGCATGTGAAGAACACCATGATCACCAAGAATCACTATCAAGTAACAAATGATACTTTGAAGAAATCTCCCAAAAGAAGCAAGCTAGTGACAAGCTGAAGAAGTGCTGAAAAAGTGGTTGACCAATCTATCCAAGAAAAATGATCAAAGGACCCATGATCACCAAGAATTGACACCTACAAAGGCCTTGAGATATGAAAGGTGCAGATAATTGATTCTACTCTACGAAGATGTCATGATGAAGAAGCCATCTAGCAAAACTTAATGTTGAAACAATAACAGGATGAATTCATGAAGGGCTACTCGATCGAAGCATGGGAACAAACAAGTACAATGAAGCATCCATGAGAAGAGTATTCTAAAGCATGGACAAGATAACAAAGGAGTAGTCAAATGACAAGAGATCCTGATATATGACAAGACAACCACATTCCACAAAGGAAGCAATGACATGAAAAACCAAGAAGGAAAGTGATCGATGGATGGTGCCCTACCAAAAGGAAGTTCAAACCAAGACTTCATGACATCGAAAGACATCGAAAGAAAGAAGAAGATCAAGCAGCTGAAGGACCCACGAAGAAGAAGTCGTTGATGAATGGACAAGTCCCTAACTAAGAGGGAGTTATAACAAGTTCCCAATTACAAAGGAACTTGGACAAGTACCTTGTCAGAGGATACTTGGGCATGTCTTCCTCAATTGGGAGGAAGTGATAGACACAACATTCTTGTCTTCACTTGGGAAGAAAAAATGGGAGGATTGGGTAATCATCTAGCATCCAATACTCTTTGAGGATGTTTAGGGCATCCAAGACAAGAGTAAGCAAGAGGACCGATATTCTTTGAGGGTTGGGAATCCAAGATAAGAATAGTCCTCTAAGGTCATACACAGTGAACACCCGAGTGGGTATGTACCTTGAGAGACAATGACTAAGGTGTCTATAAGTCATTGGTCTCGCCAACATTGTGCTCTGATCTATTGAGAGATAGAGTTGTCAGTCAAGGCCTTGCTGTGGAAACAATGTTGGTTACTATGATGATATAACAGATGGATTGCCAATCTAGTTTCTCTTATGTGAATTTTTTCAAGATTGAAAAATAGCCAAACACCTTGTAATGTTGTATGAATACCTCCCTAGTTAAGAGGGAGTGTTGAAGGAAATGTAACTACATTCGGTCTTCATAAATGTACCTTTGATATTTGTATTATTCAAGAAAAGAAATATTATTTTTATAATATATGTCAATGAATTTCTTGCTCATTGAAATAAGTCTAGCACAAGTTAAAGTGTTATAGGTGAGTCAAATAGTCAAAAGAAAATGTTGAAGACCTTAAGGGCATGTTGCACCATGTATATGTTTGTATAGAAGTCAAAGAATACTCCTCCAAGCAAAGTCAAGTCTCCTCCAAAGCAAAGGCACCATCAAAGAGTCTCCTCCAAGCATGTGACACCACCAAAGAAGCCATCTGAAGTAAGCATAACAAGTCGGCCTGCAAACAGTCTTCAAGTTGGCCTAAAAGGAGGGACAATCCTCTATATATAGAGGTTGTCCACTCCATTACAACGTCAACCAAGTAACTCCGAAATCTAAGAAGAAAAGAGATAAGAGAAAGGATAATGAAGGATGAAGAAGAGGTCTCCTAGTGCAGCAAAGGAAGGAGGAGAAAAACCGAAGTGAAGAGGATTGTATCTAGGGCTAGAAATAGTCACACGTACGAAGAAAAGGTGGTCAAGTCTGCAGGTATGACAGCAGGGACAAACAGTGCATGAACAAGTGTTATTTGGGCTTGAAACTAGGCCTACAAGGCCTCCCTAGTAAAGCGAAGGAAAGGAACCCTAATTCTCTAGGGTACATATCACACGTGGGAAAACTAGGGCAGTTGTAGAACGATACACCTAAACTTCAAGAAGAGTTTCATTGGATCAAGAGAAGGGTGTCTCCTTAAGTGAAGAACATCTTGAAAGAAGGAAGAAGAATATCTCATCAAGAATCTAACATAGTCGAGGTCTATCTCTAGATAAAGAAATAAAGAAAAAGGACAAAGTGATGGGGAGCAAAGTGTCGGGAGGAGGAAGTCCATGTGTCGGGGAACATAGTGCAGAGAAGAGGCAAGACTTGACTTGTGCTTGGAGGACATCTTAGTCAAGGGTCTAGGGTTTGGCATTGATCAACAAGAAGCTTCAATAAGAGAAACTTACTAAAGGGTTTTCCTCTCAAGAGAAGAGAGGTTTTGGCCCTGGCAGAGAGCCAACATCTTGTGTTCTTGTTCTTATATTTTTGGTAGCAGTTTGATGAAGTACACACACATGCATTAATAAGAAGATTAAGCTAACAAGAAAAGTAAAAAGACTCCACAAATTGTTATCAAGTCAAGAAGAATCACACTACACCTAATTGCCCTAGATTCTTCAAGAGCACCAAGAGGAGAATTGAGAGGCAGAGGGAAGAAATTCATTTAAATCTAGGCACAGTGAGGATGAAGGCAAGTCTTGAAGGGGTGGGGGGGAATTCGGGTTACACCCCTAAAACCCAGAATCGTGACTCTATAATGGTGCTCCACAAGGAATGGTCAGATGGCAACACTGACATTTGGTTTCGTTTTAAAGTTTTTGTTTACGCTACTCTTACAAGTCTGTTTAATCTTCCCCCCCTCTTACTCCGGCACTCCTGCTCCGGGACAAGGCAAGAATTCGGGAGTAGTCGTGGCTGGAAGGAACTCTGATTGAAAGCAAAATGGTGAATACTGAAGCAGGACCAGGAAGAAGAGGGCGTCATCGTGCCTGCAAACAGATTGGCAGTGAAAGGAAAACATCGGTGGCCTCGACCAATAAGACCCAGCAGAAGAGGGGCAGGAAAACAGGAGAGGAAAATATGCAGAACCTCATGCATGCATACAGTGGGGGAACTCCAGCACAGGTCAAAGCTATAATTTTGACATGGGAGGCGGAGCTAAATGCCAAGGCAGCGGCAGGCCTCTTCTAGCGGAGGATTGGGATCCCTTGCTCATAGACCCGAGACACACCCAAGGTAGGCAAACTCTATTCAGATAGACAGTGCAGCTCTACTGGGTTATGAAGAACCTAATAGGGTCCTATAATTTATAGGATCTCAAGGTCATTGAGTATTTATCTCAGAAATCTCATATTGTAAATAATTGTCAATCTGCAAATGATTTCCAAAAGAAAAATAGAATAAAAATGAAAAGAGGATATAAACAGAGAAAGGAAAACAAAAAAACATTCAAAAAAGAGTAAAAGATAGAACCTCGTAAAAGAAAGAAAAAACAAAAAGAAAATAATACTGAAAGTGTTGCAAATTTAAATGCCACCACTCGTAGATAGTTTTCTTCCTGATTGATAAAGAAAGGTTGTGTGCAGCTTGTTTAAAATGCCACAATGACTAGTTATTTGTTTAATCATACAGTATAATCATGGTTAAACATGTTTGAATTTCTGTAAATTAGATTAGAGAATAAAGATTTTCCAAACAGTTTAATCTTGGTAAATCAGTAGTTAGGTAGAAAATGACATTGGTTCAACTATTTAATCTGAATCAATAGGAGAAATAAGTGATAGGATTTAAGTAGTTTTTTATTTTCCATAAAAGAAAGTAATTATGGGTTTGCTAGTCAAAATGCACCCCTTGAGAGAAAAATAAAAAATGTTAGCTTAGAAAAATAGTTAAAGGGTAGGCAGAAATAGTTGGTTTTATAAATATATTTATTTTCCCTTTATCCTAAGTTCCAAAACCATTATAAAGAGGGGCATTGTGGACAAAATCTTTTTATCATATGTGGTTAAAAGGGTCGCGACTAAAAGTGGTGGGATTCTCCACCTTTCTAGATCGACGGCTCTCAATTATTTTCGGCCCCCCCTCTCCATCCTAGCTTTATTGCCGGGGGGGGGGTCTGAAAAGCGGTATTTCCCATCGAGCCCCATCACCACGTGGCCTCCTCTGCATTTTGCACCACCCCAGCGTATACCACATACCACTCCCTACCCCCTCCAAAAACCACTTCCCCCTCATCCCTTTACTGGTGTCCCTACCCGACACCTCCGTCACTACAGTCCCGCCACGTCTCCTAGTCATTGCCCAATTAAATCCTTTCCCGGCAAGATTACTGTTAAGAATTTAATATTTTCCCTTCCGGGTAACCGTTTCAATTCAATGGTCCCGCGCCAATCACCAACAAAACCTGCCACTCCCTCCTTTTAAAAACCCTAAACCGGTCTTCATCATACCTTTCACCTGCTCATCCTGTGCAATTCACAGGTTTTTTCTGCAAAAGACCAGCTTCTGAGACTTCATTACGGGTAGAGAATTGGTATTATTGTTGTTGTAGTCTAGTGATTGTCCTTAGGCTGAGGCAAAAAAGAATCCTGGCATTGGTGGCTAAGTATGAACTTTGTATTGGACAGTGCACTGGGTGCCATTTTGATATAATGGATATATTTATGAGCTTACTTTGATCATATGTTGTCTTCTCTCTATATTCTAAAGCTTTGTGTTTGGAAACATGAACGAAAATCTTTAAAATTATGTTTTTTATAAAAAAACAAATATTTAATGTATTTTTTACAACGACCAAGTCATTGAAATCAAACCGCCCGAGTCGATACCAAGTCGGAGTCGAAGTCGACCCTCGGCCATTTCCGAGTCGGAGTCGGAGTTTTAAAACATTGGAAAAAAGTGCACCATTTTCCTTAGAAGCCCTCACAGAACTCTATCAGAAGCTTGATTTTGCCAGAAGAGCCAAGATTTTTTATATCTTCTTACCAGAAAATGCCCAATTGCCAAAGAAAAATCCTCCATACCCTTCCTCAATCTTCCCTGATCAAGCTAAACAGATCATAACCATAATTTCATACATTCTGGGTTATTATTCTGATCAGTGGGTAGATGAACCCATTCTAGGCTTCCTTTCCATCTTTTCCATAGATAGAAAACCATCTATTTTGTTTAATTTCAGTCAATTCCTGGCTGATAACATCCATGAGCAGTTTCTTAAATTTCCAACAGAACAAGTGTTTAAGTACACTTCAATTTTGATTTATATGTTTCTGTATTATCAAGTAGACAGGTTTAGTTTTGCCATGCAGAAGCTCGACGAAGACAGGAATCAACAGTCTATTATATTTTGGACATCTTTAGTGATGAAAGAACAGCAAGAATTCTCCTATAAACAGTTCATTGAAGAGTTTGTTCACCCAGCTATGAGTATCCTAAACAACTTAGCACAACCCAGAATCAGTGAAGACATCAAGAGGATTCTACATTTGACAGATCAGGCCAAGACTAGAGACTGGTATTTATACCAGAATTACATAGAAATTAGAGTTTATGGATGCGAGTTAGCACCATACAAGCTCCCAAAATACCTCCCCATGAGGATTTTTTCCCTTGAATATATCAGACAAATGCTAAATTCAGATGATATTCACTTTGTGGTGGCAAAGAAGAAGTCCCAGTTTCGGATAAAGACACAAGTGGGCCCTTTCATATGCAACACCAAGTCAGCAGGAGAAGAAGCAGATAAAATCCTTAAGGAGATGAAATTCAGCCTGAGTTTCACATGGTCTTATGACCCTTTGGGTATCATTTCTAAGCTGAGAGTAGAAAACAAAACTACTCCATATATCCATACCCCAAGGCCTGAGATAGAGAAATATGTGAACCAGTCAGTATGGGCAGAGAATACATTACAGGAAGCTGAAGAGCAATTGGTTTCTACTTCAAATTTACAAACTCCCACTCCTCAAGAGAAAAAAAGTAAAAGGCAAAGATGGATGCTATACCCATCACTCAAATCCCAGCGACAGGAACTGCAACTGCAGCAACCTCTTCAATTCAAGCTACAAGTGCTGAGCAGGTGACAAAGACACTGGAAAATATGTCAATCCAATCAAAAGAAATTAAGAAGTTACATGAGCCGCTCAAAGCTCTGCAAGAACAGAAAGCCAGAACTGAAGCTTCTCATTTGGCTGAAGTACAAAAGTCACAAGGCTGCTAGAGAAGGATACAACAATTGGAAGCCAAGCAAACCATTTGGATGGATATTTTGGACTCCATGAATGAGATTTGGCCATGCATCCAAATCATTTTTTAATGGAAGGAACTGATACAAAAGGCCATTGAAACCATTACTGAAGTAAGGGAGAAGCTGGGAGACATGCCTACAAAAGCTTCCAACATCATCAAATTCCTAAATTCAAATAATAAGTATGAACTTGAAGAGTTAGGAATTAATGACAGGACTGCCACCATCTTGGAAGTCAAGAAGGTTTTAACTAAAAGAAATCTCATTACTCAATTGGAGGAGAAATGTGAAACACTGGAGTTGGGAGTGAACAGATTCTTCAACAGGATTGAAACATTAAAACAGAAAGGATTGCCCAGCATATATGTGATTAATGAAAAACTGATTACTCAAGAAGATTTTGTTATAAAGATGAAGGAAGTGGCCAGAAACAGTACTAAATTCAGTGGTATAAAAGGCAGCATGACAAGTAGAGCATTCTTAGAGACAATGGGAAATGACTTCTTTATCTAGCATGAGGTAAAACATATCTTCACAGTAAAGCCAACATTTGCAAAGTATACTGAGGTTGATGAGATTTACCAAAGGGTAATCAAGTTAACCATTCCAGATGAAAAAAGGTGGGACCAACTATGTGATCTATTGGAGTAAAAAGCAACTCGAATGCAGTGAGAACATCAACCAGCGCAGCACAGTTATAGGTTGATTCAGCAACTGAATCCTCCAAAACAAAGCCACCTCTTCATGCAGTTGTCCACCTTGCCTATGATTCTACAGAAGATCGATTTTATGGTTTAGATAATGCTAATAATACACTGTCAGTTGAGACAGCGATTTTGTAATCATTTTGTAATTATTTTATAAATACTTCACAGTTTGAAGTATTACAGGTATATTGTTGAATATAATTTCCTCTGCGAATTGTAATTTTCTAAGTTGCTGGAAGCATCAATAATACAAGGACATTCTTCACAGGATTCATGTGGTGTACCATTTCTTCTGTTCATGTGTTTAATCATTGTCTCTTTTCTTTGTCATTTCTGAAAAGCTTAATTACATAATAGAAACCGTGACGAATAGGATATGTTATACAAAACACTCTATTCTGGCTGTTAATGATTTATATGTTTTCTGTTGAAGACAAATTAAGGAATCCTTCATTGCTCCTTAGTTTCTACTGAATCTTACATTTCTTCTATTTCATAATCCATTTAAAATTCTGAAAGATCCAACTAGTGCAACCTAGCTTGCCTTGTGAAACTCCTTCAGAGTTTGATGCAGATCCAATTAACCTTTAGACTCCACAGCCCAATGGAATTATAACAATGTCATCAACCAAGCAATCCAATCAAGAAACAATCAGTACAGTAATAACTAGCCTAAAATTCACATAAAACATAGCTAAATTTTATAGAGAGATCCCTCTCTAAAGCTGGCAAGGCTAGATCCCAGCTTCCAAAGTGGTTTTGATGTTGTCTTATGTGTTTACTCCCTCAACCTCAAAAATACAGAACGACAACAAAACCTATTGGCAAGGGCCATGACAACAAATAGGAATCTGGAGGAACCACCGGAAACACAGCAAGAGGGGCAATCTTAAAATATATTCAAAGGGAGATCCACGCTGTACAGGTGCAACAGTATCAATTAAAAGGCCGCTTAGGCCGAATGAAGAAACAAATTCAAAGCCTACTGTAGAATGAAATCCCTGGGTCGAGTACTAAGGACCCGGCTCCCATTGAATCATCAGATGACTGAATGAAGATAAGATAGGAAGTATTGCAATTTTGTTGTTACTACAGTGATCTGGTCAAATAGCATTTACTTTGATAGCAGAATGATTAAACATGAAGTAGATACAGTAGCTTATTTAGCATGGATGGATATGCTCAAACTGTTTAAATTTTGGATGGCATATTATGTTGATCGATGGCCAACAGACCTAGTTTCCTTTGGGCAGGTTGAGGCCACCAAACATATTTTTTGTTACCTGCCTATATATGATTAATAGAAAAAGAAAGTATTGCCAAGCTAACAAACAAACGAAAAATCATAAAGGTCAAGATAAAGATGACAATAATCGTGTGGATCTTCATATCAAAGAATTGAACAATGATGATGAAGAAGATGTAGAAGAGGACAAGGAAAAAGAATTAATTAATGTCTTCAAAGAATTGAAGAACACAAAGAAGGAAAATCACACACTCAAGGAAGAAGTTTCTCTTTTGAAACTCCAAGTGCAAGAAACAGATAGGAAAGAGAATGACCTGGCGAGACGACTAAAGGAATTTGGTCAAAGGTACGTATCTGAAGTTTATAAAAAACAAAACGAATTAGATGCAATTTCAGCAGAAATTAGAAAACTTAAAAAGGAAAATGAAAGGCAAAAGGAGCGAATACAAGTTCTTAACAGAGAAGCAGAAAAGGTCACTCTCCTAAAGCTACAAGTAGAAGAAGCAAAAGAAAGAAGGAAATTGTTGAAAGGCAGATTTCAAGAAGGTCTTGCCCAAGAGCAAAGAAAACTATTAATTTTTGTAGCATCAGATGGTGTTCTAGTCTCAAACTTTGTCGATAAGCTAAACCACATGAGATCTCCAGAACCCAAAAAATATTTTCTGGAAATTGACTAATTAATGGGAATTAATTGAGAAAAGTGAGAATTCTCTAGAAACTTACATGGATCGACTTAGAAATGATCTCAACCATCGAGGTCAATTTCCTTGGCAGAGATCGAACTTCTCACTTGTAGTGATTCAGCAGAGGAGAGTTTGAGCCAAAGAGGGGATGCAGAGATAGTGAGTTTGGACGAGGGTTTCCAGATATGGAGAGGCAGCACCAAGTGACAGAAGTATTCCACAATGAATTTGCATAGGGACTACGCAGATGCTTTAGTGAGCAGTTCGATTCAGCGGAGAGGGAGGTTGATTCAGCTTCCAGAGGCCAGGATAATTTTCCAGAGGGTGAGAGTATCACTTCCAGCAACAGAGACACGAAGGACGACTTGATCAAACGTTGAACAGAGGTTGAACAGAGCCACACATGCGAGGGGCAGCATAGGGACTGCGCAGAGGGTCTGTGCAAGGGTTTGGACGGCTAGATTTTCTGAGGTAGCAATTGTCGGGATTGAAGTGAGTTAGCCATTATCGGGATTGAAGTGAGGTATCCAATGTCAAGATTGTTGATGGAGATCTAAAAGTGTGCGGACACTCAATCACTGAATATGCCACACTACCAATACCCTCACTAGCCAAATCCATAACGTGGTGGGGAATCCCACCTAGATCCCAACAACAGTTTGGCCCTCAGGCTCAACAAGTAACCCACGGACCCTGCTAGATTACGCTCCTAGCCATGGATATATCTAGGCACCTAGCCAACTCCATTGGATACCAACTCAATATCTCTCACCATCCAACCCCAAGAGAGGGATCGAATGCACGAACACCCGTACACAAAACAAGCCCTCCATCCTGCGAATGTTGCACCCTGTGCAGCTCATGTCACCTCGTCTCGCTAGTCTGATCAACACATATAATCTGACTAGGTAACTCTGCCTCTCTCTCACCAACGTGTAGAGGAAACCTATTAGTGTTGTGTTGTACAGTATTTGTCAAAGTTCCAAGGAAGCGAAAGGGACAAATTTTTTCAACAAGATCGCATCATCTGTCAGCAGTCCATGTGTCATTGTTAACCCATTTTGCAAGTTATGTAATGTAAATGATGCTAGTAAGACCTTTGAATGTATGTAACAACCTAGGTAAGCCTATTATTTTGATGGAACGTTTCATCCTAGGAGGTTTTTTGTCTCATTGACACATTTGTGTTTCTAAACACAGAGGATCGGCAGAGTTTTTCCCTCCAACCTCACCCCAAAGCTAGGCTAGAATTCTTCATCAAAGGCTTAGGTAAGTCCTAGTGTTCTAGTCAAGTCTTACATAAAAGTGATTTGGGAATAATTTAAGCTAGTTGGCTAAATTATTTTATTACAAATCACTTGGTCTACTAGATCATGTTGTGTCCTAAATTGGGTATGTGTCTTGAGAGTCTAAACCAAAAATGTATTCCCCCTTTGAGGGTTGTAAATGTAAAAATCTTATGTATTAGAGGGTGAAAAAATAATTAATCCCCTCAAGTGTCAATTAATTAATTTTTCTGGCAAAATTAAATTAAAATCCTAAGCCAAAAAATTAATTAATTAGAGTCAAAATTAAAATGTCTTAGGAAAAATAATTCTCCAAGTGGAAAAATTCGTGGGTCAGAAAAGAATCAAATTTTGGAGGTCCTCCACCAAGGGAATATTGGATATTTCAAGAAAAATTGGACCCTTAGACTTTGGTGGTTAAGTCAAAGTCAAATTTTTTAAGATATTAGCTCAAAATAATTAATTTTGAGCTAATAAAAATGGAATTAAATGATAAATTCAAATTTCCTCAAAAATAAAAATTCAACGGCTAAGATTAAAAGATAATCAAGTATTTTTTGACGGCCGAGATTATTTTGACAAGGATCAAAAAAACTAGCCGTTATTTTTTCCACTTGGAAGATTTAGCTATAAATTAGAGAGCCATTTGAGTCTCTAGCTATCTGATTTTTGGCTAAGATATTGCTACTGAAGCATTTGTGTAAACTATTGTCCTGCTGGGAACTATTTTTTCTGCCATAATAAAGACTTTGGGTTGCAACTCCAGGTGTACTTGTCATTTGATTTGTGGTATGTACTGACTACAGGCTTCCTATTTTGTGCTTATATATTATTATTTTGAGATAATACAGTGTTTGCAAGTACTTCAATCCTTTGTCTCCCAGTTCACAAACTGTGGGCAAAGAACATTTTGCTTCGATCCTAAGTATTTGTATGGTGGATTGAATCTTCGCTAAGGCTATAGTGTGAAGGGTTTTCTGAAGCATTTTTAGCCATTTATCTGTTGAAAATACTGAGAGGGGGGTGAATCAATATTTCTTTTCAATTGTTATTTTTATCAGTTAAATCATTTATATTTAGAACATAAAAATAAATAACAAGAATAAATGCTTTTATTAATATAATCTTTGTAATAAATCAAGTCCAATGTATATAGGGCTTCAACCAGTTGCCAAGCACCAACTTTGACTTTTTGTGAGGCTCCAAGCTCCAGAGCACCAACCCTATCTTGTCAAGGCACCAAACTTGGATTTAGGAGCACCAACTCGCAAGACACCAATTCTTCCAGTTCTGAGACACCAAGCCCAAGGGCTCCAACCCTCTGCTATAAATTGTCTGGATCTGTTTGGTATTAATTCTCTGCTCCCAACCTTGCTAGACCTACGACTTACTTCTGTCCTCCTGCTTCTTCCACGTCTGCTAGACCTTCGGCTTCATCTGTTTCTTACAGTACTCCCACTGTAAAAATTTCTTGTTCTCTGTTATAGATGCCTGATACGCCCTGACCTTTGGCTTCCTTTTCGCTCGCTTGATCTTCTGGCTTCTCGAACTTCGACTTCTCAATCTTCAGTTTCTCGCTTTTCGGCTTCCTCTGTCTCTTCGAGTTCACCAATACTCAAAAGACACGTTCATTTGGAAGAGAGGCTGAATTACAAAAGTGTTGCATATTAAAATTATATCAGAGAGGCCCTTTTTAATATTTATACAATAGACTCAATATTTACGGAGGATTTCATAGGAGAGGCTATACCAACAGGGAGGTCCCACATGCCACGTCACTACCTCAATTCGAAATCGCAACTTTCGGAAACTCCCGCAATCGCAACCCTTTGGCTTCACGATATAACATTGCCAATGCCCCTATTTCCGACAGATGCGATATTCCAATAAGCTTCTTTTGATAACTCAATCGGGTCCACAACTTATATCGCAATCGGTGGTCGGGTTCCCAAGACTTATCGCAATCGGCAATCCGGCGGTGTCAACCCTTTTGAACTTTGTGATTCAACGGATGCGATAATTAGTTAAGCCTTGCTATAATGGTGTAGCAGGTTCGCAATGCTATCGCAATCGCAGTTTTCAAGTGGCATTCCTTTGTGATACATAACTTCCAATGCGGATGTGATATACTATTAAATCATGTTATAATGGTGTAGTGGGTCCACAATAATATCGCAATCGCAGTTATTAATATGACATCCATTTATGAATTGCGATATGAAAGTTCCAATGGGCGGATGCAATATTGCATTAGAGCTGTTACCATAAACTATTCGGGTCCGTGTATTATATCGCAATCGGGGATTTCAGTGTAACAACAGCTTCAATACTTGCGACGCAACGGATGCGATATTGTATAGGGTTGTTGCCATAACATGTCTCGGGTCCACAGTACATATCGCATCGGGGATTTTGGGTAGTGGCACATAAAATAACCCGCCGATATTATATACTGTCAAAAGGGTTCCCATGATTTATTTCTTCTGGCATATGCGATATTATATACTGTCGAAAGGGTTCCCATGATTTATTTCTTCTGGCATGTGCGATAGATCAGCATTGTCTTGGCTCGTCGCTCCTGTGGTTTCTCTTTATTCCTATGACTTCCGATACTGCTCTGATAGCTCTTCTCTACTCTGATATTCTCTGCTCTAATAGCTCTGCTCTACTTTGATAGCTCCTATGACTTCCGATATTATTTTCTCTGATATTCTGCAATACTCCTCCGATATGTTAACTCCTCTGATATTTCTCCGATATTTCATGTTAACTCCTCCGTTAACACTGTTTATGCACCTCTGTCGATGTGTTCCTCTTTGATTCTTGTGGCTTCCAATGACCTCTTCTAATGGCTTCCCTGATGGCTTTGCTCCTTGGCATCTTGCTCTTGCTTCTTCACTGTTAAGTTTAGGTATGTTCTATGCTAGAGCAATTTATTCAAATTTTCACAGATAGCAATCACATCAGCATAATGATAAACTGCAGATAGAACATAAATATAAAACGCAGAAGACAAGCCAAGACAAGAGGACACAAGATATGGCGCGAGCCAGGGACAAACCCCACAATGTGTGGGGAAACCCTTTGATCAATTCTTCTTTTATCTTCAAAGTTCAATAGAGAAAGAGAGAGAGAGAGAGTACATTTACAACAGAAGTCAACACTTTGACTTGTCTAGATCTGAGCATAGATCATCTTCTATAACGATGAGATCAGTTGAAGACATTCTACTTCAACTGATCCTCCAAGGTGACTCCTTCACCTATCATCGTGCTGCATCTCGTCCATTTGTTGCACCTTACTGTGTAGCACCATCATGATGCTCATGATCTCATACATCATGCTGTCCATGATCTACAATGTACATCATGTTGCCCATGTCCATTGATCTTATCCATCATCATGCTGCCCTTCATATCCATGATCATCTTTCAACTTCACGTTGCCCATACTAATGTGCATCATCATCATGTTGTTGCCTTAACAGATGACATTCTATCACTGCTATTCATTGTCATATGGCTGCTACAGGTATGCCATTCTATCACTGTAGATTATGCTTAGAGTGTAGTGGACACAGTCATCACTTAAATACTCTCCAACATGATCACATCAATGCTGAGACTGAGATAGCAACTACAGCATTACTATGATCTCCATTAGACCCAGACAGTGAGGATAGTAAGGGCACAAAAATACTTCTGTATATGCCGAGAATGTAACTATCATTGTTATTACTACAACAGCCTTTAACAAGATCTTACTTGACACTGAAACCATCGTCGTTACAACTTCACAGCTGTATCACCAAGATCATTTTTCTGTTGTATCTTTCCACGAAGGTATCCGGACTGAGACAGTGATCACAAATATGTGTGGTTGAAGCAAGAATGAAGGACGCTGAGGTATACTGTTATGAGATCATCAAGTTACAAGTATGCTGAGAATAATAGATCTGGTCTTCTCATTGTAATATATTCCTATGCCAAGTTATACTGTTGTCTGCTACAGGGATACTGTACCTTAGACCCTCCCGAGGATACTTCTAATCCATTTGACTGCATATAACAAGTGTACAGGACTGCATGTATCCTTTGCGTGAACAGAATTGCATTATAAGATTTGCGTTTTATCCATTGCGTGAATCCTTTGTGTGAACAGGGCTGCATGTATGATTCTTCATAAGCCTGCGGCTAGGGCACATTATGACTGCGGATAGGGCACCCACTGAACTGTACCTAGGGCATCTTCTTACCTGCGTTAAAGAGTCTCCTAGGACTGTGTTTATAGGGACAGCGAAGTCCCTCTTCTTGCTGCATATAGAACAGCGTATAAGAATCTAATTACTGTGCCTTCATGGACTGCATATTGAGCCTCCCTTTGCTGTGACTTAGATTATCATTTATTGCTGTCAAGAGTACCCTCAAATGCTATGGCTAGGGCACCCTTAAATGCCGCTGATAGATTTACTGTGGTTAGGGCATCATAGGCCAGCGTACATTTTCATGGTGTCTCTCTCCTGCTCCAAAAACCCAAAACGTGGAGAGGAAGAGATCACCACAATAATGTATGTCTCAAATGACATCAAATCCTCTTTTATTTATACTAACTTGTAGCGGTTGAATAGACACGTCGGTTGGGCTTCTAGAGCCTACATAAGTGCTGGTCGGCTTGATAATAATTACATAAACAAAATAAATTCATATCTCCATAAATACTTATCGGAATCGGATGATCTTTGGATCAATCCTACACCTCTCGACGAGAGGGATCCAATAAAAATATCAGCTGCCATAAATAAGCTGACCCACATGGAGTTTGGCCCTAGTTGCCAATTTAACATTCACGGATCTACTCTACTTCTCCTTGGCTTCATATCATCATTTAGTATCCTAGAATATTGCCATATTGACATTAATGACAATCTAGATCAACAATCAACAAAAAAAGCCATAAGATATTTTTCTCAAAATTTTTCAAATTTTAAAACCCTTGTATATTTTGTAATTTTGTAAATATAATTTGTAAACTATTTTTGCTAACTTGGGTTGGGGTTTTAAGAATTTTGTATATATTTGGGGTTTGGGTGTTGTATTTTTCATTTTTGCAGGTTGGATCAAGGGATCAATTTGAAGTAGAGTTAGATCTAGGACCTTGAGGGTAAGATCTAGTCTCTAGAGAATTTTGCAGGGCTACCCACTGAAGATTTTGCAGAAAAATTCAGATTCAATAGTGAAAATAAATTTTGAGACAAGGGTTTCAGTTTTTGGCTCCCTCCCGGGATCGGATCCCGCCTCTCCAACACCAATGTCAGCCTCTAAGGCCCCTGCAATAGCCTCTGAGCCCCTTTCGTCATCCTTTCTAGGCCCTTTTGGGGCAAGTCATAAGCCCTAAGGGCCTAAGCCTCCTCTCTTAGCCTATGCGTTGAGGGTTTAAGGCCTAATTTGGCCTAGTCGTGACCCAAAGAGGCCTTGACCTCCCTTTGGAACCCTAGATAGTTGCCTTCAGGTAGACCATGGGCTTTTCAGCCCCTAAACCCCAGCCTTTCAACCTTATTTGGCCAGTGTCCAGCCTTTGAGCCCGCTCCTCCTCTAGCATTGCCTCTTTCTAGCCTCCTCTCACCTCTTTGACCCCTGATCTCTGCTTCCCTCAACGTTGGCCTTCCTTGGCCTACAGTTAGCTTTTCTTTTCTACCCTAAGTTGCCCTAAACCCTCCTCTGAAATTTTCTGGACTAATTCCCTGGTGGTTTTGCAGGTGTTTGGTCTCCAAAATCTTGATTTTTAGGTGGCATCTTCATTCTAAAATTTTGGGCCACTTGGGCAAGTGCATCTACAAGGCCTTGGGCCTAGGTTTGACCTCTAAACCCTTGTTTTCTCTTTATTTTTATTACAGCAGTCAAAAAAGTGATAATTAGGCCCTAAAATCACATGCAAATTGATAAAAATTGGTCAAAATTGCAAAATTTTTATTATCCTAAGTTTTGGCCACTTGGACACCTTAGAACTAGTCTAGATCTAATTTTCTGCTTGCTGGAATTTACTGCATAACTGAAAATATCAGATCTGAAATTTCTGAATCACACACTAAAAGGGGGTCAAAAACTTGAAATTTTCAGTTTCAGTGAAATTTTCCTTTTTTTTGCATATTTGCACTGTTTCTAACATCATTTGCTTGCTGATCTGTGGTTTATTTACTACTGTAATAAATAGATCAGATTTGGAATCTCTCTGAAAAATACATCTTAAAAGGGCTTATACATCTAATCCTTGAGTTAACTAAGTTTACTTGGTAGTTGGATTATTTTTCCGATATTGGCAAGCATATGCAATATGGAGTTGATATTTGTTTACTATTGTCATAAATTTCTTACTGTTGTCATATAAGTCACTATTTTCTCATAAAAGGGTCATTGGAACATAAAGTGTATAATTGTTTTCATAATTCTATATCTTGTTCCTAGCATTGACATTGTGGAAGTAGCTAATATTGTGTATATCTTGTGAGTTTATATGCTTGTTCACTCTCTAAGCACACTTAATATCTTTGGTTTAAGTTATATAAATTGTCCTTGAGTCTCTCTAATTCAATTGGAAATAATCTAGATTGCATTTAAGTGTTCTTGACTTGAAAATTGGTAAATCATGTTGTGTTGAGGAATATTGTTTAAGAACACTTGCCTCTTGTGGATAATGGTCATTGGCTTATCATATTGAATCATTGGTTCACTGTTGCTCTATTGTGGATCTATATTTTTTGACCAATCGCATCTTGTGGATATCTTCATCTCTTGTTGGCATTGTTGACTTGAAATCTAACACTTGCCTTTTGGTTGAGATTACCTTTTCTAAATATTGTGAAGTACTTAACATCATAACTTGGGTAAAAGATAACTAAGTACTTAAAGGAATACTTATGTAATCTCACCTAAAAGTCTCACTCATAATCTTTTGTACAAGCATCCTTGTTCTAGCTTGCATTAAAATTTACCTCCTAGCATAAGATAGGTTGATAGAGATCTAGGGAAACCTTTTTCCAATTAGCTTGAGGGATTCAACACTTCTTAGTGGTTAACAGTGAACACAGTGACCTTGCAGTCGTCAGAGCCATAGTCTCTGTAGCGCCGAAGGCACTGGGTGGGTGGAACATAAGGGGAGGTATCGCTAATCAGGCCGCTGCCTACTTCCATTTCACAACCTACCCTAAAGATTGTTTCTCAAAACAATTAAGAAAAAGGTTCTATTTACACTAGGCATATAATTAAAAATAACCAAGATCACATAGATCTTAGGATTTACACATCATATAGGTTAGTCAATCATTTAAGCAACGGGTGTCCATCCAGTTATTTGGTCTCAATTTACAATAAGCATGAATTGTGACTCCATAAGGCACCGATCTCATACTTTAAGATCTAATCTAATCAATAATCTTGCTCAAATTCAACCAAGTGGCCAGGCCACTCATCTGTGTCTCCCAAGCAAGTTGGTTCCCAACTTGTCTTCCTTTACCTCATTTCATAGGGACTACCCCCATAGCTCGTTGTTGGGAGACAACTAGAACAGAGTGGGCGAGGATCAGAGTGACAGCCCTTGCCCTGAGCGATTGTTCCAGTGCCTATACAATTCGAGTGACAACACGCTACAAGCCCCATCTATATATGCTTGAAAAGGGTTACTCTGACGCTCCAATGTGTACTCCTATCGCTGCGTTGCTAGGGAATCTAATCGTTCCCCAACACAAGCTAGTTTGGTCGCTGACTCGGCACAAACCACTCTAATGCCCTCCAACTCCTCATTTTGTTGTAGAATGGTCTCTCAGACTATCGTGGCCTCCCTATTCAATTCTAGAAGGTTTGCCTGCGCTGCTGAAACTGTTGTGGGTGGGTATCATCTGTAACCTCAGTCACAACTCTGGATACCTCTGTGTCTCCCGGCACCTCATCAAACTGGTGTAGGTGGTCATCATCTGGAAACTTTGTCACAACTCTAGGTGCCTCATCAACAAATGGCCCTACGGGTGTATGCTCAACTGTCTCCACCAAGGCACCAACTGGAGTTATCAAAGGAAACTCCAACAAGGGTGACTCCTGCGTCACTCTAGGTATATCTACATTCTCCTCTTGCATGCCATCAGCCTCATGGTCCACCTCCTCCTCAGGCACCTGATATCTAAAGCTAGGTCTCCACCAACAGAAGCACCTCCCGGTCTCACACTCTAACTGCCCTTCACTATATGATGATCCAGTCCCTGATCTATGCTCCTCAAACGAGAGAGCACTCCTAATCCTGGGCTCCAACGACTCACACTCATCAATCCTATCCAACAAGGACCTCATCAAACCTGCAAAGGTGATTGGTTTCCTCTCCTTTTCTGGTACATCCAAGATATGAGGCATGGTAGGTCGGCTAGGTTGGCCATGGGTATTGTTCTGTGGAACTGCACGTGCATGTGTGTGGCTTCTCTACTGGTTATGTATCAACATTCCCATGATTTATTGCATCCCCTCTAGGACCTATTGGTTTTGCCTCACCAACCCCTTGATGATCCCCTGTGTACTCTTTCCCTTTTGCATCATTGGAGTGTCCATAAATTCACCAATCATTGTACATGCATGTCTAACCTCCATGATCTTGCTAGCTTCCCCACAGTGGGCCAAGATCATGCTTTGATACCACTGTAATGTTCCTAATTGGAAAATTAACAGCAATTACTGATATATGCACTAGCTACAACCCTTAAAATTTCACCATGCAAACAAAAATTAGTACACCACAGAAACAAGGCAAAGTGCTAAGCCATTTTATTAAATTTCAAGTTGGAACTAAGTACAATGGAGTGGAATGATAGAACCTAGGCTTGTTGCTGCAAGCATGCAATACCCAGGTGAGAATCTACGTAAAATTTCTAGTTGAAATGGCTCAATCTGTCCAAATGCACTAGGCATAAATTCTTCTTGTTGTTGTTGTTGTTGTTGTTGCTGCTGCTGTCGGAGTCAAACTGTGAAATGAACCCTCAAAACTGCCCCAAAAATTAGGAAAAATTACAGAAAGGCTCCTCACACCCCAACTAACAAAACCCAGCAAAATCTCACCGACCCAAGTGGTAGAATGGCTTCCCCAATTAACTGCGTCCTGCTCTGGAAATATTGTTGTTGTTGGTTGGCTTCAACACTTTGTTTTGGCACTCATAAGTGCTCAGAAAATTCTACCAAATTAACCGGGGCCTCCTATAAAACCCACAAAAACCCACAAATCTTTTGGGCTAATTCCAGCTAACCTAGAAATACCCAAATTTGGACGAAATTCTCAACAAATGGGTCTTGTGTCCTACCAACAATATCTGTTGCAAATTAGCTCCAATTTCCTCCCTCGCTGGAATTTCCTCTACAAATTTCTCTGGAAAAGAACAAGAAATCCCAGCTCAACTCCTGCACAAAATCTCCACTTCAATCTATGCATTGTATATGGCCTAGAAAAACCCCTATGTAGACCATAATGACAAAAATTTGGCCCTCCTGATAGCAGTGTTTTTTGCCTCTGATAATCTCCAAGAAAACTCATTCTCCACTGAGGAAACTTTCTGCAAATATCCAGCCTCGGAATCCACCAATGCTAGCTCTCTAAGATGCCACGAATTCCACAACTACGTCCTCCTAAAAAATTTGTCCCACCTGTTGTAGAGATAAAATGGTTCACAAAATTTAGGAAAAGAAATATCCAATCAGCTCCAAATTTCTCTCCTAGGGTGACACTTTAGGTTCACCAAAAGAGAGTTGGGATTTTCTGCTTGGAAATCCCTACTCTAAACAACACTAGTTGACTTGGTTAAGTAGCTCAAGCAAACCCTCCAAAATGAGAAATGAAATGCCAAAGTAGAATGATCAAAATGAGGCTCTAGACTTCCTTTTATTGTTGCTTTCCCTTCCTCATACCATGGTTTGATTTCTCTCACACTATGCTTTGATACCATGGTTTGATTCTTCCCATGGTTCGATTTCCCTTTTTGGTAACCTCCATAGCTTATCTTTACTTTAATTTTTTTTTTCTTAAGTCCCAACCTTGCCTTTTCTCCAAAAAATTACTTAACATCTCCGCAACTTGTTTCTCCTAAGTTTTATTTATCTAATACTATATTAATCGCCAAAATTACAAAATTGAGAATTTCCCTTAGCAAAATTATTAATTGGGGACATGACATTTATTTTCTCTTTTAACAATTCTGTAATTTAGAGCAATAAAAAGTCCGAAATCATATTGCATTTAGGAGCCATTTAGATCTAGAAATCAGATCATATACTTTCAAGCAAATTGCTGATTTTGTCTTAAAACCCTAAATTGACTTGCTTGTTTTAGCCCTAGTTTAATGCATACTATATTAATCGCCAAAATTACAAAATTGAGAATTTCCCTCAGCAAAATTATTAATTGGGGACATGACATTTATTTTCTCTTTTAACAATTCTGTAATTTAGAGCAATAAAAAGTCCTAAATCATATTGCATTTAGGAGCCATTTAGATCTAGAAATCAGATCATATGTTTGGCTCTTTACTTTCAAGCAAATTGCTGATTTTGTCTTAAAACCCTAAATTGACTTGCTTGTTTTAGCCCTAGTTTAGTGCATACTATATTAATCGCCAAAATTACAAAATTGAGAATTTCCCTTAGCAAAATTATTAATTGGGGACATGACATTTATTCTCTTTTAACAATTCTGTAATTTAAAGCAATAAAAAGTCCTAAATCATATTGCATTTAGGAGCCATTTAGATCTAGAAATCAGATCATATGTTTGGCTCTTTACTTTCAAGCAAATTGCTGATTTTGTCTTAAAACCCTAAATTGACTTGCTTGTTTTAGCCCTAGTTTAGTGCTTGTTTATAAATCTGAAAAAAAGCATTTTTAAGTTTGATTTAAATCTGAGATTTCATCAAGTATAATCATTAAAATTAGATTGCAAATCCATTTGTTGCAAAATGATCTTTTCTAACCTAAAAAACCTAGGTGACACACTCTTTAAAGCCTTC
Organism: Pinus tabuliformis; assembly: GCA_031772625.1. Taxonomy (NCBI): domain Eukaryota; kingdom Viridiplantae; phylum Streptophyta; class Pinopsida; order Pinales; family Pinaceae; genus Pinus; species Pinus tabuliformis. Next base: position 1,905,708,595 of record CM062818.1, on the reverse strand, counting down.
TTTCATTGCTGATTTGTATTCTTAGAAGAAGCATTTAACTTTCTGATGTAAATAGGAAAATTATAGCAAGAAATATCACATAAACATATTTACAATTTGGCTTGTGCTTTTAAAATAAAATCTACAAATTTTAGTTGGCAATGCTTTGCTAGCTTTCCCATTTTTAGCCTTGTTTGTTATGAACTATAAAAGGCTGTTTGAAATCTGGTTTAAATCTGCAAAATACATCAATAATTATAAACCTAAAGCAGAAACAAAACTAGGTTTCTTTGCCCTCCAAAATCTACAATGGTTCAAGCTTAATTGACCATAACGAAGCCCCCCTAGGCTAGAATCCATTTAGTCTAAAATGAGAGAAAAACAAAGCTGTCGAGGCAACAGAGGTAGATTGCCCAAGTGACCCTTGGGATCTCCTAACATATGCTTCAGAGACTTTTACACCAAGTGAGAACTTGGAAGATAACAGGGCCGACAGGATTTCATATAAAAGAGCTAATGGTATGTACATGAACTTCATTTTTATGCATATTAATGAAGTTTCCAGCTGTCCAATACTTGTGTAAATTGCAATTTGATTTCCAATGATCCATACTCTTCATGGTTTGTAATTTCTAGCACTATATGTCTTGCTGATTTGACATAAGTTAAGGGTGAATGTGATAAGTAAGTTAACATTATAATTGAAGAATACAAGGGCAGATTTTCTGCTGTACCTAGGGCTGTTATAATTGTTTTCAGATCTGTTATATGCAAGATACAATTGCTCTAGACGGCTGAAACTTATTGGAACACATTGAAATCTTATGTTTTGAATTGCCTAGTGGAATGCAGTTGTTTAGAGATGGAATATTGCCAACTATTGCTGTTGTTTTGTTTATATTACATAACAGCCCTAAGGCTGAAAATTCACAGGGCTAAGATCAAGGAGACCTTTAGTTAAGATGTGAAATTTCTGTCTACGCTAAAAGCCATTTTTGCTGGAAATTTCAACAATTTTGTAATATATAAATTCATGATATCATCAAAACATTTGGAATTTTTATTGATATTATGCAATGTATGGAATTTGAAAATTTGAAAATTAATGAAAATTTTTAAATCAACATTTTGTGCTTTTATATTGCTGTTATTTTTCAAGTTCGAGTTGAATGGGCTTTTCCTTTGTCATTATTTGTCAAGTCTGAATTGAACTCTTACACTCAAGCCTAACCAATTCACTTGTTGACGTGAATCTAAGACTTTGGTTGTTCATTAAACAGACATCATGGAAATGGTGCACAAGGTAAATAAGTCTTACCACTCAAATCCAAACGTTATTGACTTTCAAATTATGCTCATAAGATTATGCATGTATTATTGTTGTAGTTTTATAGAGATGCATAGGATGTACTAAAACATAAGATGTATCAAATTATCGTAGTAATTTCAAGAATGCTTTATACAAACAAATAATGAATCAAATAATTGAAATGGGCTATATCAGGACTTCGTAAAAAACTCTAGCAAAATAGTACAAATCGTGAAGCAAAAGCCCCCATACAGAAGAACATTGTGATCAGCTAAACTTCTCTTCAAAATATAACTTGTTAAATTAATGGGAAAAATAGAGCACCACCTACCTCCACAAAAACTTTCGAGAATTTGGAAGGCCATTCATCATTGTCATTAATCGCAGACCTATACAAGATCCAAACAACATTGGACACAATGAAAGACACAAAAGCTAATTGTAAAGTTACAAAATAATGTACTTATTTCTTTCATTCAGTAATATAGGGTGCATTTCAAAACTAAATGTTACAAATCTGATCTCAAAAATCTTTGTTGACCCAAACAGATAAACCAAGAACAAATTAAACCATCAACAATCAGCTAGGAATGATGGAAATTCATCACAAACTGAGAAGAAGAACAAATAAAAAATTTAATATCCAATTTATTTCTAACAACGACTTGCTTTTGGAATGATGATAGATGATCTAAAGATGCATATTCTTATAAAACAATGCTTTTCCGCAAAACGTTACCTCAAACAATATGCTTTCCAAAGTAGTAACAAACCACAATCATACTCAAAACATGCATTTGTTTGCTCCAATCAAGATTCTACTTCTAGAATAATGGCAATCACTATAAATGGAACGTGGCACAGTGCCAACAAGGCAATGGTTATGAGGTCAACAAACAATTAGCCTTCAATTGAGATTTCAATCTCATCGTTGTCTACCCAACCTAAATGGGGTGATTTTTGAAGAAAAGATGTTTGGTGCACTTCTCAAGAAAATTTGGTAAAATAATGACCCCCTAAACCTGATGCTTAAGCCAAAGGAAATCTGCTCTATGTCGTGCAGTGCCTCTGGGCATGTTTCTTAAAAGCAGGTCTAATAAAAAAGTGACAAGATGTAACATCATCAGCAATGCTACAAACATGCTACAAAGAACAGAAAGGAAATTAATCATCTTAATATTCACTTATAAGACTCAAAGATACAACAACAAAAAGTATCGAAATGGTAATGCCTATGTTGGAGTATCCAAAAATACTGAAGGGGGGTGTGTGAATCAGTATTAACAATTTTTTAACATCAAAAACTTGTAAATGCATCCACACATATAAAGCAAAGCACAGAGATTTTTCCGTGGAAACCCAAACTTCAAAGCAAGAGAAAACCACAGAATTATTTTCTTAATATATTTATAAAGAGTACATTCAAATTTATCAACACCAACTGAAAGGAAGCACCAATCCGCTGATTTATCAGCACCAACTCCTCGATTTATCAACACCAACTCCCTGACTTATCAACACCAAAGCTTGTACAAGAGTCAATATTAGTCAAAGAAAGTCTACCCTCCTGGCAGTTGGACCTCTGTCCTTCACACAAGCACTCGATTTCACAAACACAACCTTCTTAGTTACAGAAGTTCCCTCAACAAATGATCCTTGAACTCAGCCTCCTTATCAGCAGAACTCGGCTTCAACAGGCCCCTCGCTAAGACTAAAACCTTCAAAAAGTGTGCGAAAAATCCTCCAAAATAAGCGAAAACCCTTCGAAAATGTGCCAAAAATCCTTCCCACGAAGTCTCTCTAAATAAGCTCCTCGACACCTCTAGTTCATGAGGTACAAACCTCATAAGTCCTCCTTTTCTTCACTTGATTAAACAAATCTGAATTTGCTTGAGCAAATGACTTGAAATGCTCCTTCCTGCGCCTATTTATAGTGCATTCGGGGTATAGATTGGGCTGTTGGAAAATCAAAGTAGTTATATTAGGGTTTGATTCTCCTTTCTTGATAATTACTTGTGAGTGTGTTGGCTTCTTTTACTTCTTTATTATCTTATCTTTCATCAAGCAATTACCATATTGGTGTATGAAGATCACAAAACAAGAAATGCAAGATATAGGCACTATGCCAGGGCAAAACCCCCTTCGAGGGGAAAACCCAGTCATGAAATTCTTCCTTTCAATAGTATTCTTTGAGACTCTTCACCCTAGACAAAGACCAGACCTTCCCTCTAAACCAAGTCAGCCTCTCAGATCTTCAACCCCTTTCCAGCAACTTCGACTAAGCAGCAGCTTCCGGCAATTGTGAAACTTGGAAGACTTCGATCTCCCAATCTAGGGCACGAAACAGAGAGAAAGAGGCACCAAAAGTTTGATTTTCTTCTTCTCCTTAGACTTCCCCAAATTCACACTTCTTTTGGCTTTCCGACAACAGACTTCGCACTTCCCCAGCTACTCTTGAGATATCGAACTAGCTTGAGATGTAATGCTCCAAATAACTTTGACTAGCTTGTATTTATAGGCTCCATGTGAGGTCGAATAAGTGTCCTTAGGTTGACTCGATCTCTTCTGGGCCGACTTGATGTGGAGGATACATAAATTACATTTGACTCAATACTTAACCTTTTTACATGATTCAAAAGCCTAAGAAGGGTCTCTTTAAAATTGCAATGACTCTATTGACTCAGAATAAATCCTAGAAGTCCTCAATGGGAATTTTGACCTAAAACATGGTGACCCATGCATGAAACCCATGCTTTAATAAGTCACAATAATAATAATAAAAATTATTTTCTATATTCTTTTAACAAGTATATTACAAGATGACCCAAATACATTAAATGAAGACCGAACCTAGTTACATTTTCCAACACTCCCTCTTAACTAGGGAGGTATTCATCATATACAACTACAAGGAAGATCTCAACTATATGAACCATGAAGAACTTTTAGGCACCGCAATGCCATGGACTAGATTCCTGACCAGGGCAACCTATCCATGTGGTCTCTCAATAATTTAGGCATCGCAATGCCATGGAATAGATTCCTTACCAGGGAAATCTATCCATGTGGGAATAAGGTGGACTCAAGCTTTCAGCCCCTCTAAGTACCATCAGGATTACTTGCTAATCACCAACCTAGAGATCCAAGTTTGTATCCAAAAACAGAGCTCAAAAAACCAACACCACCTTTCCAACTTCGGGACCTAGACATCAACACAAAGGGTCGGCTAGATCTCCTCCCAAGCAATGCTTCACTCACAAAGTCTCAATTCTCCTAGATCCAGAAGATCAAGGATAACCAATCTCTCCCAATCAAACTGATTGGTAACCAGCATGCTATCAACACCTTCGAGAGATTCACTTGTACAAACACAACCCCAATCAATAATACTTTCATATGTACATAATCAAATACAAACCTCTGGGGTCTTCCAAACAACTTGATGTTACTTCTCAACTTTTCATAGTAGGACTATCAACTGAATCTTTGACAAAAGATTCCTCAATCATACATTTTTCTTCCTACTTCATATGCAGCAACATATTCTTCAATCAGATCCTACTTTCCTTCTTTCAGCAGCACCTCAAAATGCATTCTCCAATTTCCTTCTCCTACTCATGGCCTTCACTAAAACTTACGATTGTTAGTCCTGGTCTAGTGCATGACACATGAAGCAGAGAATCATATATGTCACTCCCTCTTAAACAGAGAGGATCTAATCATTCCTATACAAGGAATATTCTCAACCATCCTCTTATCCTAGGGAGATTCCTTCCATTCAAGCTCCCTCTTAACCTAGGGAGATTTCATCTAGACCCCCTCTTAACAAATCAATCAAAACAAATCACAGCTTAGTGATTAACATAACCAACTTCCACCAGGGTTAGTTGCAAACCCTAGATTTTCAATCAAACATCAATCCCAACTAAAACTCAGATTTCAACAATCTTACACAAATCTCAAATTATCATATTGTCATCATACAACAGATATTTTCACTTCTACTAAGGTTTAACTCCAAAACCCTAGATTCCATTTCCACAATCTCAACAATCATTAAATAGATCCCAAATTGTTATATCCCACATACCAGAGAATTTAATTCCTACTAGAGTTTAGTTGCAAAACCCTAGATTTCCAAATATCATTATCCTAGAATCTCATACAAGGGCTTATATTATATCTTAAGACTTATGATCATCAATAACTAGGTCAACACATGTATCTAGGAATTCATTCCCATGCATAAGCATATCATATGTCCGACAACATTAATACATTAAACATACATTGACCTAGACCAAGCTAGGGTTTCGACCAAAATGGACACATATGCATATAGATCATATATATATATATATATATATATATATATATATATATATATATACCTAGGGTTTTATCATCATGCAAAGGCATTTCATATCATGTGTTAGACAAACCCAACTTCACAAAAATCAATAGACATTAGACATATAACAAACTTGATTAGACTAAGGTTTGATCAGACAAACACACACATACCAAGGAAATCATTTCTAAGACTTTATAAGGGTCTTACTTAGACATCCCACCAAAGCTTTAGGGTTTCAATGTAGAAACATAGCAAACCCGACATTGCCAATATTTCAAAAGTTTGGGATTTTATACTTTATCATTCAATCCTAACAAGTTAGGTCTTCCTGGTCATACCAAAATCTCAAACATGACATTATCAACAAAAACTTCAAATAGCATTTCTCAATAACCCTAAGCAGTTTAGGTTTTCAGTTATTCATATTAGCATACCCTTAGGTTAGGGTTTTCCAGAACCTATCTAGGGTTCTACAAAATCAGTTAAGAATATGAGTGGGGTGGGTAGATTTATCAAGTGACGAATCACCCAAAAACAAGAATCGTTATGATTCAATATAGCTAGACATAACAATGTTAGTAATAGATTGTCAAACGAATAAAGCTTTAATATAAAGATATCAATATATTGTAGTTTAAGGCATAACTTTGTGTCTTGACAAACCTTACCTTGGGTGGCTCTCTTCAAACTCCTTGAGGATATAGCAGATGTTTTCCTAATCAAGATGCAATCGATTTCTTAGAACTGTATTCCCCACCATTGTCAGACCTTAGGGTTTTTATCTTTCTTTCAGTTAGGGTTTCCACTTCAGCCCTAACCTCCTAGAACTTATCAAATACTTCATCTTTTGTTTTGAGAAGGTAGAGCCATGTCTTTCTAAAATGGTCATCAATAAATGTCACATAGTAGAGATGACCTCCAAGCTAAGTTGCACGATATGGGGAAACGGTACTGGTACGAAACGTGATCCCCCCAAATTTTGGAAACAGGGAAACGCTATATATATATAGATATTAGGACATTTAAGAAATATGTGCAATCATAAAGCATACATGATACATTATAATTTATTACATTATGATTAAATTGTCCAATGTCAATGCATAAACTATAAATCTCTAAATTTACATCACATTTACTCATGAATGATCACTCAAGGAAAAATAGCAATATCCAAAATCACCCACGAGAAATTTCTAATTTATTTTCACGTGCTTGATTGGGAGTCTCCTCCGGCATAGTCGAATGGCCTTAGTGCTCTTGAATAAATACAAGTTCCATACCCTAGCACCCTATGTGCTCTTGATCATTGGGAGTCTCCCCTACATATAGGGTTTGGTTCTCTTGATTAAATACAAGTTCCATACCCTAGTACATGACAAAATCCAATGGAAACATTACAATCCCCCCAATCCTGAAATCACGAAAAAATGATAAGTATGTTGGATTTTGAGTGAGATTTAAAATTCTACTTTCTCCATATAAAATCTAATGAGTGCGAAACCACTCTCAAACATCCAGACTCAGTTCATGGTAATGATAAAATTTAAGTAAAGGATGAAAATGAAAGATAAAGGAGAATATCACTTTTACTTTAAGAATTTAACATTACCATCAACTACATATCAACACTAGTGCCATAGGCTTGAACATTAGGCTGCCCCACTCAAAATAAAATTGTTTCCAATCTTCAATAGCTAAAAAAACAAAAACAAAAAAAAAGTCACTTTATCATTGAAATGTGGTTGTACGCCCTGGAAACACGTTTCACGACGTACCGGGCCACGTTTCCCCTATGTGAAACATGGAAGTACGGCATGAAACGCATATCTAGGTTGTACCAAATGTGTTTCCGTATCGTTTCTGCCCAAAAACGAGCTCAGGCCCAGTGTTTCCCGCAACGTCGCCTCCAAGTGATTTTTCAGACATGGGCCAACACACATCAGAATGGATGAGGTCTAATATCTCTTTAGACCTAGTTTAACTATTATGAAATGGCTTTCTTGTATGTTTTCCCAAAGAGCATCCCTTGCACACACCTTCATTATCCAGCTTCATATTAAGAATACCATGAACCAGTTGACTAAGAGTAGGAATGACCTTATCATGTAGATGACCATACCTCCTATGCCACATCTCAATGGGACTTATTTCCATATGAACCAAAGCTTGAGGAGGTGGTGTAATGACCCTATAAAGACTTCCTTCACGAACTCCAATAACCCTAGCTTTATCGATGCTAGAGTCTAGAACATATAGAATATTGTTGAGGTGCAGATTCGATCCATTATCCAGCTTCAACGATGTTGATCCTAGGCCTCCAACAGCATAGCTTTTGTTGTCACCCAATTCCATTACATGAGAAGATGGCTCCTTTGATAGTGTATGAAGTTGTTTACTTTCTTCTGTTATGTGTCTCAATGCTTGACTATCAATGATCCATGCATTGTCATCATTAAGAGAACCTATAAGAGCAGCCAAGAATCCTTGACTTTTGACCTTGTTGAATAAGTAATAGATGACCTTCTTGACCCAGCTTCCACCAGTGTTGATACCTATTCTTATGTAGTTCATCAAAGAGGGAGAATCCATGCCAACAAAGTGATATTTGATTCTTCCTGACCTAAGTCACCTGACATGGGGATACGAGATTCGACGGACACAGGGATTCGAGTGTCAAATACAAATACGTTGACCCCCCGGAACAGGACACATTCGGATACGTTATATATTATTTTATTAAAATATACACACACACACATATATATATATATTAAAAATTAGATATTTCTTACACCTTCTCCTATCCTCATTTCCCTACTCATTGGCCAGATGAGAGGTACTTCCCATGAGTCCCAGACTGCATGGGTAGGATGTGTAGGCAGGAGAAGGTGAACCACTCATCCTGCTCATATGCCATAGGAGAAGGTGAACCACTCATCCTATGCATATCTTAACATGGGGTATCACAAGGGAAGGTGACCACTCACCCTATAGTCGCTCATTGCTCCAAGAAGTACCCCAAGCCCCTCGGAGCTCCCAGAACTCAACATCCATCTCATGCAGGACCCTCATAAGAAGGTCTCTCCACGACTCCAAGTCATTCACGGAAGGTTAAGAATTTGACCTTCCCCAGGGGCTTCGTAAGAATATCTACGACCTGATCATCAGTCCCAATATGATGGAGTCACATTGCTCCCCCTAGTACCATATCCCGGATAAAGTGGTACCCGATATCAATATGCTTGGAGCGGTCATGCAACACGGGATTCTCATAAAGACGAATCCCACTCTGGTTGTCGCAATAGATCATGGTGGTATCCAGCACATGTCCAAACAGCTCATTAAAGAGCTTCCTCAACCAAACAACGTCACAAGAGACCATACTAGAAGCAATATTTTTAGCCTCAGCGGTGCTCAAGGCAACCGACTTCTACTTCCTACTCATTCATGATATCAAACCAGAACCTAGAGAGAGGCAACATCCAGATGTGCTTTTGCAATCCACCACACTGCCAGCCCAGTGAACATCAAAGTAACCATGGAGCCTCACATTCCCGAAAACGTATCCCAGTCCATAAGTGATTGTGCCCCAGAGATATCTCAAGATATTCTTGGCAACAATCCAATGTATGTGATGAGGTTCAACCATAAACTGACTCAATGTATTCACTGCAAAACATATGTTTGGACGAGAGTTCAACAAGAACATCAGGGCCCCCACAAGTTGACGATACTCAGGAGTCAGAAGGATTTCCTAAATCGAGCCAAGCAACATTTCTGCATAACTTCTTGAAGTTAAGTTCCATCGGAGTAGTCACGAACTTGTAGGCCACCATCCCAAATCTTTCAAGCAGCTTCATGATGTATTTTCGTTGAGAAAGGAAAATCTCACTTGGCTTTTGCCAGACCTCCAACCCTTGGAAGTAATGCATCAATCCTAGGTCCTTTATCTCGAATTCGGAATCCAACTCCCTCTCGCATTAATGAATAAGAGGGTCTGCACCTGTCAGAAAGAGAGCGTCCGCATAAAGTACCAAGATGAGAGGTTTATCATTCTCAACCTTAAAGTAAAGGTTTGGATCAGCTTCACTTCTTGTAAATCCCAGCTTCATCAGATAGTTGTTGATCCTCTCATACCAAGCTCGAGGAGCTTGCTTCAACCCATAGAGGGCTTTCTTCAACCTGCATACATGTGACTGACAATCTTGAACTTCGAACCCCTCAGGTTCTTCTACATAGACTGTTATGAAACCAGCTCAAGAAAAGATAGAAAAGATAGATCAACGCCTTAGAATTCAGCCTCTTTGAGGGGGCAACCTCCTTTACATTACATAAATGAACAATTCTTGGATGATACAAATGACAAAACCTCCTTTCTATATATAGGAGTCTAAGGAGTCACAATATAATCCAGCCGACCTAACAATAATAATATAAAGCCACAAAAATAACAATAGAGGGATTCTATGGGGCACAGAAATAACAACATGGGGGTAATAGGGGCACAACAATATAAATAAGGGGTATAACTACAATAGTAATGGGGTAATCACTAGTATTATAGGGACCCAACATGCCCCTCTCCTTCAAAAAAGTGTTGTCCTCAACGCTTGAGTAGTTCTGGATACTTCTGCATAAAATTCTCATCCTCCCATGTGGAATCTTTAGCGGATAAGTTCTTCCACTTGATAAGATACTCTGAAATTGATCGATTTCGTAGCTGTCGAGTTCTTGTTTCTGTGACTGCTTCCGGTTCCAATATAATTTTTCCTTCCTCGTCAAGTTTTGGCAATATTGTTTGAACTGGGAGCTTGTCACCTATAACCTTCTTTAAACATGAAACATGGAAAACTGGGTGCAATCGAGAAGCTGCAGGAAGCTCCAATTTGTATGCCATAGTACCAATCTTTTGCAACACCTTGTACGGACCATAATACTTTGGTGATAATTTATTATCTTTCTTAGCTTGCTTTAGGGACATTTGCTTATATGGTTGTAGCCGTAGGAATACCCAATCACCTACATCAAAACTTCTTTCACTGCGATGTTGATCTGCCCGTTGTTTCATTCTATTTTGTGCCAACACGAGGTTATCCTTTAAGAGTTGGAGGACTTGTTGTTGATGTTCGATGTGATGTTCCACTGCCTGAACCTTAGAATTTTCTCTTAAATATGATGTGATGGATGGTGGTTGATACCCATAAAGTGCCATAAATGGGGTCATTTGTGTTGTTGTATGGAAGGAAGTGTTATACCACCATTCAGCCAGAGGCAACCATTTGACCCATTGTGTCTCTTTATCAAATACAAAGCAACGAAGATATCCTTCCAAACATTTGTTTACTATCTTAGTTTGCCCATCAGATTGAGGATGATAAGATGAGCTATGAGCTAACTGAGTACCAAGACAAGAAAATAATTATGTCCAAAAATTTCCAGTGAAAATGGGATCTCTGTCACTTACAATAATCTTTGGGTTTCCATGTAGCTTTTGAACTGTTTCCATAAATGCAGTAGAAACTGTACTGGCTTTAAATGGATGTGATAATGCACAAAAGTGTGCATACTTGGTAAGTCTGTCAACTACCACCATGATGACACTCTTTCCCTCAGACTTGGGTAAACCTGTGATAAAATCCATTGAAACCTCCTCCCAACGTTGGCTTGGAATGGATAAAGGTTGTAATAGACCCGGTGTCTTAATTGTTTCAACTTTATTTTGTTGGCAAAGCAAACATTCCGCCACAAACTTTTGAATGTCTGATTTAAGGCCATCCCAAAAAAATTCCTTCTTAACCCTGTGGTAAGTTTTTAAAAATCCTGAGTGCCCTCCTAAGGGAGAAGTGTGCAATTCCATAAGAATCTTTTGTTTTAGCTGGGAATTTTTATAGAGGTATAACCGATCTTTGTACCATAATGAATCATTTTGCCAGCTAAATGTATCAGACGTACTAGAATCTTGTTGTAGCTTTCGAATAAGTGCCCACACTTCTTCATCATTCTTCCATTCCTCCCTTGCTTCCTTTATCCAATCTGGTTGGATAATAGAAATGGCGCACAACAATGCTTCCACATCCTCATCCTTTCTTGAGAGTGCATCTGCCACCACATTTTGCTTCCCTTTTTTGTAGATGATTTCAAACTCATAACCCAACATCTTTGTGACCCACTTTTGTTGCTCTTCAGAGGATAATCTTTGTTCTAAAAAGTATTTAAGGCTATCATGATCCGTTTTTACCTTGAAGTGTCTTCCCATTAAGTAGGGTTGCCATTTCTTAAGTGCATGGAGTATTGCCAACATTTCCTTCTCATAAATAGCTTTGCCTAAAAACTTTCCCTTGATTGGACGACTTTCAAAAGCAATGGGTCTTTCATCTTGCATTAGAACAGCACCAATTCCATTTCCTGAAGCATCACATTCCACAATAAAGGTTTTTGTGAAGTCCGGTGTAGCTAAGACCGGTGCTTGGCACATTGCCTCTTTAAGATGTTCAAAGGCCTTTGTTGCTTCCAGAGTCCATGAAAATGCATCTTTCTTCAATAATGTTCTTAGAGGTGCTGCTATTCTCCCATAATTCTTAACAAACTTGCGATAATACCTGTCAACCCAAGAAATCCTCGCAGATGCTTTATGGATGTGGGGATTTTCCATTCCTTAATGGCTTTAATTTTGCTAGGGTTTACCTTAACTCCTTCATGAGATACAATATGACCCAAATATTCCACCTCCTGGACTCCAAAGGAACATTTGGATCTTTTTGCATATAATTGTTTCTCCTCCAATAGTTGTAGCACCTTGTCAACATGTTCAACATGATCCTTCCAAGACTTGTTGTAGACTAGTATATCATCATAAAATACTAACACAAATTTTCTAAGGAATGGTTTGAAAATTGAATTCATCAAACCTTGAAATGTTGAAGGTGCATTAGTAAGGCCAAAAGGCATGACCAAAAATTCATAATGACCCTCATGAGTTCTAAATGTCGTTTTCGGAATGTCTTCAATCTTCATTCTGATTTGATGATATCTCGAACGAAGATCCAACTTGGTGAAGTAAATTGATCCATGCAATTCATCCAGTAATTCATCAATGACAGGAATGGGGAACTTATCTTTAATAGTGAGCTTGTTGAGCTCCCTATAATCCGGACACATGCGCCATGATCCATCCTTCTTGTGCACCAATACTACTGGAGCAGAGAAAGAACTTTGACTTGGTTGAATTATACCAGCCTCTAGCATTTCTGCAACCATACGTTCAATTTCACTTTTTTGGACATAGGGATATCTATACGGCCTGATGTTTGGAGGAACACTTCCTAGAATCAGATGAATAGCATGATCATGATCACGCATAGGTGGGAGACCTTTGGGAGTCTCAAATACCTTGGAATGATTGTCCAGGACTTTTTGGAGATCTGGAGAAATAGATGATTCCGATGTGGAAACATCTAGCGAACATAATTGTGCAATTACACCTCTTTGCTCCTTTTTTAGAAGCTTTGTCATACCATTAGAGCTGATTATCTTTCCTGGTTTCCCTGCAATACCCCTTAATTCAACTTCCTTTCCTTCCGTAGAAAATTTGATGAAAAGTTCTTGAAAATTAAAAGCTATTGTACCCAAGGATTGTAGCTGTTATCACTAGGAACTATAGTTCATGTATATAAGATTGTCCATAAGTTTTTATAAAGTATTGAGGTCTTGTAAATAGGTTTGTTAGTTGATGTCAATTTCAAATTTGAAATTCAAGAGTTGTGGATGAGAATTCGTGTAAAGGCAAGATCATTAGACACCCTCCATCATTGTTAGTTATGTCATGTCATGTCATTGGTACTTTGCGCAGTTTCGCAGCGCGGGTATGATGTCTTTGGTACTTGCGCAGTTTCGCAGCGCGGGTGTGATTGGTCAGTTTTGCTGCGAAATAATGTTTGCGTGTTTTCGTAGCGCTCTGTTTGTCAGCGATTTCGTAGCGCATCCTCTTAAATTTGAACTGCCCGCGCTACGAAATCGGAGTTTCAGGGTTTTTTGCAGCGTTTTTCTCTGAATGTCTAATCCGAGAGTAGTGAGTCACAAATCCGGTCATGATTGTCTTTTCACACCCTTTCTATGTCATGATTAGCCATTATTTTGCCATAAGGTCCGAAGTCATATAGTTGTGTGTCAGTTTGGAGGACGTTATAGGGGGTGGTCATTCCATAATGAGTTCTTCATATCATATGAATGTTTTTGCTCTATGAAAAGCCTGAGCTTTGTTTTAAACGGACTACTGCAAGCGAGCCTGCTCTCTACAGCTAAAGATTGTTTTCGTGCTGCAAACCACCGTCATTCCCTTGTGTAAAAATACTCAAAGAAGCATGGAAAGAAAGGAACACCGTTCGGGTAAATGTGTGAGAACAAAGCCGGAGGGGTTAGATGTAACTCTCAGAGATGAGGAGGTAGCAAAGGCATTTCGAAGTGCTGGTTGTTGGCGATTTTGTGAAAAATTAAAGGGTGGACATGCAGAAGTGACCAAGGCATTTGCATTGAACTTCACTGGACTGAATTCGAAGGTGGCCATGTTGGAGTTTCCGGTGTCCCCTGAAGTCATTTCTACTGTCACAGAAATCCCGAGGGGTGGCCAAGAGTGGTTCAAGAATTTCAAGTTTGACATGGGTCCGTGTAAGGAGTTCTTGAAGGCACCTTATGTAGATGAAGATCTCACTAAAGCTGTCCCAAGGAGCTATCTAAAGGAGAATTATGCTATGCTATTGACATGTATCCAGAAGTACCTGACATGTGAGGGTAGGTACAACAAAGTCTACTCATACCACTTCAAGCTGCTGTTACACTTCACTGGTAAGAGTTCAATAGACATACCTTTTTACTTGTTCAGGAGTATTAGCAAGATGTGTGATAAGATTCAGTTAAAGAAAGATGCTTATGAAACATCTCTTTTTCATCATGGTCTGGTTAAATTGCTGGTGTTGGATAGCCTACATAAAATTGGTAAAGACTGGGATTCATTTGTGTTTATGGCCGGTTTCCCAAGTAAAACGGGCCTCACTCCATTACCTGTAAGAGAAAGAGAAGAAAGGAGTGAGGAAACTACTTTGGCTGAAATTAGGAGAGAAATAACAGACCATAAGAAGCCCAAAGCTAAAACAAAGAAATCAGAGAGGTCTGTAACAGTTAAAGAAACACCTGAAGCATCAATGAAGAAAACTCCTAAGCCAGCAGTTAAAGAAACACCTGAAGCATCAGTAGATAAAACTTCAAAATCATCTAGAGTATCTGAAAAGGAAACCTCTAAGTCATCTCCTAAGGAAACACCTCAGTCATCAAAACAGAAGACTCACAAAAGAAAAGATGAAACTAAATCCAGTGAAGTTGAAAGGGTTTCAAGGGTGAGAACTAGAGGCCAGCTAAGCAAAGAAAAAGGAAAGTCAGCCCCTGTGGAAGAAAGTCCTATTTCAAAGGGTAGTTTAAATGACTTACTTGAAGCCATTGAATTAGAGCAAGATCATCCAATCCAAATTGAACCACTTGAACTTGAGCAAGATCAATTGGTATCACCAATGCATATTGATCTAACACAATCCTCACCTGAAAGTTCTAAGAAGTCAAAGGCTTCTAAAAGGTTAAAGTTTGAAGAACCAAGTGAAGAGTATGCCTTTAAACCACGCAGACCAATGACTAGAAGGCAAATGAAAGAAGTGGAAAAAGCTCAGAAAGAGAAAGCACCTTCAGAGATGCCTAGGACAGAGGCACTTGAAATCTTCTCTGAAATAATCCAAGCAGCTAAAAACAAGAACAAGGATAATAAGGTTGTTATCAGTCAAAGTGGAAATGTGATTGCCATTAAGAAACAAGCTGGAGCAAGTAAGGAAATACCTCAGGTTCAAAATGTTTTTAAAGAAAAGGCAGTAAGATATACAAGCTATAAGAAAGCTGTAATGAAAGGTAAAACAAGTTTGATCAGTCAAGCTAGCTCAGTATCTGATGCCTATGTATGGACAGTGCCAGCTCTGAAGCAGGCAAAGATTATGAAACAAATGAATGCAAGTCTAAGAGCAGAGAACAAGAAGTTGAAGGAAGAAGTCATCAGCCTGAAAGAAAAGCTAGACAAACTAGCTAAATGATTCAAGGAGGAATGTGTTTTCCAAATTTTGATATATTTTGGCCATCGTCTTTTTAAAGCTTTTTGAGACTTTTTGATGTCCTTACACCTGTATAGAATGACTGAAGAAATCACAGACTTGAGTTATTGTTGCTTTAAGGTTCATGTATTTAATTTTGATGACCTACAGCAGTTTCGTAGCGCGCTACGAAACTGCTGTAGATGACTGGTTATGTTGAAAACTTGAGTTTGAATGCTGAGGTCAGCAAATATTTAAAGAGATGACTTAATGCCAGCATGGAGGTTATAGAAGGTCAGTCAGATATTTAAAAAAGGATGCCAGGTGTAAATATTCGAAGAAAAGGTGAAGTTTTGTCTTTTGTTGAAAGTTTCACTTTATGTCCGAGTTTTTAGGGTTATGATAGAGCTGCTGAGGTGTTAAGTGATACACTTGTCTAGTTATGGGATGGCCAGATCATGAGTTTTCTTCAGTTACACGGGATTATCCAAGGATTAAATGGCTTGAAACTGGATCATTAATACATGAACACCGATGGGAGGCAGCAACCGTGAATATAGGCTTCATTTTCTTATTGGTTGATGAATCATCTTTGCATCAGGCATCCGAAGCTGTTCATACATTGAATCTGCTTTCAGTTTGGTTTGGTTATTATTGTAATGCTACAGGTGGCAAGCTCCAAGAACGCAGCAAAGTATACGAGGAGAAAGACTTAAAGTGCCAATGTGATGGAGTCCTCTGTTTTCGTAGCACCATATCTCTTGTAATCAATTAGTTTGTTTATGATATAGTTAAGATCATTAATGTCAAAATTCCGAGCTCCCTTCATGCTTGTTGAGGAGTCTCATGCAGTAGTGTTTTGATTGGCTATATATAGGAATAACTTTTATGTAAAAAAGGTTGGATACTTTATAGAAAAACAGTGTTGTTTTGGGCCATTGTAAGACCTTTTTTGACAGTAATAGTAAAACAGAGTTATTCTCTTCTCAAGATTCTCGAAGGATTGTCATGTTCAAATGTAGTGATGGTGTTTTATACTTTATGTTCTTTTATAGTCTTGTTGTAATGCAATCACTCAGAATTCATAATTATATGCTCTGACTTCCTGTGTATTCAGCAAGCTATGTTTTGGTGGAGTATGTTTGACATGTAATGCTAAGAGCCTTGATTTCCATGAGATCACTGTGTTTTCCTTGTTTACTTAATATTATAGACTCCATAGCCCAATGAGAGCCAGTTTGATGTGTTTCCAACCAGTTATGCTTTCATAAGTGAATAAAGAGTTAGCCATCTAGTGTTTGAAGGATTTTATCAAGAGTTGTGAGAGAGCCCTCTTTGATCAAAGAGGCTAATCTTTGGTCTAAAGATAGGTTGAAATAGTTACATGAAATCTTACTTGGTTGCAGCCCTCAGTAGTGATTTTGTGATAACAGTAGCCATTGGACTCCACATCAGCACCTCCCATTGGAATGGAAAGCATTGGGCTAGTCAATACATATTCTCCCATGGATAGCTTGATATTATGGCACCTTCCAAAGCAATTTATTGTTCCTCCATTTGCAATCATCACTTGACACTCTGGTGCTGGATATAGGAAGCAATTCAATTCTTTTGCTACCCTAAAATGAATAAAATTGTGGGTGCTTCCTGAATCAATCAACACTATTACCTTTTTCTTCTTGATTTGTCCTTCTATCTTAATGGTTTGAGGAGTGGTAATTCCCGCCAATGCATTACAAGATATGGCCGGATTTATTTGTTCTTCATCTAGGCTTTGTTCCTAGAGTATATCTTCTTCTTTTGACCTTTCTTGCTCCTTTTCTTCTTCCTCTTCACAATCTATGTAGAATAATTTCTTCTCAGCACACTTATAACCTTTAGTGTATTTGCTATCACAACTATAACAAAGCTCTTTTGCTCTTTTTTCTTCCAATTGTTGTGGTGTCAACCTTATAGGTTGTGGAAGACTAGGGGCAACAACACTTCCATCTTTATAGTTGTGAGTGGTATGCTTCCTGGTTGCCATAATTTTGCTTTCCATTTTTCTTGCTAACCTGAATGCCTTCTCTAATGAATCAGGTTCCCAAAGGCGAACATCATGTTGGATATTATCCTTTAAAGACCCTATGAACACATCAATCCTATGCTCCTCTGGAATATCTTTTACCCTTATGTTCAATTTTTGGAACTCCTCAATGTGCTCCATTACTGAACCCTTTTGTTTGAGACTTATCAATTGGCTAAAAAAAGTGTTGCTTTTTGTATCTTCAAAATGTGCTATCAATTCTTCCGTAAAAATTGCCCAAGTGATAGATTTTTTACGAGAGCAAAGCCATTGATACCATACAAACTGATTTGGTTCCAAATATACAGTTGCCATACGTACCTTTTGTGTGTTTTGCACATTATTGAGATCGAAGAACTGCTCCATCTGTAATATCCATGTGGCGGGATCCTTGCCATCAAACTTCCTCATATCAATTTTTGGAATATGGTGGGTCTTCGATCCAACATTAGAGTCTATGGAATCATGATTAACATTACTTTTGTTCACATCATGAGTTTCCTTTACAACCTTTTCACCATTAGTAAGTATTTCTTGTAGAAAATTTGTCAAATCTATCTTCAAATCTGCCATGTCTCTCTTCAAATCTGTCTTCGAATCATCCATCTTAGCTTCCATGCCTTTTATCTTAGATTCCACGCCATTTATCTTAGATTCCACTCCATTTATCTTAGCTTCTGTTAGCTTTTGTGAGCATGACATTTGTTGCACTTGTTCTTGTAATTTTGATATATCATGTAGCATTTCTTCCTCTTCTTCATGAGTCATGCTAGAGCTTTCAGGTTCCTTACTAGGTGTTTGCATTTTCTTTCCTCGGGGCATCAGTTACCGATAATAATGCTTTACTATGCCCTTTGAATTCCGTTAAACCAAGCTTACACAAAAATTTAAAAAATACTACACACCTTTTTTCACTTTATAGAAGCCTGATATTGAATCTGATGTGTCTCTGTAATTTCGGATCATCCAGTTCTGAAATTGCGACCTATAGTAGCCTTCCGCGTCCTCTTTCCAATGCCGCAAGTCTGACCCAAATTGGATTCTCCAAGGAAGAGTTATGTGAAATCTCCCACAGTGACTTGCTTTTAGACTAGTTCAGTAGAGCGAACTTGTACGACGTGCCACGAGTCACTGTTTCAACCTTTGGATCTGAAACACGCATACAAGAAACTACAGTCCGTCCTCTTTCTGTACCTTCTTACGAAATTTCAATCCAATCCCTAGAGAGAAAGTTATGACGATTTTCCCCAGGTCACCTGTTTTGAATGTAATTCAGGAGTCTGCAAAAAGACCAACTTCCTCAGATCATATCTCTGCAAATATCGCGCGAAAAGCTCTGAAATTCGGACCCAAGGTTCAGCGCGATTTCTTCTCAAATGGGTTTTTTTTTGCGACTTCTGAAACGTCACAGAAAAAAAGTTATAGCGAAAATGCCACGCTGACCTGTTTGGAGCAGCGAAACCCTAGAATCCAAAGCTCTGATACCAAATGTTATGAAACCAGCGCAAGAAAAGATAGATCAACGCCTTAGAATTCAGCCTCTTTGAGGGGGCAACCTCCTTTACATTACATAAATGAACAATTCTTGGATGATACAAATGACAAAACCTCCTTTCTATATATAGGAGTCTAAGGAGTCACAATATAATCCAGCCGACCTAACAATAATAATATAAAGCCACAAAAATAACAATAGAGGGATTCTATGGGGCACAGAAATAACAACATGGGGGTAATAGGGGCACAACAATATAAATAAGGGGTATAACTACAATAGTAATGGGGTAATCACTAGTATTATAGGGACCCAACATAGACTTCCTCCTTAATTCAATCATGCAAGAAGGCGATCTTGACATCCATCTGGTGTAGATTCCATCGTTGCGAGGTAGCAAGGGCTATAATCGAGCGAATGGTGGTGTATCGAGCAACAAGTGCAAATATCTCATAGTAGTCCACACCTTCCTTTTGAGACAAGCCTCGAGCAACAAATATGGCCTTGAACTTTTCAGCACTTCAATCAGCTCCATGCTTGATCTTGTAGAGCCATTTTTAGGTGACAACGGATTTGTCCTTGGGTCTAGGGACCGCATCCCAGACATCATTCTTCATAATCAACTCATACTCTTCGTTCATAGCGTCCTTCCAAACTTGGTGCTTCACAGCTTCTTTGAACGTGCAAGGCTCAGATTGAAAAATGGTGCTCATGGCAGTTAAGTTACCTATTCGGCTCCTTACTTCCATGAAATGTCCCTCTTGGTGCAACATGTCTCTCGACATTTTCGAGAGTTTCCCTAAGCCATGAGGGTCTCCCTTTTAAGGAGGAGGGCTCATGAGGAGGTGGATTAATGGGATCCATTGGTCCTTCAACATCGAGCATCGGCTCATCCTACGGTACTCCCTACTTTCCTGAATCTGCTTCTTTGTCCTTTCTTGGAATAGGAAGGTTACTAATCTTTCCAAGGGCAGCATCTTCATCAAAGATAACATCATGACTTATCTCCACTTCTCTTTGAATAGGCACATAGATTCTAGATGCCTTTGAAGTTTCATTGTAGCCCACAAATGTTTCTTTCTTCCCAGATGCATCCAATTTGCTTCAATTTTCTTTCAGCACATGAAAATACACGGGGCTACCAAAAATTCTAAAATGAGAAACATCAGGGTTCTTACTGGTGAGAACTTCTTCAGGAGTTATGGAGTCCAATGCTTGATGTGGGCATCTATTTCGAACATACACGACCGTGTTGGTAGCTTCTCCCCATAGGAACTTCGGAAGGCTTTGATCATGAAGCATGGCATAAGTGGCTTCTATAATATAACGATTCTTCCTTTCAGCAACACCATTTTGCTCAGGAGTATATGTTGTAGTAATCTCCCTCTTAATGTCAGCTTCTCTACAATAGTCATTGAACTCAATTGACTCATATTCGGTTCCATTATTGGTCCTCAGTATTTTGATCTTCTTCCCGGTTTGATTTTCGACCAAGGCATTGAAATAACGGAATCATGAGAATACCTCGTCCTTCTTCTTCAAGAAATATATCCAAGTTTTGCGAGAGAAATCATCCACAAAGATAGCATAATATAAATATCCTCCTAAAGATGTCACGAACATCATACTAGATAGATCAGAATGAACCAATTGCAATATGTCGGAAAGGTCCCCTTGTATGATTTCCTTCGGCACATCCCTAACAAACACCTTCATGTTCTACTTTAAATTCAGGCATACCTGTCACCATCTTCCTCACATCGGGTAGAGCCTCATAATGTAGATGAGCAAACCTCCGGTGCCATAATTCGGATTGAAGAGATGTGTCGCAAGACATAGCTCCCAATGGACTTCCTCCAACTTGATATAGGCTATCAACCCTAAATCCAAGAGTAAATGCTTCTTTGAAATTTCTATTCCAAACACGTACCTTCCCATCGATGAATGCCACCTTGAATCCTTTAACCTCCATTGTCGAGATAAATACCAGGTTCTTCTTTAGATCGGGTACATATAGTACTTCTTGTAGATGAATGGCGTTACCTTGATTCAATTGAAGAGCAACATTCCCAACTCCCTTCACGGGATAGGTGGCATTGTCTCCAAGGATAATTTCCAAATTTGTATCATTTTCTATCAGATTTGAAAGAGCTTCCTTATACCCAGTGAAGTGCCTTGAGGCACCACTATCAATCAACCAATTTCCCAAGGTGTCCAAAGAAGAGGCAGTACAAAGGGCAGATAAAAGATAAGATTATTTTTGCTTGTTATCAACAACAATATATTCATCGTACCTGGAGTTTCTTAATCTTTTGGGAGGTCGACCATTTCCATGTTGAGTAGCGGGAGAATTCTTTTTTCCTTTGTTGTTGAACTTGCCATTTCTTTGATTGTTGTTTCCCCTGAAATTGTTGTGGTTGTAGTTACCATCATCCCAAGGTGTATCCCTTTTATTAGTGTTGAAATTTCTAAGTCTGACACATCAGAAATCCCTACACCATTATCTGTTTTATTATCTCCTACTTGTTCTTTCCATTAACAATTTATTTATAAATATAAATACTGAAATAAACACAATTGCAGCCTTAACTCATATACAAATCAGCAACTGAAATAACAGAGACAATCACACAAGGGACACCAATATTTTTGGACAATAATCCCTCGAAAAACCCCATGCGGGAAAACCGGTGCAACAGATATGAGGGCTTTATTATTATGCGGTTTTCTGAATACAACTAGGGTGCCAGAAATGGCTCACCCTTCAGAGAATTTCCTTGGCAGAAGTACCTCTCCTCGGAGACAGATATTCCGGCTGATCAGAAAACAGATGATTGATCCCACAACAACTTTAACAGTTCCTTAGCTGGACAGCGAAAGTTGCTCCAAGCTTCTCTCTGGAACTGCATCAACCTCGAGGGATTGCGTCACCCTCTTCTGTTATGCCTCTGCCTCTCAGCTCCCAGTTTGCCCCACAAAAATTCCTCAGCGCTGCATCTACATCCCAGCGTCAGCTCTGCTAGCCTCTGCTGCTTTTGCGTCAGCCTCTTGGCCCTCTACTGTTGATCAAAGGTTGTTGAATTGAGGCTTCTGTGATCCATATCAATTATGAGAGATTTTTCGCCATAAATCAAATGATATTTCATTTGTCAACGCATTTCAAACAAACCAATGTGGTTCATCGTCAGGACAAGTTGAAGAATCAGATCTGGCTTTGCATGTTAAATAGCCAGAGCAGAACATCCAACAGCTATAAATCTTGACCAGGTAATGGCTAAATTGACTAATGGCTAAATTTGACTGGGAAACGGTTAGTTGGACTAGACTAGGGGCATAACCTTTATTTAATTAAATAAGTTAAATCAATTTGATCATTAAATTGAAAGTTACTTATATTCTTATTAAATTTAAACGTTAAAGGATTAACTAATATATATAAAAGGAGCATTGAGGGAGGAGCGTGAGCGCTGAGGGTTTGCGCGTGGAGCGAGGCTGATAGTGAGGGCAATTTTGAGTTTCATTTTCAGCTGAAGGAACAGGTCAGACCCACAATCTCGTTTTCAACTAAAGGGACAGGGCTGAGGCGAGAGTCCGTGATTTGAAGGTTTTTGAGGTCTGCAGCTCGAATCCCTTCAGTGTTGTTCTGCTTTGGCAGACAAGCCAAGGAGGAGGCCTTTGGCGTTTTTGAACTGAGCTGCGGAGCAGGAGCGGGGTAATTTTTGGTCTTTAGGTTTTTCACTGCGCAGGAGCGAGGAGGCTACCCTAGCCGCCTCTGTCCCCGGTCTGGCCTCTGCTCTGGTTGGGACCGGATGTGTTCCTTTGCTACGGCAGATGGTGCTGTTTTGGACGCTCATTGGCTTATCCACTGCTATTATTTGGAGCGTTGAGGGAACAGGGGTGTGGAGGTGTCTGTCTCTACATTGTTTCGTGCCGCTACAACATGGTTGGGTTTGCTGGGGTTTCTGCAGGCTGCTGAGGAAGTATGGGGCAGTTTTGTTTCTACCTCTGGTTTCGTCTGCTTCAGGAGGAGAGTTTTGAGGGGGCGGGGGAGGAGTGGCTACCCTGGCTGCTCTCTTCCTCATTTCGTGCCTCTCCTACTTGTCTGGGCCACCAGATCTAGAGCTGACTGTTCTCGTTTTCCCTCCTCAGGAGCTTTTATCCGCTTGTGGTGGTTCGGTGCCGGGTCTGAGCTGAAGATGCTTCTTTCTTGGTGCTGCACCTCTGCTCTTATTTGTTGTTTTTTGTAATGGGTATGGGTATCCTCTATAGGTCTATTTCCGTGGCCCAATATTGGCCTTTTGGGGTTTTTTGGGCACTGTTTCTGCAGATTTGCTAGGGTTTACATACCCATTTGTTTGCTACCCTGTCTGAGGGCTTTTCTGGAATACTTCATTTGGAGTATTGTTTTGTAAGTGGCTCTGCCCACACTTCTGCATATGCTTTAAGCATCTACAACATGTAATTTTATGAAATTAATGAAAATTAAGCTTTTTCTCCACGGGAAAAAAACTAATATATAAATATATATTAAAATAAATTATTTTTAAATTACTAGTTAGTAATAAAAGTTACTTGACCAAATATAAATATATAAATATTAGAGTGATTAAGGGTTAGAAAAGATTTAATTAATTGTTTATCAGCATATTACCATAGATTGTTATCCAGATTATTAATTAAATTAAATAAGTTAATTTAATTTGATTATTAAATAGATATTTAGTTGTGTTCTCATTATATTAAAAGTTAAAGAGCCATATGAATATAGAGGTTTTTTAACTATTTTATAAACTATTAATTAAAAATATATATTAAAGTAAATTAATTAAAAATATATATTAAAATAAATTAATTTTAATTTAATATTTAGTTATAAAAGATATTAACTATAAATATATAAATATTAGAGTGAATTGAGGGTTAGAAAGAAATTTAATTTAATTTATTTTTTTTTTTTTTTTTTTTTTAATGATATAATCTTATTAATTGTTTATTTAAGTGTTAAATTAATATATTAACAAAGATTGATTTCAAGATTATTTTTCTTTTATTAATTAAAATAAAAATTTATTAGTATATAACTAATAGCATAAACTAAATGCTATTAAAAGACCTCAAACCATAACAACTACTCCTCAAAGAAACAAGGCCACGGGATACGGGAAACCAAGAGGAAATTTGCTAAAAAAGAAAACCAGAACAAGCTATAACCTGGGGGGGGGAGGAGAAGGGAAGAAAACGACTAGGAAGAGATGGTTGGGATCCAGCAACTACTGATCTTCCAGCGATCCTCTCTATTGAGATTGCTTGGCCTTTTTTCAATCTCAAGGGCTTCCCTAAATTTCCGGTGATGGAATTGCGACACTCTAGCAATAACACTAGCATCCTCGATACAGACATGATGATTGGTTTTCTGCTCTCGCTATTTAACATGCAAAGCCAGATCTGATTCTTCAACTTGTCTTGACGATGAACCACATTGGTTGGTTCGAAACGCGTCGACAAATGAAATATCATGTGATTTACGCCGAAAAATCTCTCATAATTGATCAAAGGTTGTCATTGTGTCCACCCAAGCAGCACCAGGGGCTACCCCAATCTTGCAAGGGCATTTTGACTTGACAACTCATATTATTTTGCGTCAAAGTTCTTCTCGATGGATTCTACTCGTCGAGATGTTTCCGTTGATATATGGTACGCCTCCCAGTTCTTCACGGTTTGAGATTTATTTGCGTTTAAAGTCAAAAAGCCCCATTAGTGGGTTAAAACCCCAGGGTTGAGACATCACCTTATTCTCCAACGATTGTCAATATATGACAGGGATTCTCACTGTAATCTCACCTCGTATAAGTTGAATAAATTGAAAAATCCAAAGATAGTAAACCAATCATTGACTTCACACTCAGGTAGGAATCAGGATCATATGCCCTAAGCCAATCATTGGTTTGCTTGCAATTAACATCAAAATTAAGAAGAATTATTAAAGGTATGTCACTAATAAAAATTAAAAAATTAAAAAAAAAAAAAATTAAGTCAATAAATATTAATGCAAATATTAGGAGGAATATTAAAGTGATCCAATTACCTTAAAACAAAAGATACATATTTTAAAATATTTAACATTCTAAATATATTATGCATTACTCCTCCAACGTACATTAAGAAGCCCCTCCTTAACACCCGAAGATCAAATGATAAATATTGTTAGAAAAGTATGTGGTGTCTCCTATAATTAAGGAGCCCTATCCAACGTCTAAGTGAGAACCTCATACTATATATATGTGTGAAACCTTGGCATAGATGTGATGAGGAACTGAACGCATAATCTCTGAAATCTCGGGACTGCCCTAAAAAAAACAGATCAAAAATTTTGTTAGGGCTCAGTTTGTTACAGGTCTATCAAATGTTAGCGGAGTTTTTGGCAAGGTCTATCAAATATTACCGAAGTATTTGGCAGGGAAGCGAGGTCCTATTTTGTTGCAGGTATATCAAAGGTTAGCAAGGTAGCAAGGTTCTGTTCTGTTGCAAGTCTATCAAAAGTCTAATCACCAAAAGATTAGCGAAGATTTGGGCAAGGTAGTGAAGTCTTAGTCTAGGCCTATATCACAGAAGTTCCAAGCATCAGAAATATTGGTCAAGGAATTACAAGTCTGAGATCTCGGTCCAAGGATTACCGTCTCCATTCAAGATCAAGTGAAGGATCAAGGTCTCAGAACCCCACTTAAATCTACCAAAGACAAGCAAGGAAATATCTTGATGATCTGCAATCTCGTTTAAGAATCTCAGCCCTTCTGTTCAGCAACAAGCCTTGGTCTTCGTTCCTCATTCAAAAACATCACAGGCCTGAACAACGTTGAATAATCTTTAGCTTTTTGTGAAAGGGACGAAAGATGACCTGTAATCAAGCAAAGATAAAGGTATGTATAATTCAAATTCCCTTCCTGTGTACTTTAATAACTGTTGACTGCACTGTACCATGTATTAGGCTAGTTTTCAGTCTTGCATAACTGCCTTGTCATAACTGTAACTAGAGTTGTGTCCAGCTAGGGTAAGTTTTGTCCTATGTATGTCTAAGTCAATATTCATCTCTTGTATAGTCTTGTATAAAATATGGTTTTGTATAAAGGTTGGGTATGTTTAAGTAGAGTCTAGGCTTGTGTTCAAAGTTTGTCAGCTGCTGCAACAAGTCAACTACAATCACAAACAACAAGCACATTTCAGGTACGCATTGTATTCATTTGATTTTTATTTATTTATTATTATGTGCTTACATGTGTGTTTGCAGGCAGAGGTAAGTTAAAGGGTTGTTGTGTTTATTTGTTTTGCTTTGGGATTGCGTTTCGTTGGGCAATTTGCATGCAGGTAGAAGAAGACTCAAGGACAGCATCAAGCGAGCATTCAAGAGCTGAAGTATCAAATCAAAGGAAGCATTGCAGCGGGACATCCTTTGAAGACATGACAGCCATCCGTATATTGTGAAGAAGTGTCAAGGCCAAGAGTCATCATTGTAAAGTTGTAAAAGAGTCATTTGTAAAAGTGTCATCATTGGAAGAGTCATTATTGTAAAAGAGTCAATCCACCTAGAGTCGAAAAGGCATTATTGGGAGATATAGGAGTCTCTGTTGGGATGATGTCATGGTTGGGTTCCAGGTCATAATGTGATTGGGTGTTCGGTCAAAATCATTGTAAATCATATTGTATCGTGGATCATTGTCCCTGGTACGTGAATCCCCACTCTTGTCTCATTTCAGTCATTATAGGGTGGCAGGGAGGTGCTAGGCAGGTGCATGAAGTCACCTACAGGTTGGAGCCTGTGAACACTTCACGGTGGTAGGTTCATCTAGGATGTTGGGGCATCCATTCAGTTGATAATTGAAGAAACCAGGGTATTGGGGTGTCCTTCTAGTGGGAGTTGGAGAAGAATGCTTTTCTAGAATTCTAGGAAGTTGTTGCTTTCATTTCAGTTGAGGCTGAAGATTAAAGAATTTATTAGAAAAGAGTTCGGTGGTTTTTGACCCGGAGGAGGTTTTCCACCTGAAATTTTTGTGCCCACTGTGTTCTTTTAGTTACTGTTATTACTGCATAAACATTAATAATAATTGAAGATTAACTAATGCTCTGAAAAGATTTAAAAGTGCTAATTGCTAAGGAATATTGATTCACCCCTCTCCTCAGTATTTTCCAACATCTGCATCACCTGCGCTGGCCTCCTCAGCCTTTGCATCAGTCTGGCCTGCCTCTGTGGCAGCCTTCCAAGGCTCTGCGTTGTCTCTCTGGCACTTTCTCTGCCTTTCTAATATGTATTCTCAGCCTTCTGTCGAACCGCCCTTCACTGCAACAGATCACTAACTCGATT
Organism: Pinus tabuliformis; assembly: GCA_031772625.1. Taxonomy (NCBI): domain Eukaryota; kingdom Viridiplantae; phylum Streptophyta; class Pinopsida; order Pinales; family Pinaceae; genus Pinus; species Pinus tabuliformis. The sequence continues at coordinate 1,905,680,913 of CM062818.1, read as the reverse complement.
CTCTCAGCAAACCCTGCCCCAGAAAATCGAATTCTTGATCAACTTGGTGTATATCCAACTGATCCGCAAGCCTCCTCTTATGCTTTTCCTGTTGACGATTCAACGGTCAAGATCAAGTCCCTAATCAACGGCAAAGATTAGATTTGGCTTGATCCTCGTCATTTAGAACTTTCTCACCCATTTTATATTAATACACATTAATATTTTAATTTTCCTAAGTTTAGACTTAGGAACCCCATTAAAAATATTAATTATTTTAATATCTCTCCATCCGGGTGGAATTTCCCCAAACGATTTCTTGGTCTTGGAGATCTTATGTGCCTTAGCCTCTCCACCAATTTTCATGGCTAGAGCACATCCGATGCTACCACAAATCAACACTCCCTCTTAGCGAGGAATGTGCTCTAGTAATGCTCCACCACTGAAACATCACACTGATCCTTCACACCGGTACTTGCTTTGATGATTGGCCTGCTGCCTCACATCCTTTGCACTGCTGCTTTCTGTACCGGTGCCCATGACACTGCCACTGCCACTGCTACATCTGTACTGCAGCTCCCTCTCAAGATGCTGCCCAAGTTGCTCCTAGCACTACCACTACTAACTACTGCACTACAACTCAGTTACCGAGAAGTAGGTAACTGACTTCTCCTAAATACTGACATCCCAGTCAGTCTAGAAGCCTCGTGATTCTGAAGTTGCCTCTGCTGCTATCCTGTGCTCCCTCTACTGCCAATGTGCTGCTGCATACACCTCTGTGTCTCTTGCACTGATGCAACCTCTACTGTGTTGCCTCAATTTCTGCCCCCAAGCACTGCCTCGTTGCTCACTACACTTTGCTCCACCTGACCCCTGTCATCCCGCTACTATCGTTAAGGGCTCCCGTAGCCGGATATGATCCAAGAGTTTGGGCACCTCAATGATCCTACCCCTAGTATGTAGTCCTCCTGATTACAACTCGATGTCTCCCTGCCTCTTCTCTAGAGGTGCATGAGCACTCATGGAAAAATCGTCACTAGTCTCGACCTCTTTCTCCACCTTAGCGGGAGTTGCCTTTGAATCGGAAGCCTCTCCCTTGTTTTTCTTCCTGGGACATTGGGATGCATAATGTCCCAGCTCCCCACAATGGAAGCACTTAACCTTGGAGATGTCCTTCTTCTTCCTCTTCCCTTGTTGTCCCGCAGATGCTAGAGCTGCATCCTCCTCCTCTTTCTTGATTCGACCTCCCTTGCCACTACTCCCCGCCTTGGTCATCCTCCTGATCTCTTCTTGGCAAAGAGCTGCCCACATCTCCTCCCAACCGAGAAGAGTAGCCCTGCCCAAAATACTTTGGACAAATGTCTCCCACTCCTCGAAGACTGCATTCAGGGCAGTCCTAACCATAAATTCTGGATCCGATGTAGACCCCACGGAAGTAAGCTGGCCGCGAATCTCTTGCAACCTGAGAAGGAATGGATCTATCTGCTCTCCCTTTTGCATCTAAAATGACCACAACTAATTCTCCAATAGCATTTTCCTTTGCACGGAAGAGCCCTGGTATAAGGTGGTCAGGGTGTCCCACATCTCCTTTGTTGTGTTCTTCTCAGCAATATGTGGTATGACATGATCTTTGACCCCATCTAGGATCATGCACTTCGCCCTCACCATTGCATCCTCATACTTCTCGTTCTCAGCTGGGTCAACTGGGATAGCCATGGTTCTCAAGGCAAGGTACTTGATGCAATGTCGATCCAACACTGCTAAGATATTGGCCTTCCAGATGACAAAGTTGGAAGCTTCGTCCAACCTGTCATGATCCCTTAGTCCATTCACTACCATTTCAACTCCTCTTTTGGACTCCCTCTGAGTCTCAACTCCCCTCCGGGAAAACTCCCTTCAAGTCCTGATTTTCCTTCTGGAAATTCTCTAACCAACTATCGAACCGCTCCTCTCCAATCCTCCTTGCAACTGCAACTCGGATCTGGATTCCTTGGCTAGAAATTCGTCGAGGTAGTGACTCCCACTACCTTAGTCCTGCCTCCTTAGACATTGTTTTGCTTCGACAGAAACAGCGTCCCACGAGCTCCTCAAATCACAATCTGTCCACAGCTCCCCAAGCCCCGGCAACTGAAGAAACTTAGCCCTTCAGGCTCTGCGCAATCCCAGCAAAGGCTGAATTTTCTCCTCCTGGCCACAAAGTCTATCCTTCTTCACTAAGGAAGATGACTAGGCACTGCTTAGGTCTGATCTGCCCCTCTCTGCCTCTGCGTTGGCCCTCCTCCTGGCTCGAAATGATGGTACAGGCTCTGTGTCACTTCTTCTCTTCTTGCTTCTGCTCTGGAACAGCGTTGTCTCTTGAGACAGCTGCTACTACTGCAAATTTCAGATTTCTACTGGTGCCTTAAGTCCTCCTGTGATCTGCAATCCTTTGATACCATGTTGAAATTTCTAAGTTTGACACATCATAAATCCCTACTCCATTATCCGGTTTATTATCTCCTACTTGTTCTTTCCATTAACAAGTTATTTATAAATATAAAATCCAAAATAAACACAAATGCAACCTTAACTCATATACAGATCAACAACTGAAATAACTAAGACAATCACACAAGGGACACCGTTATTTTTGGACAATCGTCCCCGGAAAAACCCAATGCGGGAAAACCGGTGCAACAGATATGAGGGTTTTATTATTATGCAGTTTTTTTAATACAACTAGGGTGCTCACCCTTCAGAGAATTTCCTTGGCAAAAGTACCTCTCCTCGGAGAAAGATATTCTGGTTGATCAATAACCGGATGATTGATCCCGCAGCAACTTCGACAGTTCCTTAGCTAGACAGCGAAAGCTGCTCCAAGCTTCTCTCTGGAATTGCATCACCCTCCAAGGACTGCGTCACCCTCTTCTGCTCTGTGTTTGCCTCTCAGCTCCCAGTCTACCCCATGAAAATTCCTCAGTGCTACCTCTACAGCCCAATGTCAGCGCTGCTAGACTCTAATGCTTCTGCGTCAACCTCTTGGCCCTCTGCGTCACCTGCGCTGGCCTCCTCAACCTCTACGTCAGTCCTGGTTGCCTCTGCGTTGTCTCTCTGACACTTTCTCTACCTCTCTGATATGTATTCTCGGCCTTTTGCCGAACTGCCCCTCGCTGCAACAGATCACTAACTAGATTCTCTCAGCAAACCCTAGCCCAGAAAATTGAATTCTTGACCAACTTGGTGTATCTCCAATTAACCCTCAAGCCTCCTCTTATACTTTTCCTGTTGACGATTCAACAGCTGAGATTAAGTCCCTAATCAACGGCTAAAATTAGATTTGGCTTGATCCTCATCATTTAAAACTTTCTCACCCATTTTATATTAATACACATTAATATTTTAACTTTCCTAAGTTTAGCCTTAGAAACCCCATTAAAAATATTAATTATTTTAATATCTCTCCATCCGGGTGGAATTTCCCCAAACGATTTCTGGGTCTTGGAGATCTTATGTGTCATAGCCTCTCCACCAATTTTCATGGCTAGAGCACATACGATGCTACCACAAATCAACAATTAGGACACTCCCTAGCACAGTGTCCAAACTTGTTACAAATAAAGCATCTTCCCTTCCTTCCATTTTTGAATCCCGGTCTTCCTTGACATTGCTTCTTTGAACCTACATTGTTCATCTTGAGTACATCTAGTCAACAATTCACCAAAACCAGGAATCTGATCATTGTTGAGGATAGTAGTGTTGAACATATGCCATTCATGAGGGAGTCCTCCAAGGGCAATGAGAGTGAACTCCCTATCAGTAATAGCTTCTCCAATTGAAAGAAGATCATTTTTTATCTCGATAATCCTCATGAAGTAGAATTGAATATCTTCACCTCCTCCCTTCTTTATGTTCTTCAATTTGTTCTTGAGAAAAAGGACTTGGTTTGCATTGCTAGCTTTGAACATGCCAACCAACTTGTCATACATCTCCTTTGATGTGTTCAAATCAAAGATGTATGCAACCAAATGCTTGCTAATAGTATCCCTGATAATCTTCTTAGCTTTGACTTCACCTTTCTTGTACTTTGTCTTCGTGACAGCTGGTGCATTTGAAGGAGGTTCAGAAATCGTTCCCCGCACATAGTCCATAACATCCTGCTCTTCCAAAGTCAAATCAAGGGACATCTTCCATGCATGATAATCAAACTTATCATCGAGCTTGTCATCAGGCTTGAAGTAAGATGCGGAGGACATTGACTCTTGTCATTGTCCAACAAATCTCAGTGATTGCTCTAATACCATGTTAATTTTAGATAACAATGGTATGTTCTACGATTTAGAGCAATTTACTTCAATTTTTCTTATTAGCCCAAAATCAATTTCCAGATTAGCAATCACATTAACATTTGTAGTAAATGCAGACATAACATAAACAATAAGCAGAAGGCAAGCCAAAACAAGAGGACACAATATTTGGCAGATGCAAGGGAAAAACCCCAATTTGGGGAAAACCCTTTGATCAAATCTTCTTATTATTCTTCAAAATTTTAGCAGAGAGAGTACATCATACAAAATTTACTTGCCCAATCACTGTAAAACAGTCCTGTCAAACTGCAGTCAATAGGATGCCCTAATGAGAAAGTCAATACTGGTCAAACCAGCAAAATGTCTCCTCCAAATCAACTCGGTCAAATCCAGTGAATTTGGCCTCCAAAGACAGTCCAAATCAACCCAACACAATCTTGAAAATCTCAGTCAAAGTCGATCAATGCTGCGGTCAAATTTGTTGCAGTCAACGCTAGTCAAACTGCGCAGAAAATCTCGGTATTTGTGCCTGAATATGCAGCCTACCCAAACAAATATTCTCCCACAAAAATCGCAGTCAAATGAAGTCAAACAATGCCTGGTCAACGCTGGTCAAAGTTAGCTGCAACTCGGTCAACGCAGAGAATAGAAATGCGGAGTCAAACCTTCACACGTGTGGAGAAGAACAAGTTGCCTGTGATTTGTACAACCCAATCAGATGAATAGAAAGAATGGAATGTTAAGTTGTGAATGTCCAAATGAGGAAAAGGCCTCTTCTATTTATGCACAACATTGAGGGTGAACAAACATGTTTGTTGGGCTTCATGAGCCTACATTAGACTAGAGCTAACCTTGACAATTTGTCCATAGAAGAAATAAATTCATTATTCCAATTGTACATGTCAGAATGAGATGATCTTTAGATCAATCCTACACCTCTCGGAAATAGGAACCCAATAAAAATATCAATTGCACGATATGAGCTGTTCAAGGTGGAGTTTGGCCCTAGTTGCCAAATTTAACAGATCCCCTTCTCCCCCTCAATAAGGTCAAGCACACCATTGATTGATCAACTCCACCCACTTGACATAACTTTGGGTCCACTCGATCCTGTGTGGTTTGATAACTTTTGGAAGATAATTTTACAAAGACCACTTGGAAACCGAGTTATCACAAGGATTTCTAGGACAAGGTCCTTCCTCTATAAGTCCCATTTGCAAACCCTAGTCCTTGAAATCCCATTGGCCTTTCTTAGAGAGCCTTACACCCTGCTTCTCAAGCAAGCAAACCATAATATTGAGTCTCTCTTGTGAATAGGCCTTAGGAATTGCTCCTTATCTCTTCATTGATCCATCCATCTAGTGATTCACTTTATATCGGGTTGGTAAAGAGCAGGAAGCCTTAGTTGAGGTAACAGTGGGCTATCGCTCCATTGTTGCCCTTGACCTAGTAGTCGCCTTTTTAGGATCCTTTCCAAGGACCCCAGCTAGTTTGAGCGGTAACAAGCACTTAACATAAAATGCAAATCATGAGAGGATGCTTCATTCACTATTATATATCAGACTTCAAGGTGCTTATGACAGTCAACAATAAACCATGAAATGAACCAAACAACAAACACCCACCAGCTACAATTAACTCCTTAGCGTGTTAAGCAACTCATGAATGATTTCTAGGGCATTTAAGTAAAAAATTTAACACTATTGGGAAAAGATAAGACTGTTTTAGAAAAACAGTGAGGGTAGGAAGAGTTTAGGAGGCAAACCAACAGGCCATAGGCCTAGAAGAAGACTAGCCAACTTGCCCAAATTCTCTAATAGCTATGCCCCCTGTAAGCACAAAATTTGGCCAAATTCTCTGCAAAACACACCAAGAGTTAGATTAAAGACAAATCAGAGATGAGAAGAGGCAAAGGAGGGTTAGGAGAGGGCTAGAAGGCCAACGAAAAGCTAGAAGAGAGCTGCAGCGAAGCGATCAAGGCCCTAAGGGACTGCGGCTTAAGGCAAGGAGCCCAAAAGGCTCACAGCAGGCGCTAAAAGGGTTGTCATTTAGCTAAAGGGAGGGTAGAGAGGCCTATTTTTGCTCACGGAAGGGGTTGAAGGGCTAGCGGAGGGCAGGAGAGCAGAAACAGAGGAAGGAGGAGGGGCAGCGGAAGAGGAAGCTAGGGCAGGTCTGCGACAAGGTATAGGAGGGAGTTTGAAGGCCTTTAAGGCACCCCAAGCCTATGACAAGGAAAGGGAAAGAAGGCTGAGGCCCTTGGAGGCTTGTGCCTTAGACAAGGATGAGGGTCGAAGCCCTAAAAAGACCTCAAGAGGCTGGCGGCTCCCCCAAGAGGTTGATGGCTAGGCTGGAGGGCAGATGTTGGGCCTAGGAGGGTTAACGCTAGGTCTGAAAAGGCCCTAAACAATTTGCAAACCCTCACAAAATTTTATTCCACTTCAAATCTTCAAATTATCGCCCAAATCATTGCAAAATCCTTGATGTTGGCCCTACAAAAATTTTAGAGACTAGATTTTACCCTCAAGGGCCTAGATCTAGCTCAAACCCCAACAAATCTTCTTGAAGCTCACCGACACAAATGAAAATAAAAGTACCCAAAACCCTAATATATACAAAATTCAAATAATAAACCCCAATAGCTACAAAACAAGGGTTAGAACAAATTATTTACAAAAATTATGCCACAAAAATAATTTACAAATGTACAATGCTTGTGAAGATAAAACATTTTTTGAGAAATAATTTTTTAAATGATGAACATTGATAATAGATCAAATGTGCTTCGAAATCTATGGTATTTCCCACATCCTTAGCAAAGTAAGAAAATCAAACAAAATTCCCAAAGCCCAAACAAGGTCGACTCTTCTCCAAAGTCTGTGAACTTGGAGCCCAAGGGTCGAGGTACCTGCAAACTCTATATATTTCTTCAAGAAAACTTGTTACACATATGGCGAATCAGATCACCTAAGATAGACCCAATATCTACCAATAGAATGTTCTTATCACCATCTAATAAATAAACAAGCTTATAAAATTTTAAGCACAATATAGGAAAGCACATACCATAGATCATCGGACAAAGAACACTATGAGTTGAACCCCAAAGTCTTTTATTATGATATTTAAAATGTTCCCAGCATATCAGTGGAACAACACCAACGTTACAAAATTATACAGACCAGAGTCAGAGATTTCATCATGATCTGAGAAGCAAAATGGCTTCTAATTTATAGATAAATCCTCCAAGTGGAAAATAAAGGCTAGTTGGCTTGATCCCTGTCAAAATAATCTCGAACGTGGATAAATATTTGATCATCTTGTAGTCTTTGCAATAAAAAAAAAATATTTTTGAGGAATTTTTCAAATTTCATAAATATTTTGGATTAATTTCCTCAAAAATTTGACTTATTAACCACCAAGGTCCAAGGGCTCAATTTTTCTTAAAATGTTCATTTCTGCCTCAGTGGGGGACCTCCAAAAATTAACTTCTTTTTTACCCACGAATTTTTTGGTCATTTTCCACTTAGAGAAATTAATTTCTCAAGAATTAATTTTTTGACTCTAAATTAATTAATTTTTTGGCTTAGGATTTAATTTTATTTTTGCCAGAAAAATTAATTAATTGACACAAGAGGGGATTAATTATTTTTCCACCCTCAAATACTTTAGCCATGGTGTCTGATTGCAAGGGACCATGCACTAAAATATTTTTACATCAGATAATTACAAATTCAACCCTCAAAGGGGGAATACCCATTCATTATAGACCCTAAATATTATAGCCCATTTTTGTGACACAACATGATCTAGTAGACCAAGTGATTTGTAATAAAATAATTTAGCCAAATAGCGTAAATTATTTCCATATCACTTTTACAATAGACTCAACTAAAAACACTAGGACTCATCTAAGCCTTCGTCAATGAATTTCACCCTAGCTTTAGGGTTAAGCTCGAGGGAAAAACTTTGTCGATTATCCGTGTTTAGAAACACACATAATGCGGTGAGCCGAAAAATCCAGATTCGCCAAAATCATAGGCTTACCTAGGTTGTTACATAATTAAACGGTCGTACTAACATCTTTTACATTACAATTTGCAGAAATTGGATTTACAATGACATAAGAATTGGCTGACTGATGATTCTGAACTCTGAAAAAAATTGTACAACTGCTTCCTCGAACTTGTGACAAAATAGGTGCAACAAACTGCATGTGTGTTATGACCGTGTCAGGATGATGTTTCTTAATGCTGAAGAAGCATTGGAACATCTGCAAGATCAAGTCGTCACACTCCAGCTCAAACAAGAGGTCATAGGATCTAACCAAGGCCATGACTTATAGAATCTCAATCTTCTTCCCAAAGGTAGGACCCTCACTATTATCCAAATCTTGCAAGGTCTCTACTATTAGTCTGTGGACTCTCCTCATAATGCCATCATTGTAAGGGGTTATAGGTGCGGTCAGCATCATGATACTACTAAGACAAGAGCCAAATGGAAGTTTGACTCCTATACAAAGGTGCTCCAAATACTTGTGTTGTACTAAGGCAAGTATCGTTGGTTTTAGAGCCCAAGTCAAGCTCTTCCCATCTGACTGATCCACCTTGGAAAAAAGTGAAGCAAGTTCTTCTAGTTTGAGAAGGGCTTTTACTATAACCCCCATGAAACTCAAGTTTGTCCCAAGTGTATAGATTTTGTGTCCCATTTCATGTTATTTCTGTTTCAGCTTAATAATGACAGTACATCAAATTGTTTTATGCACAACTTTGGCTGTCAAACACTCCCAACTTACAACACCACCTTTAGCAATATTTACAAGGCCACAAACAACACAACAGTGCTTTGACTCAATCCAGGCTACGACTCAACTCATATGTTCAGCCTCAATACTGAATACACAAATCTATCACATTACTAGCAACAACAATAGTATACTCACATTGACAGTCTTCACTCGACATAATTTTTTGACCATACACTAGACAACATTACATGGTTTGGCAGCTTACCCCTACATACTATGTCCTTGACCATACAAAAAAAACCATGCTCAAGACAATACAAGGTCGTATCATACATAGATAGTATTGGTAATATAAATAGCACTAAAATTCTCTGCAAAAATTCAGGGTAATATGACAGCAATTATCGTCCCTCTCAGCTATACTGACACTCTGTCACTTGGCAATTTGTATGCTAATTTATGGTAGGTGAGCAGTACACTATAAAACTCACATATGCCTAACAGTATTCCAATCACTTCTCAACAAAACCACAGTGTTGTTTAGAAAGAAATCATAGAATTAAGACTTTAAGATGGCACCTAGAGGGTATACTTCAAGTTGTTGGTTATTCAACAGCGTCGGGACTAGATAGTTGTTTTCCAACGGTCCTCTACAAACTTGTCCACTATGACAGTCACTTGGAAGCACTAGTAGTATGTACAGCTAGCAAAAAGTGTCTCTTAGGCTCACATTGATAAATATGGCTTCCTCACCTCTGCTTCTTGTATCATTCTGACCCACAAAGAGTAAAACGCTCCCACAGTAAGATCAATCCAATCTAGTGCGCAATTGTTAATGGAATCGTGCTCTATCACCTATAGGATTGATTAAATGTGTCGTTTGTTTTCCAATCGCACTAGTTCACTATTACTCCATGATTGCATACGTCCATCTCAAGGATTGCATGACCTCGCACCACAGCACACATATTTGGTACAAACATTAGCAGCGACACTGTTTGATGACAAATGCGCAACAATCCAACTCTCAATAATCACTCTTCCTTTCCATACTATGTCCATACCTCTCGCACAGCCACAACAAAATTTGGAGCCCAATGCGTAGCCAGTGATCAGATCACCGCACATTGTGCCCAACAATTTGATAAAGTCGGCCTCTGCACACTTGATGGATGTGTCAGTATCTTTATATTACAACACTTGATCAATTGACCCTTCATGAGCTTAGCTCGACGTGGCTTTTTGGGGAAAATGAATTGGGCTACAACTACATTAACTTTCCCCTGCAACGGCCACGATCACAAACTTGGAATGCTTTGAGTTCAAATCGCACCGCCTAATCAGCAATAAGGCTCTGTAATGCTATGCTCCAGTTGTATCACGTGGATCATTCCCATATGGCATCTCCAGCGTTTGGTCCCGTCAAATATAATCACAGTGCTGGCAATATAAGATTTGCACAAGCTCCCTAACTCAGCGAAACGTAACCACAAGGACACTGCAATTTCCAAGCAAACTCGACCTTGGACTCCTCAATTGCAATGTCGATCATGTACAGAGGACAACTCGACTTGATTTGGTCCTTGTTTGCTATAGGGATTAGTCCCTCAATTTACCCATGATCACAACTTTGACCAAAGAACGAAGATTTCGTCCTGAATACGCACTGCTCTAGAAATGACAACTGCAATTCTCCAAACACAATAAGATTTCAGATCAGCTCGGAGGAATATGACAGCTCCCACATAGATCGTGTAACAAGGATTTAATTACGACCCACGCTCTCGTAATTTTGACTTTCAATAAGAACTCGGCCTGGTTTGATCGCAATTTCTCCTTCAAGAAAGATACCCACTCCCTGACACAATTCCCAGTGTTTGCAAATATATCTGGCCAAATGAATTTTTACACAACTTTTGGCTCTTAATTTAATAACTTTGAACATTCAAAGGCTTCAAAAATATAATGGCCCCATTTTAAATAATCAAAATGCGTCCTTAGTACTTTCTAATTCTTTGTCAAATTCTCAATTTGTGGAATAGTTATTGAGCAAAAGACAATTTGGTAGAGAATTTGTCGAATGTTTAATAAGAAAAATTTGTCAAGTGCAAGTACTAGGTCTTTGATTTCGCTGGAAAATAGATGGAATAACCCTCCAACAATAACAACTGCAATTGAAACCCTTGATCACCCATGGTTTGATATGCAACAAAACCCTAAGGCTGGCAGGAAAACCAGCTCTGATACCACTGTAATATCCTAATCGGGAAAATTTTGCAGATTCTCGAAATTTAACTCAACAAGTGCTACACATAGAATTCCATTCATTTAACATAAGATTACCATTTAAAATATGACAAATAGAGTGCGTGCAATTCAATAATATGATGAGCAAAAAATAATCTCAGCTTTTATAATAAAAGATAATTGGAAAGAGTATACATGGTGATACAACTGAAATCGCTGAGATAGATAATTTGGCCTCCAAAATAATCTGCTCCAATGCTAAAAGTGGCCCTCCAAAACTGAACTGAGATGCAACTATTGTGCTCTCCTGTGAATTCTGGAGGAACTCACCAAGGGAAGAGATAGGTACTCGACTCTCACTGAATTACCCGAGGGTTTTTGTCCTGGGGCTATTGTTGAAGCTGAGAACTCTTGGTTTTCCAAACCTCTCCACAAGAAAAATACTCAACTCAAGGATGTGCTGAAATGGTCTCCTCCTCCTCTTTTATAGATCTCATGGACCCCTCTAGAAGCCTTTATTTTATTATTATTTTAATCACTTAGCACACTCCTTTTTAATTAATTAAAATACCCCTTTAATTCAGGAAAATGGTAAATCGACCACCATCACTTTGCATGCCACTAGAAGTCACTTAGCACCATCTCATCTTGTAGAGCTTATCATTCTAGTTCCGACGAGCTATTACACTAAGGGTTCCGTCAAGTATTCCTCTCGGAAGGCCACCTTAAGCGTAATTAATGGAGTTAGGCTCGATAATAACCCATTTTCTGAAAGTTGTCAGAATGTAACAAAACAAAAGGCAAGTTATGCAGATGATGGAATATGTCGAGCGAATGCCATCGGATCCCATAAAAACTCCTCCAACCCCATAAAGCCCCTTCAAAAGCCCCTAGGCCCGCTGATGGAGTAAATATGCTCTTATGACCTAGCTTCCTCCAACCCCACAAAGCCCCTTCAAAAGCCCCTAGGCCCGCTGATGGAGTAAATATGCTCTTATGACCTAGCTTCCTCCAACCCCATAAAGCCCCTTCAAAAGCCCCTAGGCCCGCTGATGGAGTAAATATGCTCTTATGACCTAGCTTCCTCCAACCCCAGAAGTCCATCCTGACCATGCTACAAGGGAAACCAAAAAAAGGAACATGACAGACTGTCAACCAAAACCACTCGAGCAAGTCTAAGCTCATTAAGCCTCCCCCTTCTCAAGAAGTTTGCCATATCAAGAAGTCAAACACAAGGCCGACCATTCCTAAGAAGCAACGTGTCCAAAAACTAAGGAAGGATTTCCAAATAGGAGAACTTGTCTTATTGGACAAGGACCTTGTCCCTATCACGATCCTTGGGAAAATGGATGTAGGATACTTTCACATTGCTAATCTTGATGGTGAACTTTTACCCTCACTGATGAAAGGGAGCCACCTCACCTCATTCATGGGAGACTGACATTCACATGCTATGCATGGTAGTGTAGGTGCATTGCATATTCTTTTTGCATGCTAATATCACTCATCTCATGTTCCCATGTAGATTAAAATGAATTTAGATTAGACTTTACTTTATGTATGGATTTATTACTTTGATATAAAACATGAGTGATACCCTATGCCCAGTGCACATGCTCCCAAACAAGTTTATTGCAATGTGCAGGTTACAAGTTTGCGGTCCCAAGAGAGTTCTAGAGTTCTCATGAATTCCCCCATTCAAGTACATGGATCATGCACTCTACGATGAGCTCATGTCCTACTTAGCGCCAAATGTCACCCACCAAAAGTGGGTGACCCCATAGCAAAAAAAATTCTCCCATCATCTATTCCACTTGACCAGTCAATAGCCACTAGGAGTCGATGATTATGTGCCATTCATATCTCTGCCACCTATATCAGTGATTTGTTTCCTCGCCCATTTTGCAAGAGCATATGTTGGAAGGTGGGCTTTCGATCAAAAGCGCACTTTATTCATTACGCAATCAGGTGCTTATGCTTGTTTGTATTTTGGGCATTTGACATGGATTATGGGGTAACCTGGAAGGAAGAGGGGCTTTGACCATGATCTTGTTCCCTCGCCTTAAATGGGACCATGAACCAAAACCACTCGAGCAATTCTAAGCTCATTAAGCCTCCCCCTTCTCGAGAAGTCTGCCATATCAAGAAGTCAAACACAAGGCCGACTATTCCTAAGAAGCAACGTGTCCAAAAAGTAAAGAAGGATTTCCAAATAGGAGAACTTGTCTTGGTAGACAAGGACCTTTTCCCTCTCAAGATCCATGTGAAAGTGGGTGTAGGATACTTTCACGTTGCCAAGCTTGACGGTAAAATTTTACCTTCAACGATGAAAGGGAGCCACCTCACTTCATCCATGGGAGATTGACATTCACAGGCTATGCATGGTAGTGTAGGCGCATGTTGGACCACGCTCTGACCAAGAGAGCCAACAAAAGAAGAAATTGAAACTCAAAATAAAATTTCACACACACAGTGGCAAAAACTAAACATAAACCTATTAACATAAGTGTTGCAAATAAACTTATAAAACTGAAAAATAAACACATAACGCTGCTAAAGATAAACCCATGGAACAGTGGAATTTGAATTTGTTAAAATTGGCAACTAGGGCAAAAATTCATGTGGGTCATCTTATTCATGGCTGATAATATTTTTATTAGATTCCTCTCGTCGAGAGGTGTAGGATTGATATAAAGATCATCCGATTCCAATAAGTATTCATGGAGATATGAATTTATTTGATTATGGAATTATTATCAAGCCGACCTACAACTCATGTAGGCTCAGAAGCCCAACAGTCGCATCTATTCAAACACCAACATTGTGTATAAATACAAGAGGACTTTTCCTCATTTGGACTCACTCATCTTATCACATCTCTCTCTCTCTACTGCACAGAAAAGAGTCTCTTCTCTACTACGCAGAAAAGGGTCTCTCCCTCACACATGTGAAGCCGGAAGTTGTTGAAACTGAAGTTACAACTGCAGAAGTAAAGATTGACCTGCGTGGACTAGAAGATCTCCTCATCTGAACTGTGTTGTAGGTTCATCTGAACTGTGTTGCAGGTTCATCTGAACCTCCTCTTAAAGCTGCAACTTTTGGTGGTGGAATCAAGTCAATCCGACGGACGGTTTGCAAGATATCGATTGCCCTAGTTTGAAGCCGGACGCTGCCGAAACTGAAGCTGCGACTACAGAAGTAAAGTTTAACCTGCGTGGACTAGAAGATCTCCTCATTTGAACTGCGTTGTAGGTTCACTTGAACCTCCTCTGGAAGCCGCAATTTTTGGTTGTGGAATCAAGCCGATCCAATGGTCGGTTTGTGAGATATCGTCTGCCCTAGTTTGATGATGAAGTCGCTAATGCTGATGCTACTGATCTAGGGTTTGATACTGCTGATATGAATCAGATTTATTGTACTATTTCTCTCTACTTGAAGATACAAGAAGATTTGATCAAAGGGTTTCCCCACACATTGTGGGGTTTGTCCCTACCTAGCCGCCACATCTTGTGTCTCTTGTCTTGGCTTGTTTTCTGTCGATCGTTTAATGTTCTATATGCACTTTATGTTGTACATGTGATTGCTAATCTGTGGAATATAATAAGGAAAAGAAGTAAACTGTTATAAGCATAGAACATACCATAACTTAACATGTTATCAGAGTTGAGGTGAAGACAAAGCCCGAGCAAGAGCAAGAGCAATCACCGAAGAGAAGATTGGCAAGGCTATCGTAAAAGAATGATGGGGTCCTCAACACTCTTTCCTGCCGAAGACAAGCTCCGTGAGAAAGCTGACTATCATGGATGGAAGATGTTTATCGATCTAACCCTTGAGGATCAAGGAGTGTTGGATCATGTGAGAGGCAATATTGTTGAGCCTCCATCAAATGCACCTCTTGCTGCAAGGAACAAATGTAAGAACGGAGAAATTAAAGCGAAGAAGATCATCCGGGACTCTATCGACAAGCGCTTGGTGGCCTACATCTCTAAACTAGACACCTCCGAGGAAATCTACGATAGACTGGTGAGTTTATTTAAAGTTAATGATGCAAATCAAGCTTTGTTTCTTAGAAATAAGCTGAGGGAAATCAAGAAGGGTAAAGATGAGAATATGCAAGCATACTTCTTAAGAATCACCGAGATCAAGAACGATCTCCTATCTATTGGGAAGACTATTACTGACAGAGAAATGGCACTCACAACTCTTGGAGGATTACCATCCAAATGATACGTATTCAGGACTACTCATCTAAACAATAATGTAATTCCTGGTTTCGAGGAATTAATGGCTAGATGCATTCAAGAAGAAACAAGGGTAGAAGAGCAAGAAATGCCCTTGCCTGAAGGTCCTCCTGCTGCTTTTTCTTCTCATGCTAAGAAAAGAAATAATTCTGGGTCTAAATCGAAAAGAAAGGCTGGACCTAAGGGTGGAAGAAAAGGACGTTGTTTCATTTGCAATAAAGCAGGTCACTATGCAAGGGAATGTCCTGATAGAAAGGACTCTGACCATGACGATGATCAAAATCCCTATCATGGTAATCGAAGGAAGGGAAAATTCAACAGCAAAGGTAAAAGGAATGCTAGAAATCAAGGAAGAGGGCAACCATTCAAGAAGGCTAGAAATTCCAAGTATCAATCTAACACTGTTGACAATAAGCAGGCTGAATATTATCTACCAACTGCTCTATCTACCTCCGCTCCTTCAAACTCAATGGGAATTTGGCTCATTGATAGTGGTGCCTCAAGACACTTCACTGGTTACAAAGAAGTACTCCATAATCTAGTAGAGAAAGAAACTAACCTGGAAATTGTCCTTGGAGATGACATGAAATACCCCGTGAAAGGTGTAGGCAATGTTTCTCTCAAATTGAATCAAGGTAACACGATTCACTTACAAGATGTATTATATGTACCTGATCTCAAAAAGAACCTGGTATCCATCTCGGCAATAGAAGACAAAGGCTACAAGGTAACCTTCAGCAATGGCAAGGTACGTATATGGAAAAATAATATTAAAGATGCTTTCACTCTTGGGTTTCGAGTTGATTCTTTATATCAAGTCGATGGAAGTCTGCTAGGTGTCATGTCTTGTGACACAACTCTTCAGTCCGAACTTTGGCATCGGAGGTTTGCCCACCTTCATTACAAAGCTCTACCCGATGTAAGACAGATGGTAACCGGGATGCCCGAATTCCAAGTAGAAAAAGAAGGTGTATGTCCAGGATGTGCCGAAGGAAAGCTCAAAAGGGGACCATTCCCTTCAAGTCAAAGCAAGACCTCCGATATATTACAACTAGTTCACTCAGACATATCTGGTATGATGCCTGCTAAGTAACCGGATTCGTTCTGGAGGGTCCACGAATCCGAATCCGTCGTGTCAGACACGATTTGCTGCAAAATCGTGTCCAAAATTTATGACACGTCGAATCCCCCTGCGTGTCACGAATTTCAGAATCGTGTCCAGATTTTAGGCATCGTGTCCTATTTCCATGACTCGTTTTGGCGGAAAAGTCACCTGCGCGGGTTACAAAAGCCCGCATTTGCTCATTACAGCGACAGTGTTTATCATTTGGCAAGCGTTTTTGGAGTTGTTGGCAAGTGGAGAAGGGTTTGGAGCAAGGAGTTAAGGGAGTAGAGCGTTCGGCAAGGAGATTCAAGCACTAGGTAAGTGCATTTCACCTCCATTTTTTTGCATTTCTTATTCTATTACAGCAGTTTGTATATGATTTTTTGTTTACAAATTTGTGCATGTTTTGCTCATTTCTTTTACAGTATTCATGGCTCAATCAAAGGCAGCAGTTAAGGGGCAAAGGAAGGGAAAGAATGTCATGGGTGGAGATGCCCCTCCTCCCCCAATATCATCAGAGTCTGCTGCAAGTAATGTTGAGGGAAGAGGAGGACCTAAAGACTCTAAAGACAATGATAAATATCCATTGTGGAAATATGTCACAAGAGAGGATGGGCCAAACACCAAGGGAAAGGGAGGAGGCAATGTGCAATGGAAATGCAACTTTTGTCACATTTCTTTCAAAAGCACATATTACCGTGTGAAATCGCATTTGTTGGCTTTACCATGTTGTGGGATTGGAGCTTGTAAAGTTGTTTCTTTACAAAAGAGAAAAGAATTGGAAAAGGAGTCCAATGTTGGTATGGAACATGTGGCTTCAAAATCAAGAAAACCCAAGAATGAAGAACCCCTTCCATTTTTGAGGAAAGCCACCACCAAATTTCCATTTGAGAGTTCTACTTCTACTGGAGGACAAGCATCAAAAAGAAGAGCACTTGGTCCAATGGACAAGATTTTCCAATAAGAGAGACGGGAAGAGCTTGATCTCACCATTGCCTTCTTCTTCTATCAAAACTTCATATCATTTAATGTTGCACACTCACCTCTATTTATTGAGATGTGTCGAGCTCTAACTCAAGGGGCTCCAGCAGGGTATGTGCCTCCTGGGTCAGGGAAGCTGAGAACCACATTGTTGATGAAGGCAAAAAAAGAGGTGCAAAAATGCTTGAGCCTATTGTAGCATCATGGCCAACATCTGGGGTTAGCATTGTTTCTGATGGATGGACAGATCTAGCACGACACCCAATCATCAACTTCATGGTGTCTTCCTTGAGTGGTCCAGTTTTCATGAAAGCAGTGGATACACTTGGCGAATACAAGGATGCACAATTTATTGGTGAGTTATTTATTAAAGTTATTGAAGATGTAGGTGTTGATTCTTGTGTGCAAATCATTACAGATAATGCACCTATTTGCAAGGTTGCTGGCATGATTGTGGAAGCTAAATATCCACAAGTGTTTTGGACACCTTGCATTGTCCATTCATTGAACTTAGCACTGAAATCCATTGCTTCTAATGTGCTTTGGATTGGAAGCATTATTGAGGATGCAAGACATATCCGTAACTTTGTGCAAAATCATACAAATGCCCTCACTATATACAAGGAGTACACCAATCTATCATTGTTGAAGATCGCTGATACACAGTTTGCCTCTTCATTCATGATGTTGAAGAGGTTGAGGGAGGTCAAGACTGCGCTTGGGTCCATGGTTATTTCTGAGTTTTGGTCTTTTTGGAGAAAGACAGATCAGGTAGCCTCTAAAAGAGTGAAGGACACAGTGCTAG
The DNA here is from genome assembly GCA_031772625.1 of Pinus tabuliformis. NCBI lineage: Eukaryota > Viridiplantae > Streptophyta > Pinopsida > Pinales > Pinaceae > Pinus > Pinus tabuliformis. Next base: position 1,905,662,528 of record CM062818.1, on the reverse strand, counting down.
ATGATACTTGGTGAGAGAGGGTAGATCTAATTATTCAGATCATGGACCCTATCATTTCTTTGCTTCGATTTGCAGATACAGACAAACCCATACTAGCAGAGGTTTATGAGGGATGGGATTCCATGATTGAGTCTGTGAGGAGCACTATTCTACAGAGTGAGTGCCCCGAGTATGAGACATCACCAGAGGCCTTCTATGATACTATACAGAATATTCTTGTCAGCAGATGGGACAAGAATTGTACACCTTTACATTGTTTGGCTCACTCATTGAACCCCAAATACTACAGCCATGAGTGGCTGAATGGTGGACCTTCACGCAGATTCCCTCCTCACATGGATGGTGAAATCTCACATGGGAGGAAAGAGGCATTTAGGCGGATTTTTCAGGATAGTGCATTGCTTGCTGAGGTGGAGGATGCCTTTGCAGAGTTTTCCACTGGCAGTGGTCGATTTGGAGGTTATGATGTGATTAGAGACAGGGGGGCTAAGAAGCCCTATTCTTGGTGGGCAAATCATGGGGCAACAAGCCCTCCTCTTCAGTAGTCAGCCATGAGGCTCCTCTCTCAGGTGACTTCATCCTCTTGTTGCGAGAGGAATTGGAGCACATATGGGAATTTGTATAGTGTGAAGAAGAGCAGGCTTGAGCAGTCCAGGGCAGAGACAATGGTGTATGTGCACACCAACCTTCGTCTTATTTACAGGCAGAGGGAAGAGTCGTTGAAGGGAAAGACAAAGATGTGGGATGTCTATCCTGATGATATGGGTCTGGACACCAGTGTTGAGTTGGCATTGGCCAACATGGATCTCAATGATCCAGTGCTAGAGCCTGTTAGATTTGATGACTTAGAGGGGTCATCCTCCACACTAGCAGATGTAGAGGCGACTATGGATACAGGGGAGGAGGAGGATGCACAGGAGAGTAGTGGGGACCATGATGATGAGGACATTGATGTTGATTTTGATGCTGATTCTGACGCTGATTGATGCCTTGAGGCTTGTATACCTGTAATTGTTTTATATTTTCTATTTCTATTTGCCATTGGCATTGCACCAGCACTACCTATGTAACACATTTTGATTTGATGACTTAATGAGAAAACTACAGTTGTCAGTGTGTTTATCTTACTATCTTGTAGTTGTAAGTTGTCTTTTAGTTATGAATTATGAATCATGATTTATGTGACCAGTACCACTGACATGTATTTGAATTTTGTATGTATTATGCATGCTACTAGCTATAGATGAAGATCTATGTTTGAAATCAATAAATTTGTGTCATTAATTAAAATTTGTGTAAGAAATATCTAATTTTTAATATATATATATATATATATATATTAATAAAATAATATATAACGAATCCTATGTGCCCTGTTCCGGGGGGCCAACGTGTCTGAATCCGACACCACGAATCCTGAATCCTACGAATCCCGAATCCCCGTGTCAGGTGACTTAGGATGCCTGTGAACTCCTTGGGAGGATATTCATATTATCTTACTTTTACAGATGACTATTCTCGAAAGACCTGGATATACTTCTTGAAAAAGAAGGATGAAGTGTTCTCTTGGTTTCGACACTTCAAAGCCCTGATCGAGAATCAAACCGAAAAGAAGATCAAGATCTTAAGAACTGATAATGGGACTGAATATGAATCTAATGAGTTCCATGATTTTTGTAAAGAGGCTGGCATCAAGAGGGAGACTACTACACCATATACTCCTGAACAGAATGGTGTGGCGGAAAGGAAGAACCGCACGATTATGGAAGCTGTCCGGGCCATGCTACATGATCAAAGACTTCCGAAGTTTCTATGGGCTGAAGCTGCAAACACTGTCGTATATGTACAAAATCGATGCCCTCATCAAGCATTGGGTTCCAAGACTCCTGAAGGAAAGTTCACCAGTAAGAAACCTAATGTTTCTCATTTTAGAATTTTTGGAAGCCTTGTATATTTTCATGTGTCGAAAGAGAAAAGAAATAAATTGGGTGCATCTGGAAAGAAGGGAATTTTCGTGGGCTATGGTGAAAATACTAAAGGCTATAGAATCTATGTAGCCAGTCAAAGGGAAGTCGTAATTAGTCATGATGTCACCTTTGACGAAGATATGGCTCTCAGCAAGGTGAACAATCTTCCGACTTTGAGGAGCTCTCAAGAAGCCGACACCAGGGAACCGAAAGAAAAGGATGATGAATCAATGCCTGATGTAGAAGAACCCATGGATCTGATTGATCCTCCTCCACATGAGCCTTCCTCTTCTAGGAAGAGGCCTTCATGGCTTAGGGGGCTACTTGATGATGCTGAAGGACATGCTGCACCCCGAGGAACCTTTCGTGAAAGTAAGAAACCTAATAGGTATCAGGGATACCTGACCATCATGAGCACGATCATACAAAATGAGCCTTCATCATTCTCAGATGTCATCAAGCATCAAGTATGGAAGGATGCTATGACCGAAGAATATGAGTCTATCATGAAGAATGATGTCTGGGAAGTAGTTCCCAGACCCCAGGACAAGACAGTTGTTACTTCCAAATGGCTTTACAAGATAAAGCATGCAACAGATGGAAGTACGGAAAAGTATAAGGCTCGTTTTGTTGCTCGTGGTTTCTCCTAGAAGGAAGGTATAGACTATGATGAGATATTTGCACCTGTTGCCAGATATACGACCATCCGCTCGATCATAGCCCTTGCCGCTTCACAAGGATGGAACCTACATCAGATGGATGTCAAGACCGCGTTCTTGCACGGCTCGATCAAAGAAGAGGTCTACGTGGAGCAACCCGAAGGATTTGAGATTTATGATCGAAAATCTCATGTATGCAGGTTGAAGAAGGCTCTCTATGGGCTGAAGCAAGCACCCGAGCATGGTATGAGAGGACCGATAGCTACTTGATGAAGCTGGGATTCACTAGGAGTGAAGCCGATCCTAACCTTTACTTTAAGGTTGAAGATGATAAACCTCTCATACTGGTGTTGTATGTGGATGACCTCTTTCTAACAGGTGCAGACCCTCTCATTCTCAAATGTAAGAGGGAGTTGGCTTCTGAATTTGAAATGAAGGACCTAGGACTGATGCACTATTTCCTAGGACTTGAAGTGTGGCAGAAGCCAAGAGAAACTTTCCTATCTCAAGGAAAATATGTGGTGAAGATATTGGAAAGATTTGGTATGGTGGACTGCAAGCCTATAACTACCCCGATGGAGCTTGACTTCAAGAAGTTAAGCGATAGTGCTGCTGGACCTGTTTTACGAAATGCTACCGAGTATCGGCAACTCGTCGGAGCATTAATGTTCTTAGTGAACTCCCGTCCAGATATATGCTTCGCAGTCAACACGTTGAGTCAACATATGGTTGAACCCCACCACATACATTGGATTGGTGCCAAGAATCTGTTGAGATATCTTCGTGGCACTATCACTTATGGGTTAAGATACACTGTCGGAGATGTGAGACTATTTGGATACACAGATGTTGATTGGGCAGGCAATGTGGAGGACCATAAGAGCACTTCCGATGTTGTTTCTCCTTGGGATCTGCTTCGATATCCTAGATGCGCAGGAAGCAGAAGTTGGTGACCTTGAGCACTGCCGAAGCAGAGTATATTGCTGCCAGCATGGCCTCCTGTGAGGCAGTTTGGTTGTGAAAGCTCTTTAGTGAGCTGTTTGGATTTACATTGGATACCATCGTGATCCTTTGTGACAACCAGAGTGCGATTCTTTGTCAGAGAATCCTGTATTTCATGATCGCTCCAAGAATATCGATATCAGCTACCACTATATTCGAGCTATGGTGCAGCGGGGCTATAAGGCTCCAACATATCGGTACATATGAACAGGTTGCCGACATTCTGACAAAACCCCTTGGGAAAGTAAAATTTCTAACTTTCTGAGAACAACTTGGAGTTGTTCAAAGACCCTCCAATGAGGGTCATGTATGATGCATTGAGCTCTGGGAGCTCCACGGGGGTGCGGGGTGCTTCTTGGAGCAGCATATGACCACAGGATGATTCACTATCCCCTGGTGGTATACATGTACACCCCGTGGCGACATTGTAGTAGGATTGATGTGTTCTCCTGTGAGGCCTGGATTGATGTGTTCTCCATGGCGATTGTAGCAGGATTGATGTGTTCTCCTGTGAGGCCTGGATTGATGTGTTCTCCATGGCGATTGTAGCGGGATTGATGTGTTCTCCTGTGAGGCCTGGATTGATGTATTCTCCATGGCAATTGTAGCAGGATTGACGTGTTCTCCTGTGAGGACATAATTGATTAGTTCTCATGTCGAGGCATCCTACCCATGCAGTCTAGGACTCATGGGAAGTACCTCTCATCTGATCAATGAGTAGGGAAATGAAGTTAGGGACCGTAGTAGTACTGATGGACGCATTGTTGTATATACCGTACTCCCTATGCTAGGATGACCTCCATTGATCTGGGATCAATGATACTGGTCTGGGACTAGTGGTAGGAGTTGTACCATACTATGACACTGACTTCAGGTCGGTTGAGACTGGTCTGGGACCAGTGGTACATACTCTGAGACTGACTTCGTGTCAGTGCAGTACTGGTCTGGGACTAGTGAGAGTAGTACATACTATGACGCTGACTTCGGGTCGGTTGAGACTGGTCTAAGACCAGTGGTACACTCTCTGAGACTGTGATACTGGTCTGGGACCAGTGGTAGGAGTGGTACTTACTATGAAGCTGATTTCGGGTCAATTGAGATTGGTCTGGGACTAGTGGTACGCACTCTGAGACTGATTTGAGTCAGTGGAGGATGATACTGGTCTGGAACCAGTGAAGTTGTACTCACTATGACGCTGACTTCGGGTTGGTTGAGACTGGTCTGGGACTAGTGGTGCATACTCTGAGACTGACTTTGAATCAGTGTGATACATCCTCGATCATTTCTTCTTCTTCATAATTCGGACAAAAGCAGAGCAGAACAGAACAATGCAAGAGCAAAGCAGAACAAAGCATAACAATACAGATCAGTACAGGGCAGAACAAGACAAAGCAGAACAGGCAGAATAGAGCAGAGAAGGGCAAGGGACAGGCTGTACAGGGCAGTGCATTTGACGGATGAATAGTAACGACCGATAGACAGATTGCAGATGAAGTTCTCCCTAGTTGAGAAGGAGTGTTAAAATTGGCAACTAGGGCAAAACTTCATGTGGGTCATCTTATTCATGGCTGATAATATTTTTATTAGATTCCTCTCGTCGAGAGGTGTAGGATTGATATAAAGATCATTCGATTCCGATAAGTATTCATGGAGATATGAATTTATTTTGATTATGGAATTATTATCAAGCCGACCTACAACTCATGTAGGCTCAGAAGCCCAACAGTCGCATCTATTCAAACACCAACATTGTGTATAAATACAGGAGGACTTTTCCTCATTTGGACTCACTCATCTCATCACATCTCTCTCTCTCTACTACGCAGAAAAGAGTCTCTTCTCTACTGCGCAGAAAAGGGTCTCTCCCTCACACATGTGAAGCCGGAAGCTGCTAAAACTAACGCTGCAACTGCAGAAGTAAAGATTGACCTGCGTGGACTAGAAGATCTCCTCATCTGAACTGCGTTGTAGGTTCATCTAAACCTCCTCTGAAAGCTGCAACTTTTGGTGGTGGAATCAAGTCAATCTGACGGACGGTTTACAAGATATCCACTGCCCTAGTTTGAAGCCGAAAGCTGCCGAAACTAAAGCTGCAACTACAGAAGTAAAGTTTGACCTACGTGGACTAGAAGATCTCCTCATTTGAACTGCGTTGTAGGTTCATCTGAACCTCCTCTGGAAGCCGCAACTTTTGGTGGTGGAATCAAGCCGATCCAACGGTCGGTTTGTGAGATATCGTATGCCCTAGTTTGATGATGAAGTCGCTAATGCTGATGTTGCAGATCTAGGGTTTGCTACTGCTGATATGAATCAGATTTATTGTACTATTTCTCTCTGCTGAATTATTGAAGATAAAAGAAGATTTGATCAAAGGGTTTCCCCACACATTGTGGGGTTTGTCCCTAGCTAGCCGCCACATCTTGTGTCTCTTGTCTTGGCTTGTTTTCTGTCGATCATTTAATGTTCTATTTGCACTTTACATTATGTTGTACATGTGATTGCTAATCTGTGGAATATAATAAGGAAAAGAAGTAAACTGTTATAAGCATAGAACATACCATAACTTAACAGAATTCCTTTCATTAACTAGAACAGAAATTTAAATAAGATGCAACCCTCCATGCCATGGAAGCAAGGAGGTTGCACTCGCTTCACACTCTCCTTACACAGCCACAATCCCTATGTAGCACTCTCCAAGCAAAAGACACACACTCAAACTCTCATTCAACTCCTCAAAAATCCCTAACCCTAGAAGCATGTGACGGAATATTTTATTAATTTCATGGAAATATCTCTAACTACTTTTCCCTCCATTCACATTCCCTGACATTTAGATTTCCTTTGCATTTCATATGTATACATTTCACTTTCAATTACATTTACATAACATTTCCATAATTAAATTATTAACCGAAAGTTGGACCTGGGCTCCAACAGGCCCCCAGCACAAAATCTTGGCTCATCACGAGCTCGCTATAGGCAGACATTCACGCTCACTTACATTGTTGCTATGCGATCAAATCCTCCTCTGAAGGCTAAACTGCAGGGTGCTCCTCTACCCTACTCTACTCTGTACATACTCTTTATGAACTTCTTTCCTTTTTGGGTGTCACAACCTCCTGCTCGCAAGACCCCGTCTCTCTTCTCTCTCCTTCGACTGTAGGCATCACAGCCTCCTTTGCTCGCAAGACCCCACTCCCTTCTTCTTTTTCCTACTCTACTGCAGATTGCACTCATCTCTCTATTTCTCTCCCTTCTTCCACTCTCCCTGTTCATTGCATCTTCTCAGATACTTTGTCCTTTATCCCTTACCAATGTTGTTGGAACTCCTTACTTCTAGTGGGTTGAAGTCCTTGTCATCAATGCTCAATCTCTTTTCCTAACCTTTTTGTTGTTCTGGGGCAGCTAAAAAATGTAGTGTGTCAATCGGTTTGATCCGGACCATCTAATCACATTGGTGTGGGTCTTAATAAAGAATGCCTATGTACTTTGTCTTAGATTTTATTTCGGTGTTGCATGGGTTCTGCATAAGCTAGCAAACAGAGAAACAAAATCAAAATGAAAACGAAACAGGCAGCCCCAAACAAATTTAAGATTTATGGGTTCTTCCTGGGTTGTGGTTCCCCCGGCACATTTTGTTGAAGTGTTGAACACGGAATCAAGCTCTTCATCTTACAAAATAAACACAGTCCAGCGCAGTAATAATGGGTTGGTTCTGCACTTTTCTGAGAGCGTTGTGTGTGACAACTATAATCATTACAAGGCTCCCTAAGATTTCAACACAACTTCACCAAAGTATACCCAAGAAGTCACTGGACCATCCCCATCCATAACGACCCCGCTTGAAGAAAAAAACCCAAACTACTCTAACCATGGAAACATAATTCAAACATGTAGAACACACCCCTTTTCCCTATGTATTACTGCCACCTACATAAAAACAAAGACCCAACGCAGTCGAATTTTGTACAAATTATGGTTCACGGTGTTGCCTTTGCCGATAAACCTGTCAAAGCCACAATTCTCCATTACAACTAGACATAAATGCCTTCTTTTACCTTTGTAGCATTGATTCTGCCCTAGCGGTTTGTGGTTTTATTTATTAAGCGTGTGGAATTTGTACGTACCACCACCCCAACTATTGAAGTTCCAATCAATACCGCAACACTTGAATTCTAATCACACACAACAAAAGTTGGTCCGATGTCCCTAAACCAAGCATCATTCATGCTCATCTCCAATATCCTAATATATTTTGTTTTGGTGGTTGAGCCCATGCACCATCCCGCTGTGTCGTACTAGCACAAATTGTAACGCTCTCAAACTTTGAGATAGCAAAAGCCACCTCAAGAAATACATGTTGACCATGCAAGCCATTTTCACACCAATGTTTAGGCCAACCCATCCAACGTTCTGAATGGAACTCCCATTCAACGGGCATGTGATCCAAACTCACTTGGGCTAGCATTATTGTTCATAATTTAGCTACATTTGTGCAGCTCCAGTCCTGTAGCAACTCCTTAACGGAGAGGTTGTTGAGAAATATCTGAGTCGCTAGCACATCAAAACAACAAAATCCAACTGCAACACGAGACTACCTGGTGTGCCATCCCACCCCTAGTATTGCAGCACCTAGTTCAACAGGTTGTGTTCCTTATCATTGTGTGGTCTCCATCTTGACACTGTGTTACTCTATGAATGTTGCTAGTATCGTATGCCAGTTGCACACTGCACGAGCACTATTAGCAACAAAGATAGAGCCAGCCCATCCCTATGCACCTCTATACTCGTGCGCATTGAGATTTGTAGCTTGGGAGGTACTCCAAACCCTAGGCTAATGGGTTTTGGAGGAACGAGCACACAAAAGGGTTTTGTGGGCTTAGAACCCAAGCATGGGGGTTTTGCACCCAAAGGAGTTGGATCAAAACTAAGTTGACTATTTATGATTTGACTAATGGAGATGATAGAGGACCTCTAGAGGAACTAGGCACGGTGAAAATCATTGAAATCTGAGGTCTAGAAATGGAGATATGAATTTATTTGTATGTTGGTGAGTTTTGCGGCACATAAATCAGGTCGGCTTGGTGTGTTAGTGTGCCACAAGGACAATTCGTCGAAGCCGCATGAAAGCATATAAATAGAAGAGAAGTTGGAGACATAATGGACATCCAAAGTGCATCCAATGAAAAGAAGACACATTTGAACTTGGCAGCAAGATAGGAGCTTCTCAAGCGAAGGTGGAGAGGATTGTTTTTCCTTTCTTTATAACTGCTTGAGGGTCACAGGCATCCAGTAGCAGGGCCAAGTAGGAGAAGAGTTGTTTGGCACTGTTTGTGCATGTTTGGAGAGAGTTCTTCCTCCATTTTGTTAGGTCGCAGGTTTTGTCTTGTTGCAGGGTCTAAAACTTGTGTTTGGAGCAGCCTACAAGGATTCGTAGACTGTACAGAGATTGTGAAAGGGTCCAAGCCCCAATACCTTAAGGTTGGACGGGGCCGTAAGGCCTAGACTTGGGCTACAACAACAGCGTATGGGATAGGAGGCTAAGGTAGGAATAGCACAGCCTTTTGAAGGACTATTGGAGTTGTTGAGAAGGGCTAAACAAGTTTGTGTTGATGCCCTAACCAGTAGATGAAAGATACAACAATATGCACAAGTTCCAAGGTATTTGTTTGATGTGTTTTATGTTGATTTGGTGCTAGTGGATGAGGTCCAAATTGGACAAGTTGGTTGAAACATCCTGAGAGTAGATTAGATCAGCAGTTGCACATGTGTGAATATCAAGAAGAGCAGTAGGAGGTTGCAAGGCAGATTATTCATCTTCTTGAGTTGATGTGACTTGCTAGTGGATGTTGTGCTAGTTTAGGACAGTTGGTGGAGCAACCAAAAGACCAAGAGTTAGGAGGGTTGTAGTGGCTTGCTTCAAGCCCAAAGTACATCCTCTTGTAGGACTAAGAGGACTTTTAGAAGAGGCAAATATAGGTCAGCTCAAGACTGATTCTTGAAGGACGAAGAAAGGAGGTCAAGGGAGCAGATCACATCAGCGCACATTCATTGTTAGAGAAGGACGTTTGACAGTGATAAGTGGCAGCCCTTCGTGCCTTAAGGAGTGTCTTCATCAAGCAGCACAAAAAGGCACCAGTGGGAAGAAAGTCCCTAAGAGTTGCGTCCTTGAAGGACTAAGGAGCAGCTAGTTGGGCAAGAAGTCCCAAAGGAGTTGAGGAGTAGTAGTGAGCGGTTGAGAGTTGTGAACAACTCGATACGAGTCTCGATGTGTTGATGCGTTTAAGGACTAACGATCAACTAGAGAGCAATTGGAGTTGTGTTCAGTGACCTAATGGAGTTGGTTCATTGACAGAGGAAGATTGGAGTTGTTGCAGATCAGAGCCGAAGGACTGGGCAGGTGTGTTCAGAGTACGACTAAGGGGAGTTGAGAGAGTGTGCTACATCAGCCAGATCATCAGTGTATCTTGTTATTGTATTCTTGTACTAGTGGATGTATAAGGGCCAGTATCCCTGGCACAAGAGCCCTAGATTGTTGTATTATCAGTTTGTTAATATAACAAAGTTGGTTTATTGTAAAATTGTAAAAAGTTGTATATATCTTGTGCACTAGTAGATTTACTGTTGTATATTGTTTCACTGTGCAAAGTAGTTTGTTGCAATGTTACCAGACTCGAAATCGGCAATAAATCGGCAAGGCAAAAGAGCGAAGAGTTTTAATCGTATCAAGAAAAAATCAGCAAAAAATCGTTGAATTCATTAAATAAAAATATAAACATATATTGAATTAAAAAAACCATTTTTCATTAATATTGGGTAAAGGCATGTCCAAACAATGCATAATATCAATATATGTCCAAAATATCATGAATAAATAAGTATCTCATATATGTTATGAGTCCAAACATGATCCAAAGCACTGAGTCTTGAGTCCTTAGAAGCATATGCTTCTAAAAGTTTACAAAAAAGTTAAAAACTGCATACTAATCAGAAAAAAATCAGCAACTAAGAGTCTAAGACTCTTAAGAGTGAGAACTAGAAGCGATTCCTTCCACTCCTTCGCTTGCTTGACTCTCAAAGTTCTCCAAGTCATGAAGGCTTAAAAGAGGAGGCTCATCTAATTGAACCCAGTCTGCCGCATTTGTAGCTTGCAAATCTATCTCTTCAAGGTCGATTGGTGAATGATCCATACCTGTCATTATCATGAGACATTGAAATGTGAATTAAAATTTCACTTTGAAGTTTGAAGTTTGAAGTTTGAACTTTAAAGTACGAACTAGATTATGAAACCTTCAAATTCAAGCTCTCGAATCTCACCTTGTATTTGTTTGTTGCGAAGTCGTAGATTGTAATGGACAAATACAAGGTCATTCAAGTGTTTTTGTGTCAATCGGTTGCGCATCTTAGAATGTATTTTCTCAAACATGCTCCAGTTGCGTTCACAACCTGAAGCACTGCATGCTTGGTTTAAGATTCGAATGGCAAATCTCTTCAAATCTGGCGTATCACTACCAAAGTTTTGCCACCAAAGACCTAGCAAGTGGTAAGGGTTTGTGAGTAGAAGACTAGAAGTACTAAATTAGTAAATAGTAAAAACTTAAAAAGAAAGGAAAATTTGATAAAACATTTAACATACAAAATAAAGTTTAAACAAATTTAATGAATTGATGAAGCCTTCAAGCTGGGTACCTGCCAACATCTTAGACCTTTGTCTTATAGTACTGGTATAGGCAAACAATTTAGATGGTGCCCTATAATATTGTAGTTGGGAAAAGACACGACTTTGTTGTTCTGGATCAGGGAAGCACCTTTCCACGCATGTCATAAGTCCTCTGCCAACCTCCCCATCCTCATTAAATTTGCTCTTATCATAAAAATACTGTGGGTTTAAGAAGTACCCAGCAGCATGTAAGGGGGAATGCAATTGCCTATCCCAACGTGCATCTATAATGTCCCAAAGAGGCATATATTTTGTCTCATCATCCCCATATCTACTTTTGATGGCCTCTTTTGCGAGATCCATCGCCTCATAAATGTAACCCATAGCGGGTTTGTCACCATCAACCATCCTAAAAGTTCAAGCATTCAAATTTAAAGAAATATGAAACATTGTAAATAAAAAGAAGCTTGAAATGAAATTTAAAAAATGAAAAAGTTAAAAGACTTGAAGTACGGGAGAACTCTAACAAGGGACTCTGTCACAGCAATAATCCCTTCGGCATCTTTCCAGAAGCCATCATTAAACACAAGTGCAGCAATTTCGATGCCTTCAGGGGTCTTGGAATGTTTAGATCCCATCCACTCAAGTCCCAAGAACATCCTCTTCAGATTTATCTTTTGCTCAACCACAGATTGCAAAGATATGAAATTTGTTGCAAATCTAGTCACTGCAAGTCGAACAATTTCTTTACCTTCAGTGTATATTCTCATAGTGTTTAGGACAATAGTGTGGTTGTATAGGTATTTGGTTATGGATTTTGCCTTCTCCACAACCTCATGTATCCAATGAAGCTTACCAATGTCCTCAAGCATTAAATCTATGCAATGGGCAGCACAAGAGGTCCAAAAAATAGTGGGGTGCCTCATCTCAAAAAGTCTACCAGCAGCCATATAATTAGTTGCATTATCGGTGACAATTTGTACAACATGTTCTTCTCCCACTTCTTGAACGACTTCCTCCATCATTCCATAGATAAGTTGGGCAGTCTTAACCTTGTCTGAAGCATCCACTGATTTGAGAAACATTGTGCCTGCGGGACAAGATACAAGGAAATTTATTAAAGTTCTATTCCTCTGATCTGTGTCCATCCATCACTCATGATGGTGCACCCTGTTTCTACCCATGATGAACGAAACTCAGCTAGCACAAGCATGACATCTTCAACACTCTCTAACAACATATCTGTCCTAAGGCTCTCTGATGTAGGGGCTTTGAAACCTGGACCTGCAACAGCGATTGCATCAATCATAGCTTGCCAATAAGGACTCCTGGCACAGTGGAAAGGTATGTCAGAATAGTACCAAAAGTTAGCAATAGCCTTCCTTGCCTGACTATAGATATTTTTTTTCCAACCAGTGCCATCCAAGGTAGGTTGGGAACCGGGTTTTGTGCGGGGAGCAAAAAAGGTGTTTATGTTTCCACCTCCAGTGTTGAAGGAAGGAGTTGAAGGACTCGCATGGCTTTGAGTTTGACTTGGCCTTAGAGGCATGTGTGGAAAACTTGGGAACGGCATTGAGGATTCAACAGATTGAGGTGACATGGGGCTAGTGGCAGGAAAAGTATCAACTCCAACAGTTCCTATTTCAGTATTTTGCTTTGCTTTCTTGGCATTATGCTGCTCTAACATCTCAAGGGCCAAGGTTGCTTGGTATTTGACATTATCGTCAACCTTGGCGCAAATACCTATATCATGGCCAGGTATTTGTGCAAGGTGGAACTTGAATCTATAAATGCCTCCACTACATTCCTTTTTGCAAAATTTACAAAAGAGCTTGGATTTTTCGGGAATCTTGTCACAATAAGCCCAAGCAAAGTCCATCTCTCTCGGCATTGTTGTTGCTTTGAACTTGTGTTTAATTTGTGGCTTCTGTTAAGATTTGGAGTCGTGGCTTCTATTTAATTTGTGGGTCCTGTGAAAGACAACAAAAAATCAAATTTAAAAATGAACCAAAAATTTAAAATATGCAAGAAATTTAAAAAATTAAATGAAGACAGATGTCAGTGAACATATAGAAATGTTGCCTTTCAATAAAACCAGAAAACATGCAGAACCCTGGTTTTATTCAATGGAGCACAACAGAGCTCTAAAAATTGGCACAAAAGCACACCAAGAAAGTGCCATGTCATGCTGAAAGGCCAAAGTGCAGTACTGCCTTTTAAGTTTTGCTGGTTGAGAACAGTCATAACAGCGGCAGTGTGACTTGAGGATCAATGGCGATGGCTTGAATTTTAGTGGCACTATAGAAAAGGATAACTCAGTTCTTAAAAGTTTCTGGATGGAAATGGATCAGGCTTTCTATATAGTATAAGTATATAGTATAGAGTCTAGACTCTAGACTCAGCAGACCTTGAAATAGGGTGTTTATCATCCTTGAACAAACTATGAAAGTATATTTTCACTAAGCTCTAAAAACATTCAGTTCCTGTACAAACAAGACCTACGGTGACTCTACTGCAGTGGCAGGGTTAGTTTGGTGTCTTGTTCAAATTTGAAGCTGTTACATTTGTGAAGATTTTGACAAGGAAGAAACAGGGATGTTGGGTTAGGATGTCTTACTGATATCTATCAAAGCCCCTGCCTCAAATCATTAGGGATAATTTTTATGAGCTCTAGAGGATAAGATGGAAGTGGAAAAATTGTCCCTTCTGATTATTAACATCAACGATAGGTTTACTGGAAATAATAAATAGTGGCTAACAAGTATCATCATCATCTTGAAAACAAATAGTTTGTTGTTTCTCTCAGCCATGACAATGACAGTCTTCCTAATTATTATGAATAATATCTGAATGGAATTTTGATTAGAAATCTTGGATTAGATAATCTCTGAAGAGTATGGACTCCAGATTCATCTTGATGATTGTATGCAAAGCATCGAAAGTGTGGACAAGGACTTTGTGCACTAATAGAGGTTGAATTGTATATGATTTGAACCCGAGATCGATTGGAATGTTTGTGTAAGCACGAATGTGCCTTGTAGATGATTATGATAGTGATTAATTCCTGGAACAGAAGTTGTATAACCAGAACATATGCCTGTGCACGAGGATGGTAAACCGTAAAATATACATGAGACCCTGTCGTGATATGACAAGAAGACACTAAGACAGTGACTTGTGATAGTTGACTCTGCATTATATATCAGGCAAATACATATATGGCAGGGATGCCGCATAACTGTTATATTTATGGCATTGCGGTTGCCGCATTAGCATCTGTTCTTCTCTGCGAGTCTGTTGTATCGCGATTCGCATCACCTGATCACGTTGGCGGCTGCACAGTATCACGATTCATCATTATATATATATTATATAGAGAGAGGAGTTACCTGAAGGCTCACGCAGGTATACGATATCTCGATTCTCAACAATGCGGCGTCGAATGCAGCTCCGAGGCTCTGCGGCGGTGTCGACTGTGCGGTGTCTGGACGCTGGACGCGGGACTATGGACGCGGGACGATGAATTATGAAACAGCTCGATAAAGTGATAAACGCGACAAACAGAAACCCAGAACCCGATAAACCTAAACCCAAAAATTTTGGTGGGACTCGGAAAAAAACGCAGAGTCGGAATAATCGGCATACTCGCGAGTCAAAATCGCGTTGACCACGAGTCAAACTCGGTCAACGCGATTTGACTTGGGAAGATTCGGTTCTAATCGTTTCGTGGCCGAGCCAAGTGGGAATCGCGATTAATCGGCAAAATTGTCGATTCCTATTTCATTGGTTTGTTGTGATACTTGGATTGGTACCATCAGTGATTGTAAGATTCTAACCTAGACTCCAATATCATGGAAAAACAACATGGTATCAAAGCTACTTTGAAGGGTTAGTGAATTAGAGTGCACAACGAAACAGCTAATAGGGAGTTGAGATCATCTAGATCATGGAGCTGAGGGTTCAGTTGAATACATGGAGATGTGGTCTTGAGTGGCTTGGCAGCGAGATAGGTTGGGAGTTCTGGTGGATTGGTGGTGATCCTATTGAACAACAATTTGTTGCAAGGAAAATTGCTTATCATGGACTTCCTATGTTTTGCCATGGATCGTTGGGACAGCTCAAGGATTGCTTTGACATGGACGATATTGGTATGCTCGAGATTGCTTCATGTGATGGACTGGGTATTGGCAGGCTAGTTTCTTCTTTGGATCGTGATCTTGAATATCTAAGATTGCAGGGATGTGCATGAGTTGTGTTCATCCCAGGAGGATGAGTGCTCGTAGGACTAAGTTGCGGTGATGATGACCTGTGTTCGACTGCAACTCAAACTGACCTTGTAGGACACAAGATTATTGAAATTTTGATGTTCTATGTTGTTACAATACTTAAATCCAAAACTTCTTTATGCTGCAAAATAAGTTAGGTAATTGTAGATAGAACATAAACCATATTCACAATGAAAGAAAACCAAGAACTCAATGAGACACAAAGAAGTTAGGTCAATGACCAGAGCAAAACCCACAAAGGGGAAACCCAACCAGATTCTTCTTCTATTAGAAATCAATTGTCCAACAGAGATACAAAGTACAATGAGATAATGAAGAAGTTCACCCAAATCTAAAGAATATCTCTAATAGCAGTAGTTGATGCAAACACTGAATCACTTTGGCTCTCCAAGATCTACTCTTGCTCTTCGAGACTCTCTCTCTCTCTCTCTCTCTCTCTCTCTAGACTCTCCAACTCTCTCTCTCTCTCTCACTCTAGAATCTCCAATTCTCTCTTTCTCAAGTTTGAATTCTCCTTTCACAAGCACAAGTAAGTGTATCAAGTGGCGATGAGAGGCACAAATATATAGGAAGAGCAAGGAGGTCGAATTCATGAGGGAGTAACTCCTATGCCTTGAGGAGGAGCTACATATGCCAAAACAGGAGTGTAACTTATGCCATAAAGGAGAGGAGTGTAACTTATGCATTTAGGAGAGAATTAACTTATGCATTAAAGAGGTGTAAGAGGAATCTTTTTATGACGAGTCATTAAAGTGTGTAACAGAGTGTAAGAGGTGCGTAAGAACATTAAAGAGAGTAATGAATCCATTAAGAGAGAGAGTAACATATGCATTAACTGAGGGGACTTACATATGACATGATTGAGAGACTTGAACTTCTTTTTAATAATAATATAATAATATCATAATAATATAATAATAATAATATTATTATTATTATTATTAATGATAATATTGATGATTAAGTCGAAATTGAACTATTAGGATTGATTGATGATCAGAAGGGATTTTCCATCAACAATACTTGATTACCAATAAATGCAAGGTGATTTACTATTTTTGGAAAGTCATACTTGAGACTTTCTATTTTTAGACATTCTATTTTTAGAATTTCTATTTCTAGAAATTCTATTTTTAGACTTTCTATTTTTATAGATGCATCCCTGAGCTGCCAATTTTCAACACAGATCAGTGGTAGGTTGAGCCAGTAGACATCGTGTAGACTCAGAGCGAGTCTAGCTTCGGAGGGAGCAGCCCTATGGAAGTATTGAGATCTTCAAGTTCAGATGGGATGAGGCAAAGGCACTACCGAGATAGTGTGGTTCATTCTAAAGAATATCTTGCAGTGATGGACACTTGATGGGCTTGTGTCGTCGTTGATGATCATGGTGGAGATTTCCTAGCGTTGGAAGTACCTCCCTCGCTAAGAGGGAGTGCTGAGATTTGTAGCTTGGGAGGTACTCCAAACCCTAAGCTAATGGGTTTTCGAGTAACAAGCAAACAAAAGGGTTTTGTGGAAATAGAACCCAAGAATGGGGGTTTTGCACCCAAAGGATTTGGGTCAAAACTAAGTTGACTTTTTACGATTTGACTGATGGAGATGATAAAGGACCTCTTGAGGAACTAGGGGCAGCAAAAATCATCGAAATATGAGGTCTAGAAATGGAGATATGAATTTATTTGTATGTTGGTGGGTTTTGTGGCACATAAGTCAAGTCAGCTTGGTGTGTTAGTGTGCCACAAGGAATATTCGTTGGAGCCACATGAGAGCATATAAATAGATGAGAAGTTAGAGGCATAATGGACATCCAAAGTCCATCCAATCCAAACAAGAGACATCTGAATTTGGCAACAGGATAGGAGCTTCTCAAGCAAAGGTGGAGAGGACTATTTTCCCTTTCTTTAGGACTGTTTAAGGGCCACAGGCACCCGACATCAGGGCCAAGTAGGAGAAGGGTTGTTTGGGATTGTTTGTGCATGGTTGGAGAGGATTCTTCCTCCATTTTGTTAGGTCGCAAGTTTTGTCTTGTTGCAGGGTCTGAAACTTGTGTTTTGGGCAGTCTACAAGGAACCGCAGACTTGTACAGAGATTGCAGAAGGGTCTAAGCCCTAATACCTCAGGTTGGAGGGGGTTGTAAGGCCTAAACTTGGGCTAGAACAGTAG
Source organism: Pinus tabuliformis (assembly GCA_031772625.1). Lineage (NCBI taxonomy): Eukaryota > Viridiplantae > Streptophyta > Pinopsida > Pinales > Pinaceae > Pinus > Pinus tabuliformis. The sequence goes on along the minus strand of CM062818.1, from coordinate 1,905,644,791 downwards.
TGTATGGGATAGGAGGCCAAGGCATGAAGGTCGCAGCCTTTTGGATGACTATTGTAGCGATTAAGAAGGGCTAAACAAGTTTGTGTTGATGCCCTAACCAGTGGATGAAAGCTAAAGCAGTATGCACATGTTCCAAGGTATGTGTTTGATGTGTTTTATGTTGATTTGGTACTAGTGGAAGAGGTCTAGATTGGACAGGTTGGTTGGAACATCCTAAAGAGCATATTACATCAGTGGTTGCACATGTGTCAAGGTCAAGAAGAGCAGCAGGAGGTTGCAAGGTAGATTTTTCATCTTCTTGAGTTGATGTGACTTGCTAGTGGATGTTGTCCTAGTTTAGGACAGTTGGTGGAGCAGCCAAAAGAACAGGAGTTAGGAGGGTTGTAGTGCCTTTCTCCAAGCCCGAGTACATCCCCTTGAAGGACTAAGAGGATTGTTAGAAGTGGCAAAAATAGGTGAGCTCAGGACTGATTCTTGAAGGACAAAGAAAGGAGGTCAAGGGAGCAGATCACATCAGCCCAAGTTCATTGTTGGAGAAGGACATTTGACAGTGATAGGTGGCAACCCTCCGTGCCCTAAGGAGTGCCTTCATCGGGCAGCACAAGAAGGCACCAGTGGGAAGAAAGTCCCTAAGAGTTGTGTCCTTGAAGGACTAAGGAGCAGCTAGTTGGGAAAGAAGTCCCAAAGAAGCTGAGGAGCAACAGTGGGCAGTTGAGAGTTGTTCACAAATGGAGTTGTGAACAACTCGACAGGAGTCTCGATGTGTTGATGCGTTGAAGGACTAACGATCAACTAGAGAGCAGTTGGAGTTGTGTTCAGTGACCTAATGGAGTTGGTTCATTGATAGAGGCAGATTGGATTTGTTGCAGATCGAAGCCGAAGGACCGAGTAGATGTGTTCAGGATACGACCAAGGGGAGCTTCGAAAGCACACTACATTAGCCAAATCATCAATGTATCTTGTTCTTGTATTCTCGTACTACTGGATGTATGAGGGCCATTATCCCTAGCACGGGAGCTTTACACTGTTGCAGTATCAGTTTGTTAATATAACGAAGTTAGGTTATTGTAAAATTGTAAAAAGTTGTTTATATCTTGTGCATAGTAGATTTATTGTTGTATATTGTTCTACTGTGCAAAGTAGTTTGTTGTGATACTTGGATAGGTAGCATCAGTGATTGTAAGATTCTAACCTAGACTCCAGTATCATAGAAAATAACATTGTGCACGTCCTCCTAGCGTTGTGCGGTCTTGTGGAGCCATCCTATGTGTCATCACGCTCTCTTTTCCCATCAAACTCATCAATATCTTCATCTTAGCTTCCCGCCAATCCCTAACATAAGGACGGTGAGGTTTCTTATCAGCCTTGCCATAGTTGCGATAGAAGTTAACGTGGACCACGACTGCAACAGTTGCTCCTTGGTCGACTTAGCTTTGTCCTAAACAATAGTATTGTTGTTGCTTCCAATTCCCGATCGCATTATCAGTTCCTCCAACCACATCGGTTACGCAAGCCAGCAACCCCGCAATCCCCAACCTTGTTTGGGATAATGATTACTCTATTATAGCTAACAATGCGGATAAGGGGCTTACTAAAGTGTAAAATGAAAGAGCCCCACAACCGAAAAGAGGCCTTCATGAGCACAGGAGCAACCACAGAACTACTGATGAGCCACCAAACCAACAAAACACATAAAAAATTTCGCCATAAAACAATTGATTATGCTTTCTTCTTGAAGTTGCAAGTTGGTCAGGCCCACAACCCCCTTCCAACCACAGATTCACTTGGGCTCTCCACCACTGCTGCCACCCAGCTGGAGAGGAAAACCAAGCTTTCCCATCTAGTGCACATTGTTGGACCACACTCTAGCTAGGAGCACCAACAAAAGAAGAAACTGAAACTCAAAATAAAATTTCACACAGACATTTGCAAAAACTAAACATAAACCTATTAACATAAGTGTTGCAAATAAACACATAACACTACTAAAAATAAACCCACGAAACATTGGAATTTGAATTCCTTTCATTAAATAGAACATTAATTTACATAAGATGCATCCCTACCGCCAAAACCCTATGCAACATTCTCCAAACAAAAGACACACACTCAAACTCTCATTCAGCTCCTCAAAAATCCCTAAACCTAGAAGCATGTGAGGGAATATTTTATTAATTTTATGGAAATATCTCTAACTACTTTTCCTTTTGTTCACATTCCCTAACATTTAGATATCTTTTGCATTTCATACGTATACATTTCACTTTGAGTTACATTTTCATAATTAATCCAAAGTTGGACCTCAGCTCCAACAGTGCATTACATATTCTTTTCACATGCTATCATCACTCATCTCATGTTCTCATGTAGATTAGAATGCATTTAGATTACACTTTACTTTTTGTATGGATTTATTACTTTGATATAAAACATAAGTGATACCCTATGCCCAATGCACATGCTCCCAAACAAGTTTGTTGCAGTGTGTAGGTTACAGGTCTATGGTCCCAAGAGCTTGCTAGAGTTCTCATGAACTCATGTCCTAGTTGGAGCCAGCTATCACCCACCAAAACTGGGTGACCCCATAGCAGAAAATTTTCTCCCATTATCTATTCCAGTCGACCAACCAATAGCGACTAGTAGCCGATGGCAATGCGCCATTCATATCTCAGACGCTTGCATCAGTCATTTGTTTCCTCACCCATTTTGCATGAGCACATGTTGGAAGGTGGGCTTCCAATCAAAAGGTACTTTATTCATTATGCAATCAGATGCTTATGCTTGTTTGTATTTTGGGCATCTGACATGGATTATGGGGTAACCTGGAAGGAAGAAAGGTTTTCACCATGATCTTGTTCCCTCACCTTAAATGGGGGGTTAATCTTTCATCCTAGTCCAGTGAGACAAACCTTTTCTTCCAGGCTCCTCCCCTTTTGTTTCTGAGATTACAAAATGCACTATCCTTACAAATACTTACATACTGATTCAATAGCAATTTACGCCTACAGAACATACAGAGCTAGTAGCAGAAAGTCTTAACAGTACTAAAATGAGTGAGGCGTTTACAATTACTTTTTGTTGACTGAGGGTTCCTGAGGCCGATTCTTGCTGCTCCGAACGTTGGAGTGTTCTCCTATCTGAGTAATCAGTAAGCTCTTCAGATAATTGATCGTTTCCTCCAAATGCCTGCATTTGTGTTTTAGCGCAGACATTTCTTTCCTTTGTTCTTCTATTTGTCTCTTTAGGAAGGAATTCTCAGATTTTGCTTCAAATTTGTAGTCTTTGACCGTTTCTCTGACCTGCTCAATCATGAATTTGTTAGCTCGACAAACTGCGCAGTTTTCGCACTTTGGAACATTTGCAAGCGGGTTCTGATCCATATTTCTAGGGGGGAGAGGGTGACCAGTCCAATAGATCAGAGATGGGAATATAGGAAACAAGGAGAAGAGACAAAAACAGTCAGTAGACAGTCCCGCGAAGACCAACAGCGGCCGGAAGGGAGGACGGGCACTGAAAACAAAAGCGGCAAGAGCTGCGTGAAAGCTGAAGAAACTGGAGGGCAACAGGAGCTACGCGGTGTTGGGGGCTACAGGAGCTATGCAGTGTTGGGGGCTACAGGAGCTACGCGGAGGCGGGGGAAATAGGAGTTGCGCAGTAGCAGGGACACCAAAGTTGCCCGAAGGCAGAAAGATTGTAGACGCCTCCAGAGCTGTGCAAAGGCTAGATCCACGCGGAGGCGAATGGAACAGGGGAATGAGGTAAGGAGAGATCCGAGCAAATAAGCTCAGTCCCCAAAGGGGCGCTGCTACGACTACTTGAAAAGAGAAGGTTACTACTAAGACTAAGGGGAAGTAGAGGGAGTGCGAAGATGGCATAGGTAGGATAAGACGAACAAAGGGGGAGAATATATAGCAGCACAGCTTGCCTCCACCGAGATGAGAATATATGCAATTCACGGGAAGCTTGAGAAGCTGCCAAATGCTTGTTAGCCGTACACTACTGTCACGGCCATTCTTGGGGATGTTCTTTGATTTCCTGATCTTCAGATATCTGCTCATTCGAGCCGAAGTGACTGTTTCCCAACTTGAAGTTCCCTCTTTGATTGTTATTCTCTGCACATTGTGGTGGGAGTTCCTATGGAATCAGTTTCTGAGAAATCGCATAATCAATTCTAGATTCTCCCATAGGACGATTGACAGCCAAATTCGCCTGCATGTCGGCGGTACGATTATTTTCTCTAAGAATATGCTTGAAGGTGACTTCACCTAGAAACAATAAACTTTTTTCCACCCTTTTTGTTATTTGTCTCAGGGCCTTGTTCTTGGGGCTTCTTCTTTCCACCATCGAATGGATTATTATTGAAGAGTCCCCCATTATGACCGGATTCTTCATATTGCACTGCCTTAGGATTTTCGTTCCCAACAGGAGGCCATATGCTTCTGCTATGTTATTGGATAGTTCTCCTAATCCCCATTCAAAAGTAATAGTATTTTTCCCTCCTGGGTCAAAAAGGACACCTCCCGCTCCAGCCTTGCTTGGATTGGACTTTGAAGCACCATCAAACAGTAAGCAGGGCCTATTTAAATTTTCTGTCCATGTTTTGAACTCCTCTTGTTTCATTCTTATTTTCCAATTCTGCATATTATTAGGAGATTTGTTGATGTGTATTTTTTGTTGCTTGCTCATCGCGAATTCAGCCCAGACTCTTTCCTCATGTTGCAGATGTTGGACATCTATTGCTTTAACTCCTTTAGAGTTGATGAACTCAGATGACATGCTCCAAGTTTTGGCCAGGACTGTTCTGAGATTTGGAGTGCGATCTTTAAAGATCCTCTGATTTCTTGCTATCCAAATTTGCCAGCACATAAATGAGGGCAAACTCAGCCAATATCTTTTTACTATTTCTTTGTTTTTGAAGGAATAAGGATATATTTTCCCCCAGGTTGATAGGAGCTCATGATAAGGTAGCGAGAGTTGGATGCTAACCTCCAAGGGACTGACAAACTCTTTCCAACAATCCCTGGCAAAGGGGCATTCCGCGAAAAGATGTTGGATATTTTCTTCACTTCCATGAGACATAGCACAGCGCGATGGGCCTTCATATCCTTTTTTTTTAAGATTATCAACGGTCGGTAATTTTCCTTTGAGCAGTGTCCACATGAATACTTGGATTTTTGGCAGCGTTTCATTTTTCCATACCGTCCTCCAGAGTCTCCAGTGTCGATTTTCTTGCTGATGTAAAGTGGCATATCCTGATTTGACTAAAAAATCTCCTCCATCAAGATCCCAACAAAGGGAATCTTTTGAATCTATACTTAGCGGAGCAGCCCCCTTAAGATATGAGATTAGGGTCTTCCACTGATGGACAAGACCATGAGGGAGGGTGGGGATCCTCCAATCCCCCCATTCTCCCTCTCTCCAAAGAGATATACCATCTAGCGTAGAGATTCCTTTTGTTTTCATCCATCTTCTTAGATCTTGTAGATTTGCTTGGCAGGCTATGGGTTGATTTCCCAATATTCTATCCTTCCATATTTTTAGGGATTTACCATTACCAGGTATCTTAGAAGAATTTTCTTTAATGAGGAAAATGGTTTTTTTTATCAGATTCCATACCTAGGAACAGGGCCTAATTGGATAACCTTTTCTCAATAAGAGGTTTCTATTGTGGTTCATGTATTTTGCTTCTAGGATTTGCTTCCACCAGCTGCTCTCTCCTGTTATTAGTCTCCATGTTATTTTTGCTCCTAGAGCCAAGTTCATTATTCCTGGTAGTCTTATTGCCAACCCACCTTTCTCATAGGGTTGAGTTACTTCATCCCATTTCACAAGGTTGTGCTTCTTTGTCTCCACTTTACCTCCTTGACATAAGAACCCCCTGATTACAAGCTCGATTTGTTTTTGTATACTTACCGGAGCTAGTATAGCAACACACTGATAGATTGGGAGAGCTGCGAGTAGGGCCTTTATTAATACCACCCTCCCTGCCATATTGAGCCAGATCATACCCAAGTTCTACACTTTTTATTTCATTTTCTCAATGTACTTATTCCACATGTCGGTCTTCAAATTTTCTTTTGAGATCGGGAGTCCAAGATATTGGAAGTGGCTCCACTTTTCTTGAAATGGAATTTCCAAAATTTCTAATATTTTTTGGAGGGTGCGAGATGAAGTGTTCCATCCATAGATTCTGCATTTATGATTATTTAAAAGCCCCCCGAAGGCTTCCATAAAGTTATTTAGTACCTTTTTTATTCTTCTTGCCATTATGCAAGAGGCCGCTCCCATAATCAAAGTGTCATCCGCAAATAAGGAGTGGTTTATACTTTTTACTTCGGGAGAGATTGATAGTACTATGATATTCCTCTCTTGTTTGCATTTCTCAAGACTTCTGCTCTAGGAATCCGCCATTATAATGTATAAGAAAGGAGAGAGAGGACAACCTTGAAGTAGCCCCCTTGAGCTCTGAAAATATTCACTTGGTCTTCCATTGACGAATGGAGCAATCCAAGGACCCCCAATACAGACTTTTATTATATCTATTGCCATTTTGGAGAAACCAAATCTCTGTAGGATAGCCACGAGAAAGCCCAAGTTGACCCTATCAAAAGCATTAGCCATATCCAGCTTGACAATCATTCCCTTTTCTTTTTTCATTACGCTGGAGTGCAGAGTTTCCTGCACTATTAGAATGTTGTCCAGAATTTGTCTTTTAGGGACAAATCCTCTTTGGTTTTCTGATATTATTTCTGGAAACAATACTTTGATTCTGTTTGCCAAAATTTTTGTTGTGATTTTGTAGGCAGAGTTACACAGAGAAATAGGCTTGAATCTACTAAAGGAGTTAGCATTTGACTCTTTCGGAACAAGAACCAGGAAGGAAGAGTTTGTGAATCCTCCAATCTTGAATTTCCCAAACACATTTCTTATCATTCTTATCAAATCTTTTTTAATAATGGTCCAGTTGTTTTTATAGAAGGAAATAGGGAACCCATCCGGGCCAAGAGCCTTATCCAGATGCAAATCCCAAATAGCATCTGCTACTTCCTTTTCTTCAACTATTCTTGTGAGCTCATTGTTTTCTGCTTCACTGATTTTCCTAGGTATATGCTGAAGGTATTCTTCATACTCGTTATTTGATGTTGGGGATGATAATATATTTTTATAGTATCTGTAAGCCTCCTTCTTTATCTCCTCTTGTCCTCCGACTACTTTGCCTTCATTATCTTTTATGTTGTCTAATTGATTTTGGTTTCTTCTTATCCTGGTCGTATTATGAAAGAAAGTTGTGTTCTTGTCCCCCACTTTGAGCCATAGACTTCGTGATTTTATCTGCCACTCTTCTTCTTCCTTTCCGTTTTGTCTATACATCTCCCAATATGCTTATTTTTCCTGCCATATGCTCTCATGCGTTTCCTCTCGCTGCTCCTTTTCCATTTGGATTCTGTCTATTTTTTCTGTTATTTCTAACTTTCTTTTTTGTGTTTCTATGTTGTTGATCCTTGCCCAATGTTTTAGCTCTCTCCTCAGGACTTTTAGTTTAGTTTCCTAGACATAGATAGGTGAGCCATTAATTGGTGTTGTCCACACTTCAGTGATGATTTTTTTGACTTCTTCTTTGTCTGTCCATATGGAGCTGAATCTGAAAGGAATTGGGCCAAGATTATCTAAATTCCCAAGAGTGATAGCCACTGGTTTGTGATCTGATGCTATATTGTGGATGATTTTGGATTTTATCTCACTGAACTCATTGGCAACTTTGTCTTGTATTAGGAATCTATCCAATCTTTCCTTGATGTTATTTTTCCCAATTCTTTTGTTGCTCCATGTGTACTTTCCATTGCTAGGAGGCATGTCCATTAATTTGCATGCTTCAATAATAGATTCTAACATTTCCCTATAAGGGTCAGCATTGTATTTTCCCCCGAATTTTTCCTCTGCGCTCAATACCAAATTGAGATCTCCTCCTATGATTATGCCTCTATTTTGGTCCTGCATAAGATGATTTTTTAGGGTGGACCAGCAGACTTCCTTATCCCTGTAATGGTTTGGGGCATAAATATTTATAATGCAATACTTCTCTTTTGTTTTTTTGTTTTCCATTTATGTTTTTATCCAATGCAACTCTTTTTTTTGTTGAATGAGCTCCCAATTTTCGGTTTTCCATAGTGTGCATATTCCTCCTGAGGCTCTGGTCACTGGGATTGAAGTTCCTTGATAATTTTTGGTTTTTTGTATCATTGTTTCAATTTCCTTCTCATTTTCCTTTGTCCCCTGGAGCATAAAGATATCAAGTTTCTCTGAAGTTATGATATCTTTCATTGCCTTAATTTTTGGCATACTTCCCATTCCTCTGCAATTCCAAGAGACAATAATCATTATCACTTGATGTTAAGGGTTGACGGACCTTTCCCTCTGTTATGGTGGGTGATTTTCTCCTTATTTTTTTTCCAGGAAAGTGTCTATAGGTTGTTGGGTGCCTAGAGCCATTTCTTTTGCCGCTGCTTCATCTCTTATTTCTCTGTTAGTTTTTATCCCTCCCTTTTCAGGATGGTCGTGAGAGGAGAGGAGCTCTTTGGAAAGGGTGCGAGTGATTACGCAATCGAAGGAGGGGGTGAGGGCTTTGGGAGGGGATAGGCGAGGAAGGGGAGGGATTAGAGGGGAGGGGAAAAAGGGGGGGGGGGGAGGAGAGAAAGGGGGAGGGAGGGAAGATCATGGTCTGCAAGTGAGCCAAAGGGATTAGAGACCAATATATCTGACAAGGGGGGAGGGAGAGAAGACGGAGGGAGGGTTGCTGAGGGAGAGGGGGGGTCTTGAGATGAAAAATGCCTGGAAGGGAAGGATGGAGGGGAGAGGGGGGGCGAGGGGACGAGGAAGGGGCGGAAGGAGCTGAAGAGGGAGGAAGATTGAAACAGAAGAGGTTTTGGGTTTGGTTGTTGACTTTTTCTTCTTGACCTACTCCCATTTTGGTTCCTAGTTTTCTATTTCTTCTGTTTCCTGACTTTTAGTACATCTGTTTGCAAAATGACCATATTCATGTCAGAGCTTACATTTGAATGGTATTTGTTCGTAGTCTAGCTGTTGGATGTGAACCCAGTTATCCACTTTGATCTTGACTCCTTCTGGAAGTCCTTTCCCCATATCTACTTCAACACATATTCTCGCGCAGGCATACATGTTTTCTTTTGGCTCACTTCTGTCAATATATTTCCCCACAACATTCCCTATTGCTTTAACAGATTCATCTCCCCAACAATGAAGAGGAAGATGAGGGAGTCTCACCCATACTGGCACTGCATTTGGCACATCCAGCTCTGGATCGAAGTCCGGAGTCCATCTGTTGAGATAAAGCCCTCTTGAATCCATGAAATATGGCCCGTTTCTGAAGATTAAGTCTCTATCCTCTTTCGTTTCAAAGTGGAAGGTAAAGTATCCTCTTCTGCAGAATCTGATGGAGATTTCCCCATGATAGATGAGGCCCAATTTCTTTCTACCCATTTGAGGACCGAACGGGGAGAGGGCCAGAGACCAATGAACTGTCCCACCAAACCTCGCTCAAAGAGAGACAGTGTTGCACGGCGAGGAAGAGCAAGAGGAAGGATTATTTCAGCCATTTCATCAATCTTCTTAACAAACTTTGATATGGACGGTCTGGGACGAGACATACCCAAGGAGGACAGCAGTGAAGCGAAGGCTTCCGCATTTTCTCCCAACAGTGTTAAAGTTCCTGCTAATAGGGATCAAAGCACCCTCAGGAGGAGGCTCCGCTTGATCCATCACGAACCAAGTGAGGGTTGAAAGCCCCAGGAGCAGGAGGCCCTAAGAGCCGAAGGAGGAGATCGCTCACAAAGATTGAAAATTTCTAGGCGAGGGCAGAGCGCGCACATCAAAAAGTCTCTGAACTCGAAATGCCCACTTTCCATCTTACATTACCAACCCTATATTATGTTGATTTTTATAACTATGGTTGGCCTTCATAATGTATAAATTTGTAAAGCATATCTTTAAATGTTGAGTCAAAAGAAATTTATTTTGAAACAAAGTCCCATTGTGACTTTCAAAAGGAAGAAATTTGAATTTTTGAAATTAAAGTTGTCTCCCAAAATAAGGTTTGTCTCCTCCTAGTCAAGTTGACCCTCTAAAATTGTTCATGTCAGCTTCATCCAAAAGACACATCTATTCGTCCTCCAAGAAAACTATATAAAGGCCCAATTCGCTCTGGCTTTAAGCCAAGCCAAAATCTTATCATCTAAGGTATTTTTGGATAGGTCTAAGGCAACAAATATATCATCTCTGAGCTAGCTCGTATGGCATCTTTGAGGCGGGTCTTATGATACATCTGAGGCAGGTCATATGGATTATCTGTGGAAAATTATAAGGCACATCTGAGGCAGGTCGTACGGCTTATTTGTGGCAAATTCTAGGAAGTCTATGGCAAGCAATTCGATCTTCTATCCTTCGTGTTTCAACCTATTCTAAGGCAATAAGCCTAAGGCATTCGCATCATCAAAAGAACTCGCATATCTAAGGTAAAGGGGTCGCATATCTGGAGCACATAAGGCAAAAATCTAGTACTTTGAGGCAGCAAAGATCAGAGGTTGGAGGCGATGAAGAAAGGTAACTTTGTGACAATGATGACAGCTAGTACAGCAGCATTACATAGGCAAAGAACAGAGTATGTTTTGGGCCAGATTGACTTGACTAGGAGGATGGACCATGGACTAGGTTTGACCTAGTTGTTGACTTAGATGTGTCTCCATTGAATTGAAGAATTCTCTATTGAAAAAGATTGTTGGGTTTTTCCCCATGAGGATTTTCCCAGGGTAAATCTCTGTGTTCTTTGTGTGAACTGTCTCTTTATGATTTTACTGTCTCATATGTTTTATGCATGATGTCTTCTGTATAATTATTGAAAGATGAAATTTTTTATAAGAACTTGAAAAAGGATAAAGATCATCAAAAATAATTATTGGTTTAGAAGACTCCTCTAAATTCAACATATTCCACCCCCCTTTTTTGGGTTCAATCAACCATTGGTTCTTTGGTATTTCGCACCATACATTCTCATATCTAGGTAGGGCCCAGAACTTTGCCCCAGGAGGTTGATGTAGCTAAAAGAACAAGAAAAACATATAATGGCCACAAGAAAAAAACAAAAGAAGATCAAAATGCAATAGATGGTTGGACATACACTTTAGCACGTGAGCAAAAGCCTAACATGAGCTCTACCTCACTCATTATGGCCATCAACCGGTTCCTAAGCACATATTGTTCTTTATATTATGAGAAGGAACCCATGCATATCCCAAACCCTGGTGGGCAATAAGTTACCTCGCCATCATGGGGATTGTTGCCGCCCACATTGTACAAGCAAGATGCGACAACACTCAGGTTGGGGGTTGTCACTTTGATCCCTGCCCTCTATCTTCTACTTCTCTCCCTACAGCAAGCTATGGGGGGTAGTCCCTATGAAATGTGAAGACGCAAGACTTGTCGGCAACTAACAGGTTCGGGAGACATAATTGAATGACCTAGCAACTTAGTTAAATTAGCAAATTTAATGATTTGATTAGTTAATCTTGAAAGACCAACCGCCTAAATGGAGTCAAATAGTTGCTTAAGATGAATTAATTATCAATCCATCGAATGAATAGTTGTTGCTTTAGGATGCTTCACTATCCTAAATGAAATGTGACACCTAAAATCTAAGTGAAATGTAGAATCTTGATTAATTTTAAGTTAGATGCCTACTTAGGTGAATCCTTCCTCTCAACTATTTTGAAGCTAGTCTCTAGAGTAGACTATGAGAGAGAAACACAGGGGAAGATAGCAAAGGCTATATTAACAATACCTCCCCCAAAGTTCTCACCACTCGATGCCTCCGGCACTACAGAGATTGTGGCTCTAACAACTGCAAGGTCGTCATGTCAACCACTAAAGAGGGTCTAGACTTCACAAATTGGGTGAGAAAGGGTGATTCTATGTTTCTATCAACCAAGCTTATGCATATAGGTAAATTAATTAGTGCAAGACTAATCTCAGAATGCTAGTGCAAAAATGAGTGCTTACTCTTAAGGTGAAGTTATCAAATGTTTTAAGTACTTAGATACAAATTATGATGATATTCAATCTGAAACAATGAAGTACTTAACAATAAATAACGGCAATCTTCACCACAAGAGAGAGTGATCAAAATAAATAGTGTCAAAAGATGTTGCCAAGGTTACAAATAGACAATTGCTTACGAAATAGACAATTAAATTGACAAGATCAATGCTTCTTTCAACAAGTAGATAAGGATCTTTATGCACAATTAGCAAATCTTCAAAATAATAACAATGGAACACGAATATGCCAATTAGATACACAAGACAAGGATTGAATTCCTTATGGACACAATTAGATTGCTTCAAGATTTCTCTTATCACAATTATGATTAGACTTGATTAAGTGCTTTAGGAGTGACTTAGATTAATCAAGCTAGTAAATCCACAAGAGATATTTGTCTCCATGATATTAAGAAGAGCAATGTATTCACTTGTCCAATAACCAATGATAGCAATGACAAACTAGATTTATTCTTTTAGAAACAAATACTAGATATCAATGAGGAAAGAGCATTAATCCACAATATATTCTTAGAGCAATTAGCCAAACAATTACCAATTCAATTAGAGCACTTGTGTTTGTTAATGCAATTAGAGATATGGTTATGCAAGAGATGAAAAAATGCAATGAAATGCAAGATGGGGCAGCCAAGAGACCAATGATTGCATCAGTAAAGAAAACACCAAATTTCACTAGAAAACATAGAAGGATGCAAAGGAACAAATGTCCAATGAAAAGAGATGATCTCCAACAATTTTTACCACCATTGTCATATTTATATCAGACCTTATGTAGTATATATCAAACCTCAAATGATTATGACAGCCTTCAAGAAATGACAAGATATGCCAAGAAATGCAAGCCTAAACAATGCCAAATATTTAACAATGATGAATTATGCTTGCAAATGAGTTATTATGCCACTGTTAGGTGATTTTATCTCTGTTGTAGGTGAATTTAGATGGTTGTAGAAAACATATCAGAGCTGGAAATTACCCAACAATCCAAAAAAATTCACTTATATGCATTCAATTTGACTTCGAAGTTAATTCTTAAAGCCTTGGGTGTTTTATTAGTGAATTTAGGCTTATCTTACATGTGTTTAGACCCTGAATATATTGTTTTCATGAAATGCTTCAGAATTTAAGATGGGAAGAGTGATGAAAGTAAAGGATTAGAGAGCAAACCAAGAGGCCTAATGGCCTTGTAACGCTAGAAGGCTTGGAGATGACATCCACTTCCTGCAATCACAATGTTAGCAAGAAAATCGCTGCAGATACAAGATGTTAGAGTTGAAACTCAATGTAAAATTCTACTACAGACCCGCAATCACAAGAAAATGTAAAATTTTGATGCCAAACCCCACAACCAAGCAAAAAATGTCCAACGATGGAAGGCCCAACAACGTTTGCGGCTAGGGAAAAACATATTCTTAGGCCTGCGATGAGGGAGAAAAAAAAGCACTAGAAGGGTTGTCGCTAGCCTAATTAGGCTTTCGGGTAAGGGAGAAAGGCCCTTAAGGCCTGTCGCAATCCCTAAAGGGAGAAAGGCCTTTAAGGCCTGTCGCAATCCCTAAAGGGGTTGCGGCTAGAAGGGAAAGGCCCTTAGGGCCTGCGGCCAAGCCCCAAAAGGGGTTGCGGCTAGCCAACAACTTCAAAAAGGCTTAAAAGGTTGGACAGCTTCCCTTCTTTAGCTGGACGTTTGAGTTTCTAGAAGCTGGGGAGGCTAGATCTTACGCTCAAGGGCCTAGATTAGCCAACCTTGCTTGGATGAATAACTTGGAAATAATTTGTTGCTTCAAACCCTTAAGCTATAACCTGTACAAATGAATAAAAGAATTCCAAACCCCAAATATGTATACAAAAAAAAATTCAAAACCCCAAGTGCTGCAAAATAACAAGGGTTAGAAAAAAATAATTTACAAAATATTTACAAATATACGATATTTACAAACTAAAAATACAAGCTCTCATTAGCATATTAATTCTTTTTAGCCCAAGATCAAATAATAATTTTGAAAATATTTTTTAAAATAAATGGCAATGAATGAATAATTTCGAAAGATAAATTGGCCAAAACCCTTCTGCAAAATTAATTACCACAACGAAAGCTTAGAACCCAAACAAGGTCAACTCTTCCCTGCAGCCTGTGAACTTGGAGCCCAAGGGTTAGCGTATGTTATGAACGTAAAATCATAACAATTAAATAAAATATTAAAATATTATTTAATTAATAAATTATTAGTTATAATCAATTAATTAGCAAATAATTAGTTAAATGAAGAGACATCAGTCCCTAAGGGACATGTCTCTCTGATTAGGCATGGCCAGTCAACTCCTATTTAAGGAGCACCGCCTCAGCCTTGTAACCATCATTCAATTTTTAACAATATTTATATATAAACATATTACATTCAGAATCTTATCTGATGTCTTATTATCAGTTTACAACAAATTAAACATTAATATTGCTAACAGTGGTATCAAAGCCAGACTCCGTCTGGTGACACCCACGATAGCTTGCTAGCCGTCAGGCCCTACTGGCCTTCCATTTCCTGCCTGTTTGGCTGTGTCACTGTTGCGGACTGAACGGGTTGTGACTGCAGGTTCCAGGTTGAACAAAGAAAGGCCACGGTGGGCATGGCTTGGATTTTGCTGGTAAGCGGGGCCCCGAGATCCGCTGTCGTGGAAAAACGTTTGCGTGCGGAATAGATTAACACTGCAAGGGTGTCGAATTTGTTGTAGTCAATTAACGTTGCAAGGGTGTCGAATTTGCTGCAGTCAATTAACATTGCAAGGGTGTCGAATTTGCTGCAGTCGTGGTGGTTTGACCTGCGACAGCCATTGATAGTTGTGGCCGAAGTTGGCTGCCGTCGTGGTGATATCCGCATGGAGGGTAGGGTCAACCGTCGGACCTGGCAACGTTATCGTTCAGCGGTGACGTGATCGTCCAGCGGTGAGTTAATTAAATTTATAGATATAACACATACGTATATAATAATATATATATAATTAACATTATATATAACTAAAATTATATATATATATATATATATATATATATATATATACGTAACTATAATTTAATTAATTAATATCTTTTAATTAAAAAAAGAAAGAATTAACAACAACAACAAAGAAAATTTTAACAACAACAACCAAAAAAAATTGGTCTTCAAGAAAAAAACAAAATAAAATGGCGGCGAACAACAATGGCGATATGAAAAAGGTTCAAGAGGACATCAACAAGCTGAATAAACGTCTGGATAATGTCGAGAAGTCAGTTAGTAAGCAGGACTAGATGGCTGGCAATATATCTTTCTTAAAAAACTTGATGCTAGATGGCTGGCAATATATCTTTCTTAAAAAACTTGATGAGTCGGCGCTTCGGAGAGACCAATCCACCTTTAGCTACACAGAGTCCCAAGACTCCAGAAGGGGAGACTTCTCTAGAACAGGATTTCATGAGGCATGAGAAGCAACAAATACCCCAAATTCACTTCAAAAGAAGCCAATATTATACTCATTCTTCCGGAAAGAACCATCTTAAAATCAAAATGAATTACCAAAGTATGATGGTAAGAACTTTAAAGGCGTTGTCGTATGGGTAAATAAGATGGATGCAATTTTTCTAGCAAACCCTCCACTCAGCGAACAAGAAAAAGTCGTGACTGCATCCAATTACTTAGAAGCAGAAGCGTACGATTGGTTTTTGTGGTGATCGTCTAAATGCATGAGTTGCTCATTCAATTGGAAAAACCTTAAAAATGCTCTGTTAAAAACTTTTCAAGACGAGGAGGAGGATGATGTCTACGAAACATTTGTTCACCTCAAGCAAAAACGATCAGTGAGTGAATACACTCACGAACGGGAAGTATTAGCAGTAAGACAAAGAGGGTTTTCATATGAGCAGCTGCTAAAAATGTATCGTTGTGGCCTTAAAGATTACATTCGCGAAGAATTAAAATTGCATAAACCTAAAACTATTGAGGAGGCCAGACATGCAGCCATAATTATCAAGCGAAAATATAAACTTCACAAACCACCATATGTCAGTAACGACAGGACTAACAGTTATTTCAAGGGAAAGGCAAGTAAAACCTCATTAGAAAATACTAGTAAGTATGTTCCACCACCATTACAAAGTGAAGGAAAACAACAATTCAATGTCAAAAGAAAAAAGGATGGCAAATGCTGGAAGTGCAGAAACAAGTATTGTCCAGGACACAAATGCGCAACACAAAAATTGTACAACTATGAAGCTAAACAAGAAGAGGAATCCTCAAAAGACAGCTCCAACGAAGAGGAAAATGAAGAAAATGCAAACCCTAGTCCAAACTCAAAAGACAATATGCCATGAATTTCCATAGCAGCCATCACAGGGATAGCTCAACCACAGACACTGAAGCTTAAAGGTTACATCAAGAAGCAAAGCGTTATTGTGATGGTGGACTCAGGAAGTACGCACAACTTTGTAGATGTCAATGTTGCAAAACGATTGAACATCTTTGCTTACCTGGTAGCAGACTTAAAAGTTATGGTAGCAGAAGGAAAGCAGATAGATGGAGTTGGCAAGTGCCATAAAGTTAAGTTGCAATTAAGCGACTATGCAATGTAGTCCAGTTTTTATACGGTTCCCCTAGGAGGAGTAGATGTTGTTTTAGGTGTATAATGGTTAAGAACACTAGGCACTTATTCATTAGATTCAAATGGGATGGACGGAAATATCAGTTGTTCGGGTTTCAGGCACCACCAACACAAGTCATCTCCACTCAACAAATGAAGAAGCTTATTCGCAAGGGGGCACCAACATTTGTTGTGCAATGTCAGCACTTGGAATTATTATCGACAAAAGGGACTCATCAAACATCAGAGATTTCATCCTTGATCCAGAGATACGAGAAGGTTTTCCAATGTCTACCAATGAAGTTGCCTCCGGAAAGGCAAAATGAACACATTATCGAAGTCAAAACCGACTCAACTCCAGTTAATGTCAAGCCATACCATTATCCCCATCACCACAAGACAGAAATAGAACGCTTAATTCAAGACCTGCTGAAGCATGGAATCATTACGAAGAGTAGAAGTCCATACGCTGCACCCGTAGTATTGGTCAGAAAGAAGGACAGATATTTCCGATTATGTATAGATTACAAAGGCTTAAACAAAATCACTATTAAGCATAAGTTTCCGATTCTGTTCATTGATGAAATGTTAGATGAATTACACGGTGCAAAATATTTTTCCAAGTTAGATCTAAGATCAGGTTACTACCAAATACGAGTAAGGTTAGAAGACATCAAAAAGACAGCATTCAGGACTCATGAAGGGCATTACGAGTTCAAGGTCATGCCATTTGGATTAACAAATGCACCAGCCACCTTCCAAGCAACCATGAATGAGCTCTTTCACCCTTACCTTAGGAAGTTCGTATTAGTTTTCTTCGATGATATTTTAGTCTATAGTAAGACGTGGAAAGAACATCTCAAACATCTAGAAGAAGTATTGTCTATTTTGGAAAAGAACCAGTTTTACGCCAAGCTATCAAAATGTACGCTTGGGCAGAAGGAAGTTGAATACCTAGGTCATATTATATCAAGGGAAGGAGTCCAAGTGGATCCCAACAAAATCAAGGCAATGAAAGAGTGGCCAAAACCCAAGAACATATCTAAGTTAAGGGGATTCCTGGGTTTAACAGGGTATTACAGAAGATTTATACGCACATCTGACATCGCCCGTGACGAATTTGTTAAAAAAATGCTTTTAAGTGGAATGACCAAGCAGACAAGTGTTTTGAGAAATTAAAGGAAGTGATGTCAACCACACCAGTACTAGCAACTCCCGACTTCTCCAAACCGTTCATAGTCGAATGTGATACTTCTGGGCTTGGAATTAGAGTTGTATTGATGCAGGACAACCACCCTATAGCATTTGAGAGCAGGAAACTTAATAAACAAGAAGGCTTTAAAATCAACATACCAAAAGGAGATGCTCGCCATCATACACGCTCTGACAAAATGGCACCAGTATTTGCTTGGAAGTAAATTCTCAAGCCGAACCGACCACAACAATCTGCAATTCTTACTTCAGCAAAAGACATTATCAACAAAACAACAGAAGTGGATGGAGAAGTTGCCAGCTTTCGATTTAGAAATATTACACAAGAAGGGAAAGGAGAATGTCGTCGTTGATGCACTCTCACGTAAAGATGACGATAACACAACATGTGCGGCCGTGATAGTCGTTCCGGAATGGTTGGACGAAATATGAGCCGAATATGCCAAGGATAAGGATTGTGACTCCATGATTAACAACATCAATCAATATGAGTGGAAAAATGACATCTTATGGTACAAAGGGAGAATTTACCTAACACCCGCATCCAAATTTATGGTGAAAATACTAAAGGAGTCTTACAATTCACCAACAGCCGGACATGTCAGATTCTACAAGACATACTACAACGTCCGATAGTCATTCTACTGGAAGGGTATGAGCAAGGAAATTCATAAATATGTTGCAAAATGTGATATTTGTCAAAGAAACAAGAGCAAAAATGTTCCAACTCCCAGATTGCTACATCCAGTACACATTCCACATCAGAAGTGGGAGGAGGATTTGATGGATTTTATTAAAGGTCTACCTGCATCTAACGGAAAGG
This sequence comes from Pinus tabuliformis, assembly GCA_031772625.1. Lineage (NCBI taxonomy): Eukaryota > Viridiplantae > Streptophyta > Pinopsida > Pinales > Pinaceae > Pinus > Pinus tabuliformis. Next base: position 1,905,626,023 of record CM062818.1, on the reverse strand, counting down.
ATAATTTATTTGTAGTAGTCGACAGACTCACTAAATATGCCCACTTTATGGCTATTAAAAAGACTGACACAACCAAACAAATCGTTGATGTGTTTTGTAAAACATTTACAAACTACACGGGTTTCCTAAGGTTGTAGTCAGCGATAGAGATGTAAGGTTAAAAGGGAAATTTTGGAAGGATTTCTGCCATCAAGCAGGAATATCCCTTAGTATGAGTTCGACCTATCACCCCAAACAAATGGGCAAACCAAAATCGTTAATAAATGCTTGGAAATATATCTTTGTTGTTTCGTTACAGATAAACAAAACAGATGGACACAGTGGCTTCACCTGGCCGAATGGTGGTATAATACCGCATACCACACGTGATCTAAGATGACACCCTTCCAAGCCTTATATGGTTACGAGCCACCCAGGTGGAAGGACTTTGCACTCCTTGATGAAGAAATTTTTGTTTTCCTACCCCGGTTTTCAGTTTCACCTTATTTCTCCCATGTAGTTAAATGCCCATTCCCATAACCATACATTTAACAAACTGAAAAAAAATAAATATGGCTGAAAACACAAATTCTGGAAATTTTTCAGAATGCTGAAAATTGCAGAAATAAAAATCAGAAATTAAAAACAGCCATTAAAACACATTAAAACACTGATATTTTTGGTCAACTTGACCCTGGAAAAACCCCCTACAACTCTTGGGGAAAACCAGTTTGAGAGCTCTTCTTTATTTCTGAAAATTGTCTTTTTACAGTGAGAATTATTCAGCAAAAAATCAGCAAGCAAATTTACAACTTATCTCCTTTCCCGTGCCTCACAGCAATCTGGAAATTACAGCAAACAGGACAGCAATAAATGCTGTACGGCCTCCGTTTTGTGTGCAGAAAAATCAGCAAACTGCTCCTCGATTTTGTGCAAAAATCTGCCTTTCACTATGTGCTGAATCAGCTGTACAAATCTGCTGAAGTGCTGCCTTGGAATGTGTGTCAAGCTGTTGTCTCCTTCTCCTCTCTGCTCAGAAATCTCTCTTGCTCTCTTGCTCTCCTTCTCCCAATCTGCTCATGAAAGAATGAATGACATTTTCCTCCTTTTCCTCCTTTAATATAACTCCAAGTGACTTTTGGGTGATCTCTAAATCCAATGGCTGAAATAGATTTAGATCAATGGCTGAGATTAAATGCTCATTTAAATCTCACTTTCTATTTTTTAATTCACCCCACTTTAATAAAGACCCACTTAGTCATTTATTTCCAAAGTCACTTTTCCTTTCTAATTTTTCATTGACTTTATAAAAGTCACTTTAAAATTAGACTTAGTAACTTTATCACTTAAAGTCACTTTTAAATTAAATTTAACTTTATAAAAATTATAAAGTTACTTTAAGAGAAAAATTAAATTCTTTTGGACACTTTTCCCTAGACCAAAGATCAAAGCCTAAGGGAACCACCTGTCCTCCGGTACCAAATTTCAACACTCCCTCTTACCGAGGAAGGTGTTCCTCACCACACCCATCTTGTCTCTGAAGTAGACATGCTTGCCCCGTGGTAAGGCTTTGGTAAGGATATCTGCAACCTGCTCATCAGTGGAAATATACTCTAGCTTCACAGCTCCCTTCTAAACATAGTCTCTGATGAAATGATATCTGATCCCGATATGCTTTGACCTGTCATGAAATACTGGATTCTCCGTGAGTTTAATGCAACTCTGATTATCACAGTAAATCACTGAAGGTTTCAACGGCTGACCAAATAAGCCAAACAACATCTTGCGAAGCCAGATAGCCTCACAACTAGCTAGACTGGCTGCCATATACTCTGCTTCCGCTGAACTCAGTGCTACTGACTGCTGCTTCCGGCTGAACCATGACACTACTGCTGAACCCAACCCAAAACAACACCCTGAAGTGCTCTTCCTATCAGAAGCACAACCTGCCCAATCAGAATCAGTGTATCCTGCCAATCTCACTCCATCTCCCTGCCTGTAGTCCAGACCATAATCCACTGTCCCCTGCAAGTACCGCAAAATGTGTTTTGCAGCCACCCAGTGAACCTTCCTAGGCTCACACATAAACTGACTCATCGTGTTGACTGCAAAACATATATCTGGTCTAGTGTTGACCAAATACATCAAGGAACCAATCAGCTGCCTGTACAATGTGGGATCCACCAACTCGGAATCCGAAGCATGAAGCTTCTTCCAGTTGGTGATCATCGGTGTCGACATGGGTCTACAATCCTCCATGTGGAATCTGCTAAGGATGTCCACAATATACTTCCCCTGCCCCAGGAAGGAATGCCCCTCCTCCTGCCACACCTCCAAACCCAAAAAGTAATGCATCAAGCCAATGTCCTTCATCTCAAACTCCGCCGCAAGATCTCTCTTGCAGTGCTCTATGAGTCTCTCTGCACCTGTAATGATCAAGTCATCCACATACAGCACCAGAATGAGAGGCTCCTCACCAATCACAATAAAGTAAAGGTTCGGATCTGCCTCACTCTTTGTGAAACCCATCCCCTGCAAGTATGCATCTATCCTGGAGTACCAAGCTCTGGGAGCTTGCTTCAGGCCATAAAGGGCCTTCTTCAATCTGCACACATGGGACTCCTTCCCATGCACCTCAAAGCCCTGTGGCTGCTCAATGTACACCTCCTCCTGTATGAAGCCATTGAGAAATGTGGTCTTCACATCCATCTGGTGGATCTTCCAACCCATCTCTGCTGCTATCGATATAATGGAGCGGATCGAAGTATATCGAGCCACGGGAGCGAAGGTCTCCTCATAATCAACTCCCTCTACCTGGGAGAACCCTCTAGCCACAAACCTCGCTTTGAATTTCTCAATGCTGCCATCTGCAGCATGCTTTACCTTGTAAAGCCATCTGGAAGTAACCACGGATTTGCCCTCAGGCCTCGGCACCACCTCCCAAACATCATTCTTCATGATAGAAGAATACTCCTCCTGCATGGCCTCTCTCCAGACCTGCTGGCTAGCTGCCTCCTCATAGCTAGAAGGCTCAGAGTCAAGGATGCTGGTAACCATCGCCATATAGCTACAGAACCTCTCAGGTGGTCTACTCTCTCTGACCGGCCTCTTCGGCTCAGCAACAGATGTGGCATCTCTCAAGGTGTCCTGAAGCCACTTGGGCTTCCTCTTCCCTGAGCATGCTTCTCCCATAGGAGAATGAAACTCCTCCTCCTCATCACCATCAGTAGCCTAAACTCCTGACTGTCTGTCTGTTGTCCTCCTGCCTGCACCTGAACCTGTAGAAGCTGAGGTACCGTGTGAACTGTCCATCAGTGGACTCCCTAGTGAACTGCTCTATGAACTGCTCTGCATGCTGCCCGGAGCACCACCCCTCTGGCTCGGCGAGCCACTGCTCACTGATGGACCTGACATCCTCATAGATGTACCTCCGGATCCTCCTGATCCCTGCCCACTGGATCCTTGCGACTGACTCAACTGCTGCTGAGGGTCTGGCTGATCTAGATACTCTAACTCCCGTGACCTCCTAAAGGCCCTGTCCTCCTCGAACTTCACATCCCGTCTGACAACAACTCTCCTCTGTGCAAGAATGTAAATCCGAAAGGCCTTTGAGGTCTCACTGTAGCCCACAAAGATACCCTTCTCTGCGGTGGGCTCTAGTTTGGTCCTCTTCTCCTTTTGGGTATATAGGAGTATGTAATGCATCCAAAGATATGAAGATGACCAAGATCAGGCTTCTTCCCAGAGAAAGCCTCCTCCGGAGTCATGTGCCCCAAGGCACGATGCGGACTCCTGTTCTGCAAGTAAACAGCTGTGTTGCAGGCCTCTGCCCACAAGAACAATGGCAACCCCTGATCATGTAACATAGCTTTGGCAGCCTCTATGATGGATCTGTTCTTCCTCTCCGCAACCCCGTTCTGCTGGGGGTTGTAAGGAACAGTGAACTCCCTCCTAATGCCTGCCTCCGCACAATAGTCAACAAACTCTCCAAGGGTGTACTCTCCTCCATTGTCCGAACTCAAGGACTTGATCTTTCGACCTGTCTGTGTCTCCACAAGAGCTCTGAACTCCTGAAACCGCTTGAAGACCTCACTCTTGGTCTTCAAGAAATAAATCCCCTGATCATGTAACATAGCTTTGGCAGCCTCTATGATGGATCTGTTCTTCCTCTCCGCAACCCCGTTCTGCTGGGGGTTGTAAGGAACAGTGAACTCCCTCCTAATGCCTGCCTCCGCACAATAGTCAACAAACTCTCCAAGGGTGTACTCTCCTCCATTGTCCGAACTCAAGGACTTGATCTTTCGACCTGTCTGTGTCTCCACAAGAGCTCTGAACTCCTGAAACCGCTTGAAGACCTCACTCTTGGTCTTCAAGAAATAAATTCAGGTCCTCCTGGAGTGATCATCAATGAATAAAACATAGTACTCATATCCACTCAAGGAAACATGAGACATCCGACCGCTCACATCGGAATGAATCAAATCAAGTATCCCCGTCGCTCTGCTGTCACTGCTGGGAAAAGGGGATTTGGCAAATTTGCCCATCGCACAACCTCTGCAAGTATCAAAGTGATCAGTACTGAAATCTGGCACACCTGTAGTGATCTCCCGCAATGTCCTCAAGGCTCCATGATACATATGTCCCATCCTGCGGTGCCAAATCTCACACAGCTCAGAACTGCTAGCTCTGCTGTCGGTACTACTGCTCAATGCCAAAAGGGGCTGGAATGCAAACTTGTACACCTTTGCATGGCGTACACCTATCACTCTAGCTGAATCAGCTGGAGCGTCCCTGGAATACATCAACACCTGTCCTCCCCTGAACAGTACCTCATATCCTCTGTCCTCCAAAGCTGAGACGAATATAAGGTTCTTCCTCATCCCTGGCACATAAAGAACCTCTGACACCTTCAAGGGAGGTTTGGACTCCCTCTGAAATGTCACTGTCCCCACCCCGACTGCTCTAACAACTCTGTCATCACAGAGTACTACCTCAATATCAGTGCCACTCTCTGAAAGCTCTGAGAAGTACTCCCGGACTCCTGTCATGTGACGTGAAGCCCCACTGTCCACATACCAGATACCTGAAGATGCTCCGCTAATCGAGGGAAAAGCATGCTCCCTCTGAACCTGTGTGGCAGGTGATCCTGTACTAGAGGACTCACACGTAGTGAACGCAAACTCTCGGTCAAAACGACCAGCAAAGTCCTCAATCTCTGCTGAAGCTGCCACGTCCTGGTTCTTCCCCTTCTTCTTCTTCTTCTCCGGACACACAACTGCATAGTGTCCCATCTTTTGACAATTCCAACACTTCACCTTGGAATAGTCCTTCTGTGAGTTACCCTGTTTACCTTTACCTTTGCCTTTGCCCCCACCACTGCTTGTGGAAGCCTGCTTCTTCCCTTTGCCTTTCTTGCCTCCAGCCACCAGTGCTACGTCCTCATCCTGCTCAACTGGCTTGGCTGCCCCAAGCTGTCCTTTCCTGATCTCTGTTTGAATACAATCATCCCAAAACCTCTCCCATGTGGGAAGGGTCTCACGTGCACAAACCCCATCAGCAAAGTTCAACCATGAACGGGGGACGTCATTCACTGCAATATGCACCAACTCAGTGGATGGAATGGCCTCTCCAATCACTGCCAACTCATCTCTCACATTGGTAATCTTTGTGAGATATCCAGCTGCACTATCATTCCCCATCTTAATGTTCTTCAGCTTCTCCTTCAGGACCATCTTCCGGTTCTCATTGATACTCTGGTAGAGATTGGACAATGTTGTCCACATCTCATGGGCATTGCTCTTTCCTCTCACATGAGGAATGCAATGGTCTTTGATTCCGTCTAGAATCAGCCTCTTACCCTTATTGTTCTTCTTTTTATACTCAGCCAACTGAGTAACATCAGTGGGCACAACAACAGGGTTCTGTGCGGTATGCACCATGATATCCCAGACTTCTGCCTCCTCAAAGATACTCTGCATTCTCTCCTTCCAAACGCTGTACTTTATATGCCCATCCAACCTATCCTCCACCCTCAATCCCAATGACATCCTGCTGTCCTAAAACTGAAAAATAGCACTGCTGTAGTAAAGATAAAACTGTTGTTTATGAAAAAATCAGCTTGCTGGAATTTTCTGAGTGAAAAATCAGCAACTGTAATTTTTCCTTTTGCTATCCCAAACTGCCCTTCAGCACTCAAGCTCTGATACCATGAAGAAATTTCTGTTTTCCCACCCCGGTTTTCAGTTTCACCTTATTTCTCCCATGTAGTTAAATGCCCATTCCCATAACCATACATTTAACAGACTGAAAAAAATAAATATGGCTGAAAACACAAATTCTGGAAATTTTTCAGAATGCTGAAAATTGCAGAAATAAAAATCAGCGATTAAAAACAGCCATTAAAACACTGATATTTTTGGTCAACTTGACCCTGGAAAAACCCCCTACAACTCTTGGGGAAAACCAGTTTGAGAGCTCTTCTTTATTTCTGAAAATTGTCTTTTTACAGTGAGAATTATTCAGCAAAAAATCAGCAAGCAAATTTACAACTTATCTCCTTTCCCGTGCCTCACAGCAATCTGGAAATTACAGCAAACAGGACAGCAATAAATGCTGTACGGCCTTCGTTTTGTGTGCAGAAAAATCAGCAAACTGCTCCTCGATTTTGTGCAAAAATCTACCTTTCACTATGTGCTGAATCAGCTGTACAAATCTGCTGAAGTGCTGCCTTGGAATGTGTGCCAAGCTGTTGTCTCCTTCTCCTCTCTGCTCAGAAATCTCTCTTGCTCTCTTGCTCTCCTTCTCCCAATCTGCTCATGAAAGAATGAATGACCTTTTCCTCCTTTTCCTCCTTTAATATAACTCCAAGTGACTTTTGGGTGATCTCTAAATCCAATGGCTGAAATAGATTTAGATCAATGGCTGAGATTAAATGCTCATTTAAATCTCACTTTCTATTTTTTAATTCACCCCACTTTAATAAAGACCCACTTAGTCATTTATTTCCAAAGTCACTTTTCCTTTCTAATTTTTCATTGACTTTATAAAAGTCACTTTAAAATTAGACTTGGTAACTTTATCACTTAAAGTCACTTTTAAATTAAATTTAACTTTATAAAAATTATAAAGTTACTTTAGGAGAAAAATTAAATTCTTTTGGACACTTTTCCCTAGACCAAAGATCAAAGCCTAAGGGAACCACCTGTCCTCCGGTACCAAATTTCAACACTTGATTCTAGGATACCAGCAGTTAAAGACCACTTAGGAGAAAGTCAAAGAATCATCAACTTACTAAAAGAAAATCTAACCATGGCCCGTAATAGAATGAAACAACAAGCCGACCAACACCGTTCTGAAAGAGAGTTCGAGGAGGGAGATTGGGTCTCTGTTAGACTCCAGCCTTATAAGCAACTATCACTAAAACAACAAGGGAAGAATAAATTGTCACCTAAATATTATGGACCGTACCAGATAATCAAAAAGATTAATGTAGCTTATGGGTTAAAGTTACCGGATAACTGTCGAATCCATAATACCTTTCACGTATCAAGTCTCAAAAAAGTTTTAGGGCAAAATCAAACAGCATAAACAGAAATACCAAAGACCGATGAAGAAGGAAGAATAGTCCTTGAACCTAAAGGTATACTCGCTACCTGAGAAAAGGTTTTACGATCTAAGACAATAAAGGAATACCTCATCAAATGGAAGAGGTTACCAGAGGAAGATTCGTCTTGGTAATCAAAACGTTTCATGCATCAACACTCAGGCCTACCTATGCTTCAAGGACAAAGCATCTTAAGGGAAAGGCAATGTTATGAACTTAAAGTCATAACAATTAAATAAAATATTAAAATATTATTTAATTAATAAATTATTAGTATAATCAATTAATTAGCAAATAATTAGTTAAATGAAGAGACATGAGTCCCCAAGGGACATGTCTCTCTGATTAAGCATGGCCAGTCAACTCCTATATAAGGAGCACCACCTCAGCGTTGTAACCATCATTCTATTTTTATCAATATATATATATATATATAAACATATTACATTCAGAATCTTATTTGATGTCTTATTATTAGTTTACAGCGAATTAAACATTAATATTGCTAACAGTGTATCTATAAATCTCTACAATTTTCTCAAGATAAAATTCTTAGATCATAAGGTGAATCAAAACGCCTAAGATAACTCGTACTAATAGAATGTTATTATCACCGAGAAATGAAATAACAATTTAAAGAATTATTCGGCCCAATATAGGATAACACATATCACAGATCAGCAGATACAAGAACACCATGACCTGAACCCCAAAGTATTTCTATTATGACAAAAAACGTTCCCAGCAAAGCAGTAGCTCAATACCAGTGTTACATTTTTTTTTCTCATCCAGAGATCATATCCAAATAGAAGCTCAATAACTTCCTTATATAGAGAAAATCCCTCCAAGTGGAAAATAACGGCTAGTTGGCTTGATCCTCGACAAAATAATCTTGACTGTTGAAAATAACTTGATCATCTTTTAATCTCCACCGTCGAATTCTTATTTTTGACGAAAAAATGGTATTTCTCTTAAAAACCATTTTAAAATAATATTTTGGATTAATTTCCTCAAAAGTTTGACTTTGACTTAACCACCAAGTCCAAGGGCTCAAATTTTCTTAAAATATCCAATTTTGCCTTGGAGGACCTCCAAAAATTGACTTTCTTTTGACCCGCAAATTTTTTTATTATTTTCCACTTGGAGAGATTAATTTTTCTATAATTATTTTTGACTCAAAATTAATTAATTTTCTGGCTTAGGATTTTCATTTATTTTAGCCAGAAAATATAATTAATTGACTCTAAAGGGGATTTAATCATTTTTGTGCCCTCAAATATTTTAGCGATGGTATCTGACTATGAGGGACCATGCACTAAAATATTTTTACATCAAATAATTGCAATATCAACCCTTGAAAGGGGGAAACACCTTTATACATAGACCCTCAATAGTTTACCCAATTCTGTGACACAACATGATCTAGTATGAAACGAAGTGTGCTTGTAATAAAAATAATTTAGCCATGGTGTCTGACTGTGAAGGACCATGCACTAAAATTATTCCCAAACACACTTTTACAATAGACTCAATATAACACTAGAACTCACCTAACACCTTGTCAATGAATTCCACCTTAGCTTTAGGGTTTAAGCTGGAAGAAAAACTCTATTGATTACACGTGTTTACAAACACACATAATTCGGGAAGATTAAAAAACTTCCTAGGATGAAATACTTTGCCAAAATTAGAGGTTTACCTAGATTAATTAAATGGTCATACTAGCATCATTTACAATAAACTATGCAAAAAATTGGGTTTACAACTTTACAATAACGAATTATGGCAACCGATGACTTTGATCTTTGACAAAATTTCCCCACTTCTTTGTACTTTGCTTTCTCGGATTGTTGACAAAGTGTGGTCAATAGGGGTAATAATTGTTATCAATCATACAAAGTAAGCTCTAACCCTTTGAGCTACGAGCAGTAATACAAAATAAAATCAAGAAAAGTGAACGACGCAGAAGGGGGGTGGAAAAACAAAGGCTAGGTTGGTAACTCATGCATCAGCGATTGCTATACAGTCGGGATGAGGATCCCATCATTGTTGGTCCCCTTGACCATGGCACCTGGCCATGAAGTCTTTTCCCCTTTGTTTCATCATTATTCACATGACACCTATTAATTGAAGGGTGGATCGAGGACGTGTCACTTCCCCTTGGGGGTTGGAAACACCTAATAAGGTGATCTATTAGCCACTCCTACCTAGGGAGGTAATGCCATTGCAAGTTCAAAACCTTAATTTTGGAAGGGAAACCTTATTTGAAGTGTCAAATTGTCCATTTCTTTAAAGATTGGTTCACTTAGATGCAAAAATGATACAAAGTAAGCTCTAACCCTTTGAGCTACGAGCAGTAATACAAAATAAAATCAAGAAAAGTGAACGACGCAGAAGGGGGGTGGAAAAACAAAGGCTAGGTTGGTAACTCATGCATCAGCGATTGCTATACAGTCGGGATGAGGATCCCATCATTGTTGGTCCCCTTGACCATGGCACCTGGCCATGAAGTCTTTTCCCCTTTGTTTCATCATTATTCACATGACACCTATTAATTGAAGGGTGGATCGAGGACGTGTCACTTCCCCTTGGGGGTTGGAAACACCTAATAAGGTGATCTATTAGCCACTCCTACCTAGGGAGGTAATGCCATTGCAAGTTCAAAACCTTAATTTTGGAAGGGAAACCTTATTTGAAGTGTCAAATTGTCCATTTCTTTAAAGATTGGTTCACTTAGATGCAAAAATGATTAAATGTACCTAATGATGTAGTTGCTAGCACTGGATATTGTGTGTAATTGCCAGGTGGTTCCACAACCATGGCTTGGGCAGCTTAACTAGGGCCCAAGAATTTTAGAGGAGCATATTGACACCCACAGGTGTGTTGAGAAATCTAGGGCAGTATTTAGATTAGGGTTCTTTAAATGATTTCTCTTGACTAGTTGTTGTGATGTCTTTTAGTTCTTCTTTATTGCATTAGTGTTCTTTCCATCATCAAGACAAATGCCAAAAAAATGAAGATCATAAACACAAGAAAAGGGACACAAGATGTAGGCACTCAACCGAGGCAAAACCCCTATGAAGGGGAAAACCCGGTCAAACTCTTCCTTTAGTAGAATCAAATCAAGTTGAGACCATATTAGACCCTTGACCTAGACCTCTCTCCATCCATCAAGTCAGCCTTTCAAGTAGAGAAGTCATTTTCTGGTTCACTTCTTCCAAAACAGCACATCAAGAACAAGGGTTTCAGCCTTCTTTGTCACATCCTTTTTCTACATCTCCTACAGTCATACTAAAAACTTTCGGTCTTGTCATTATAAAGGCAAACTTTGGTCCTGTAATATCTTGGACAAACTTCAGTCTTCTTCCTTCATCCTTTTTCATAAGTAGCTCTTCCTTGCCTCAACGAACTTCTTGTCTCAATAGAATTGAAATCGAATTGATTGATGGTTAAATGCTTCAAGGTCAAATGCTCCTTTACATATATATAGTCTTCACGAGGTGGACGTGTCTCTTCATGAGGCCGACTAGACAACAACTTGAGGCTAGCTTTAAGTGCGTGAGGCTGACTTGATGGTGGAGTTTTTATGACTAAAATACATGAAATAAATTTCTTTCTTTGATATAATGAGCCTACGAAGGGTTTAGATAATGACAATAACTCAAGACATAAACCTAGAAGCCTACAATGGAGGCTTTGACCTATTGACCAATGACCCAAGCATGAAACCCATGCTTTAATAAGTCAAGTTCTCTTAATAAAAAAAATATTTTTCTTCCTTTTGATAAATACAATCATGAAGACTGACACTAGTTACATTCTTCAACAAGGTCGAGCGTTGACAGCCATGGGACTCCAAGCAATAGTAGAGCATCATAGATATCAGTGGGCACCTCCAACAACCACAGTGTCCCAGCACTTTGCCCTACATTGATTACTTTTATGGGATGATACACCTGGACCCAACATGCCCCCAATTGGCTTAACACTATTAGAGGGATGGCAGTTGATCCAAGGCCCAGACGAAGATGGTATCACACTTTGAGACATGGGAGGGCAAGCACCATCTTGAGAACCCCCAACATCGGAGCAAAGACAAACATTTTGGCAACCTCAAGACCCATGAAACCACTTTTGTGCCCCACATTGAAAATTGGGGTTCACAAAGGAGCATAAACAAAGACCTAAGGGCAAACCCTTAAGAGATGATTTTCAAAGGCTCCTACTCACATCTTGGCACCAAAAAGCCTCAATGCTAGCCCTAGAAGGGCTCACGCGTGCATGACGTCATCATTCTATCTCTTAAGGCTCACACATGTGGGCAAGAGTTATGTTTTATCATTGGCTACTAGGTCAGCTTGTGACCTAGCTTGTGATTAGCACATTATTTTATTATTTTGAGGGGCATTTGGCTAAAATTAGAAGTCAAATTCCTCATATAAGCAGAGGAAACATTCAATGTATCAAATCATGATCACAACTTGAGAATTTTAGCCTCTCTAGTGAATTTGGCCTTCCTTTCTTGTTGAGAATTCAGATGTATGAATTCATTTTGACATTTGGAGCTAAATTGTTTGTCTTTGGAGCTATTCTTTGGATCAATGGATGGAATCTTTTGCATGTTATCTTGTAAGTGTACCTATTGTTGAATATTTATCTTTTTACATGTCTAATGTATGAAATAATGTTGAATCTAGGTATTGCTATTGTGCCCTAATTTATTGAATATTTATTGAATGTTATCTATATGATCCATTGCATGAGTTACTCATACATAACATGTGAATGAATGTCCTAGTGGCGAACTTTAACTAGCTCTCTTATGAAAAATCCATTATCCATTGCATAGATAATTGCTTGAGTTTTGGTGCTAGGGGTCAAGATTTTGGCTTTCTTAGAAACTTTTTGGCTGATCTAACACATCATAGACTCCATCCCAAGGAACAAGGCACTGGCCTATTTTGTCTGTGATCAACCCTATATCACATCGATAAATTTCTCTCTTTCTAATTCGGCCCCTTTAAGGCCAAGCTCATAAATTAGGGATTAGTGTGAATCCCTAGGCAAGGATTATTTTGGGCATTAAAGAGCCTAAACATCAAAAGGAGTGTATTTGCCACAAAATCTCTTCTTTTGGTGGGCATCCACTTCAATCTTGTCCATAAATTTCTTTGCCCTAGGACAAACCCTAGTTTTGTGTTCCTTCAACTTAGGGTCTTGCTTTAGGATTTCATATGCCTTCATCTTGTTGCTATACATTGTTGGAAACCCTTTCTCCTTGCCTTGAACTTCGACCATCACAACACTCAAATTACCAATAGCCCTGGGTCTTGTGCCTCGTCTTATAGGCAAGTGAACTTCCTCTTATTGGAGCCTTGAGCCTAAATTGTACCTTTCTTGTAAAAAGCCACATTGTGCCACCTTATACCCCAACCTTAGAATATCCATTAGGGGACCTTCTCACATACTAGATCTCCTCCCATCGGTGAACATCTATAAAGAGAAGAGGGTTTTGGCTATGGTAACAGTGGACCATCACCCCATTGTTGTCACTTGGTCTAGTGTTAGCTTTATAGGGTGACCATCTCCAAGGCCTGCTAGATTTTGCGGCAAACAAGGCAAACTTTGAGATAATGGGTATTTTTCGTTTCTAAACCCACTTTAAGTTTGTCCATTTTTCTTTTAGCTATTGTTTTTGCTGGTTGCATTTGCAGCCAAATGCAGCCTATTCTTTTTGTATAAAATCACAAATGTGCATTCATCGTTCATATTGATAGTTAGAGGGAGCACTTTATCAAGAAATAATTTAATTAACAAGGCCATAAAACCCAAAGGAAGTCTAAAATTTCTATCAACAATCTAGCTTTCCTACTTTTAATAAACTTCTTGTAGATTTTAAATAAAAAGCAATATGTATTGCATTCTAACTGTTTTATGAATTTAATATGAGTTTCCATTAAAAATAAAAGTAATAATAATAAAAATCAGTGTTATAACAAACAAAATTAACAAAGTAGGTATAAGAATTAGTTAAAATCAAGGAACAAATATACAAGAAAACAAAGATATCTATAGGTGTTAACCTAACTAATGTCTCCTCATAGATAGTTGAACAAAGAATAATACAAATAATGACACACATGTAAAGAGGCATTAAAAAATTTTAAAGAATGACAATCTGGAGTAGCATCATTTTGTGTCCAGATGATAGTACCAATAGAATATGCACTTTAATTGAATAGAAGTAAAATAGGTCACACAATTGTCATGTTGTCAAGGAGTATAGATTAATAACAAGTTGTCAAGAATAGTTAACATCAAATTTCTTTGTTAAGGTCATGCAATGCGAAGAATTACATGCAAGAAAATGAACAACATCAAAATGATGGGATAAGATTGGAATAAAAATCCTCGATAGTATCCTTAAAGTTTTATGGATTGGTTGGGAGTGTTGAAAATAGAGTATATTAACAAATAGGCATGTTGAATTCAATCTATGTACCTATGTCCATGTATTGTGTGGCATGAAGCATTAAAACATAATAAAGGTATTTCAAACAACAATAAATAAATATTTTTTTTGAGGGGAGCCTTGATTCAAATGTAACAATTTTCAAAAAAATCAATTCCAAAAATGATGTTACAAATTTATAATCCAGTCTGCATTGTTTACATGTTGTAAATCATTCTCCCTTTTCTTTGGATATCTCATTTCTTCCTTCCTCTAGGTATAGTGTTTCAAACATGTACTTCGATCCTTTCTATTTATGAATATAATTCTTCTCAGTAAAATTGTGTCAACAATGCATAATGTTTCATTTACCTTCACATGGTCATCCATGTTTGACTCCCAAGTTCTCCAAGTCTTTTTGGCATTGATCCAGTGTAACATCCCTCATGAGTTCATACATATTCCCTATCTATTACTAATCCCATTAAGTCTATCCTATAGTTTGAACATATATTCCTTTGTTAGTCAATTTACATGCATGTATCACTCTATTACTAATTAAACTTTGGTCTCCTCTTATTATCTATTTTGTATTACTCACCTTCATTATTAACACAAAGACCAATCTCGCATAGTAGTTTCTTTCCCCACTTATTTTCAAATTGGATACAAATCCATCTATCACTCAGTATTTTCTTAATTCTTTTATTTATCTATTATCAACTTAATTAAGTAGCTTAACCTTGACCCATTAACCTAAAACAAAGCATAACTTCCACAAAACTACAAGTTCAACACTGCATCAAAAAAATCCAAAACTAAACTTATTAATTCTATTGTTACACAAAATAAGTTATATAGTAAACGATATGGGAAGCAAGCAAGCACATTTAATCATTTAGCTATTCATATTAGTGTTGTTGGAAACAACTTACAATAGCATGTTATGTATTTAAAATTTTCATTGCAAGAATTACACCAAAACCTTGACTACTACAGATATATTTCAGACAGATGTTGTGCAAACATACATGAAACTTGGAATGTCTATAGATGAAACTTACCTTTTATACTTCGTAACACTAACGCCCTTGATATATACTGCACCAGTCATGCCTAATCCATGCCAAAAAAAAATAAATCCAAGATTCACTATTATTGCTAAGAAACTATAAAAGTACCACCATAAACCTTACAACACGTTGCAAAAACTAACAGAAAGAAATTACACAAGCGTAGCACATAAGTACCCAATAAAAAAATTATGTACATGGCTTGAGCTTATATATGCAGCATTTCAAAGCAAAATTTGAGTGCATAATTGAATTTCAAAAGCAATAAATGAATTGGAGTAGATATATCCACATTAATAAAGAAAACAAATGTGATTCAGTATCTTTTCCCTAGCCAGTCTCTTTGTTGAAGATGTTACGAAAACATTGAGATTTAATTACCCGCCATATTGCCTAATGTTCCATTTCCAATATAACACTAATCATATGATTGAATTTTAGTTGAGTACCCACGACACCACCAATATTATCGTTCAAGTAGACTAACCCTTCCTAAGATAATAAGTCCACAATTGTTTCATCATTTTACTTCTTCGAGCACAACATAATATTCTCTCTAGTTTGACATACACCACTTTTCTTTTTCAATTATCTTCAGTTGTCCTCCTCTCTCCCATACATGCATGCATACATGACTAATTAACTTTTTGGAGTGCCAAAATTAGCATACCTAAGATGTAAAGGGATGTGTAAACATTGTTTCTTACTAAAACCCATCATGAGATAGTCAAAAACAAATTAATGTATTTGACCTACTTGAGGGATGACATCATAAAGTTATTTACTCTCACAATCGATTTTCGCAAAACTTAGTTCCATTGGGAATTCACAAGATGGAAGGTAGGATGACATGTTTGCTGAAAAAGTAGATATTGTTAACATTATGACACAGGTTTGACGCTATGGCACAGGTGTTGTCCTTGATGGAAACTCACTCTGGTGACAGATCACAGTTCAGGGTCTCAGAATGAAGGAAAAAGATATATACGCAGGTTCACCTTGACCAAGCCGCGTATACACGTGGGTCACACGTTCCAAAGACGCGTATGTGTATACACACACTTTCACGCAAGGAAAAGCGCGTATATGTGGGAGAACTTAATTTTGGTCCGTGGTATTTAGTCCTTGGTATTTGAACCTATGGTTTTGGACCATGGTATCTCATCCGAAGTGTTGATCCCAAGCATTGGGTCCATGGTATTGATTTGTTATGGTTTTGGACCGTGGTATTGAGAAATGCCTAAAACTATAAAAGAGGAAGGAGATCATTTGGCATGATCATCATCTAAATTATTGAATATCTAATGCAGAGCTAGATCTGGAATACTGGTGATTGGTTTATGGTGCATAGCTGGATCTGAATGAAGGAGGAACCTAAGCGCAAGGAGAAGGATAAGTTCTATTGATGGGTCAAAATCTCAAGTCTTGAATAAGTAGAATCTTTGAAGTGATTTTTGATCTGTTATATTTGGCGCACGCTTGATCTATAAATCTGATAATCTGGGTATAACTAATGTCTGAATATTTGAAAGAGTGAATTATCTTTTATAGATCTGTACGCAGGTTCGTCTCATCAGAGGTGCGTATATACGCTGGTTCAACAAATCAAAACAGCGTATACGCAGGTTGGTCTTAACACAGAAGCGTATGCACACAGGTTTCTGAATATTGAAGTAGCGTACGTCTCTTGAATTATGTTCTAGCTGCTTCTGTTTATTGCTGCAGTGTTCTAGGTTCAGAATTGGTGTGTGGTTACTGTTACTGTGTACTGGGTACAGCTGTTAGAGAAGTGTCTATTTGATTCAGTTTTGATTGGTGAAAAGGAGATTGTTTAATGCAGAAATTCTTGATGTTTGATTGATGTTATTCATGGATCCAGTCTGAAAATTTATGAAACATGGTCCCTGGAAGAAAGAGAAGGTTGTAGCCCTCTGTAGGTCAATACCTACGTACTAGCACCTGAACTAGTACAAGAGCTAAAGGGGTTGTAGCTCCCTTCCAGGAGAGGCTGGAGAACGAGGGAAGGTTGTAGCCTTCTACAGGTAGAAGCCTGCGTACTGGTATAAGTCTGCGCCAGTACAGAAACATTGTAAACAGAAGTTTCTAATTAAAAGAAGATAGAGACGAATTGCAGCAGGTGGTTTTCACCCACATTGGGTTTCCACCTTATATCTTGTGTTCTTGTGTGTGATTGTCTTCTGCTCTGTTTTATTGTTCCTGGTTACTATTTATTTGATTCTAATACACAAATTAATGATCAACATCTGTAAAATAAATTAAATTATAAGTCTGCATGGTATACGCTAGTTTCCTTATCTGTAGTTGCGTATATACGCGGCTTTCACTAACTGAAGTAGCGTATATGATCTGGGTGTGAAAAAGAAAATAATTGACTTGATAATACTGATTCACCCCCCCTCTCAATATTATTTCCAACAATTGGTATCAGAGCAGGTCCTTCAGAAGAAGCTTGATCGCTTGAAGGAAGATCTATCATCATGAGCAACTACGAGAGAGAAGCATCGATCAGGCCACCAATTTTTGATGGGACCAACTTCGTCTATTGGAAGGTAAGAATCACAGCCTATCTTCAATCTCTTGGTACAGAAGTCTGGGATATCATAGATGCAGGGTACACATTTCCATCAGCAACTCCTACAGATCCGGCTGGTAAGAAGCAGTATGAAACAAATGCAAAGGCTGTCAATACTCTATTAGGGAGTCTATCTCAAACAGAATTCGTCAAGGTTATGCAGCTCAAAACCGCAAAAGAAATATGGGACAAGATTGTTCTGAGCTATGAAGGAGATGAACAGGTAAAACGAGCAAAACTTCAAACCCTCAGAATTCAGTATGAAAATCTCAGAATGCACAATGATGAAAGTGTGGCTAACTATTTCCTACGTATAGATGAGATTGTTAATTGTATGAAAAACTTGGGTGAAGAAATAAAAGAGGTTGTTTTGGTTGAAAAGGTTCTAAGATCTTTGTCTTCTAAGTTTGAATCAAAAGTTTCTGCAATAGAAGAAAAACAGAATCTACAGAGCATTACCATGTCACAGCTACACGGAATTCTAACCGCTTATGAAATGAGGAAAGGGGGACCATCAGAGAGAAGAGAAGCTACATTCAAGACCTCAGGAAAAGGAGATTCCTATGACTTAGGACATATGTCAGAAGAAGAGGAAGAATCAAATTTTGTCAAAAACCTTCAATGGGGTGCTGGAAGATTCAGAGGTAAGTTACCTTTCAAATGTTTTGCTTGTGGAAGAGTCGGTCACTATGCTGCCAAGTGTCCTCATAAAGATAAGCTTGACAAAGGTAAGGAACCAGTTAGATGGAACAGAAAACAGAATGTAAATAAGAAAAGCTATTACACTCATGAAGACAGTGATGGACTTTCAAATAGTGATGAAGATGAACAAGGTAATAATTATAGACTTTTAATGGCTTTTGAAGATGATGATTTATTGGATGCTATAGATGAAGAAGGTCTTTATGAAGAGATTTCTAGACTCAAAATTTGTTTAGAAGAGAAGAATGTGATTATAGATACTCTACAATTCCAACTTGCTAAAAGGGAAAAACATCATGAAAAGTTAGAATGTGAAATTGTGGGACTTAGAAAAGAGATTGAGAAAACAAAAGCTCTTAATCTTAGATTTGTTAAAGGATCTGAAACTTTAGATGAGATTATCAAAGTGCAGCGTTCTCCACTAATCAAGACAGGTCTGGGATATAATGAAGAAGCATCTCAAGCACAGAAGCCATCCACCTCCAAAAGTTATCTTGATGCAGCAAGGAGAAGTGAGCAAGTTGACAATCGACAGCAAAGGCACAATGCTGCTCACCAGGTAAATCAGGGACCTTTTACTTCAAGAATGAACAGAGATCACCAAGTAAATCGGGGGCAATCTACCCCAAGGATAAACAGAAGCTACAACAGACCACAAGTAAATCATTCTCAATTTGCCTCAAGAATGGATGTCAATGAAAACTACAATCATTCGGTCTGCAGGGTTGATAATCGCAGGAATTTCTTCAATGGCCAATGTTTCTCTTGTCATAACTTTGGACACAAAGCAGCTCAGTGTGTTGCCTACAAAACTATCATGACTAGAGAAGCTCAAAAACAGAGGAGTATGACTGGGATCATGAAAAGGACCTACAATAACTTTTCTGCTCTTGAAAATGAAATAGAATGTTCTATTTGTAACAATTTCGGTCATGAAGATTCTGAATGCAGGAGCAGGTTTCGAAAGACAACTCAGAAGGAGCAAGCCTCAAGTGCCAAAACATGGAGAATGAAAGAACTGCAACCAGAAAGATGTGGTATAGCCTTATATGCGGAAGGGCAGGAAAATCAATGGTACATCGACAGTGGATGTTCGAAACATATGACGGGTGATAAAGAAAAACTTCAGTCATATAGTGCCTTAGAGAAGGAGAAGAAGGTCTCATTTGGAAATGACACCCCTGCACTCATAAAAGGTAAAGATTTTGTTCTTTTAAAAGAAAAGGTCAAAGCAGGAAATGTTATGTATGTTGATGGCTTAAAGCATAATCTATTGAGTGTCAGTCAAATGTGTGATCAAGGAAATGAGGTGATATTTCGATCAAATGGATGTATTGTTCGTGAGCTTGATATAGAAGAAACAGTGATCAAAGGCATAAGGACTCCAAATAATCTATACATTCTCAAGGGAGGACAACAATAATGCTATCTGAGCAAGAATGATGAACACTGGCTATGGCACCGGAGATTGGGGCATCTAAGCTTCTCACAGATAACGAAAGCATGCAAATACCAAGCAGTTTGTGGTCTTCCAGACATCAGAATTCCAGACAATACAATATGCAAATCATGTCAGTTTGGTAAGCAAACCAGAACTAACTTCCCTGAGAAGGAAGGATCAGCTAGCAGGCCACTTGAACTTGTCCATACTGATGTATGTGGTCCATCTAGGAAAAGGTCACCTCGAGGAGAAGAATACTTTATATTATTCATTGACGACTTCTCCAAGATGTGTTGGATAGGACTTATGAAGCACAAAGACGAAGCCTTCGAAAAATTCAAATCTTTCAAAGCCTTGGTTGAAAACGAATCAGATCACAAAATCAAATGCCTCAGGTCTGATAGAGGTGGGGAGTTTACCTCAAATGAATTTTTCGATTTTTGTGAAGAACATGGAATAAGAAGGGAATTCTCTACTGCAAGGACTCCTCAGCAAAATGGAGTAGTGGAAAGGATGAACAGAACGGTTCAACAAATGGCTCGTGCTATGATGGATGAGTCTGGAACTCCCGCAACTTTCTGGGGTGAAGCTGCATTTGCTGCAGTTACTATTCTCAACAAGACAAACGTCCGGGTGAACAGCACTCAAACTCCTCATGAGCTCTGGTATGGTAAGACTCCTACGGTAAAATATTTCAAAATTTTTGGAAGCAAATGCTATATCAAAAAGACTGATGAAAATCTTGGCAAGTTTGAACCTAGAGCAGATGAAGGCATTCTCCCTGGGTACTCTCCCCACAGCAAAGCATACAAGTGTCACAACAAAAGACTTGGAAGAATTTTTAATAGCATTGATGTAGTGGTTGATGAAGAAGGAAACATTCCTAGGCAAGTAAATTCCGAAAATTTTGAAGATGATGAGGACCATCCTTCAACATCAAATCAAACTTATGATGAAGAAGAAGCTTAGGAGGCACCAGAAGAACAGATAAGGATATAAGAGAAGACTCCATCGAGATACGTTCAAAAGAATCATCCAGAAACTCAAATTCTAGGGCAGAAAGAGGCAGGTACACAAACAAGAAGAACAATTTCAGAAGCTTCAAGCTATTTGGCATTGCTCTCCTCCACTGAACCACAAAATATAAGAGAGGCATGCAAAGATGAATGCTGGGTCAAGGCAATGGATGAAGAACTTGAGCAGATCGAAAAGAATAACACTTGGGAGTTGGTTCCTAGACCAAAAGATAAGAATGTCATAGGGACAAAAAGGATATTCAAAAATAAGTTGAATGAAAATGGGGAACTTATTAGAAACAAGGCCAGACTTGTTTGTAAAGGGTATGCTCAACAAGAAGGAATAGACTTTGAAGAAACTTTTGCTCCCGTTGCTAGACTTGAGGCCATCAGAATGTTCCTTGCTCTCTCTAGCTTTCAGAAGTTCAAAGTATTTCAAATGGACGTAAAATCTACCTTTCTGAATGGAGACTTAGAAGAAGAAGTATATATTGAGCAACAAGATGGATTCATCCTTGGAAATGATCCAAAACTTGTATGCAGACTTAAGAAGGCTCTCTATGGTCTTAAACAGGCTTCAAGGGCTTGGTACTATCGTCTGGACAAATACCTTCATCAACAAGGTTTTTCAAAAGGATCAACAGATAGCAATCTTTATATAAAAATTGAAAATGACAAATTGCTAATACTTGTTGTGTATGTTGATGATATCATCTTTGGCAGCAGTGAAGAAACCATGAGTCAAAACTTTGCTTTAGTGATGCAGAAAGAATTCGAAATGTCTTTGCTTGGTGAGCTGACATATTTTCTTGGTTTACAAATCCAAAAAAATGAAGACAGTATCTTTTTATCTCAAACCAAGTACCTCAAGCAGATCTTGAAGAAATATGGCATGGAAGATTCGAAACCAGTATGTACCCCTATGGTTACAGGAAGCAGCCTCAGTGCAAATGATGAATCAGCAGCAGTGCATCAACCAACCTATAGATCCATGACTGGAAGTCTACTCTACTTAACAGGTACCCGACCAGACATCATGCATGCAGTGGGAATGGTTGGAAGATTTCAGCCAAATCCAAAGGAAACTCATCTTCAGGCAGTGAAGAGAATTTTCAAGTATCTTCAAGGAACTCAAAACTATGGCTTATGGTATCCTAGAGATACATATCTCACACTTCATGCTTATACAGGATGCAGATTGGGCTGGAAGCGTGGATAACAGAAAAAAGCACTAGTGGTGGTGCATTCTTTATGGGTTCCAGATTAGTATCTTGGTTCAGCAAGAAGCAAAGTTCAATTGCATTATCTACAGCTGAAGCAGAATATGTGGCTGCTGCATCTTGTTGCACACAACTCCTTTGGATGATGCAAACCTTGCAGGATTTTCAAATCACTTGTACTCCACCTATCTCCATCGTATGTGATAATACAAGTGCAATCAGCATTTCCAAGAATCCTGTCATGCATTCAAAGACCAAGCACATACCTATCAAATATCATTTTCTTCAGGAACAAGTGCTTGAACAAAAGGTCAAGTTGGAGTATGTTCCCTCTAAGGAACAAGTTGCTGATATACTCACCAAACCACTGCCCAGGGAAACATTTGAATACCTCAGACAGAAGCTGGGAGTAGTTGATGCATCATCCTGCTGTTGAAACCTGTCTGTTTCAGAGAAAAATGGTTGTACGCGAGTTTCATGAGGAGGATCCGCGTACATACGCCGATTTATGCAGATACAATCGCGTATATGGTGGTTTGAAGGAAATTTGTGGGGACAGACTCTGGTTGAAGAGAGTCTAAAATGGGTCTGACAGAGACCATCTGGCACAGGTTCAGGGGGAGCAGATAAACTTCTAATAATGCATTGTTGGCATTACCTTAGAAGCTCTTGGTTCAAGTACACAAGCTGTTTTTGGGTTCAGGTGGATCAGCTGCAGAAAGGAGAACAAAAGGAGAACATGGTTGCTGATCTGAATAGTGATTGACAGATGCTGCTGATAGTAGTTATTGGTGACTTTCATAGTCTTGCTCTAGATATTTCGTCTCTATGTCATGTATATCTTTTTTTATCAAGGTCATGTAATGGCCTATTTTGGTTTCCCCACTATGCCTGGGATGAATGATGTAATGTACTTGGTTGTCATATGTGAATTTCTGATGTATCCCCACTTGGTTGGGTGGATGATCCCCACTTGGTTGGGTGATGGATGTATGTATAGAGTCTTTTGGTAATAGGAATTCAGTTATGATGTATAAGTTATGGTTCTTCTTGAAGAACATCTTTTTGCAAATCTTGCCTACAATCAGGGGGAGCATGGTCAGCACAGCAGAGCAGAGATTTCAGCATGTACTCAGGGGGAGCATAACCCTTTGCCCTTGATGACAACGGGGGAGAATGACTTTGAGGATCTTGGGGTTGCCATCAAGTCCAAAGGGGGAGATTGTTGACATTATGACACAGGTTTGACGTTATGGCACAGGTGTTGTCCTTGATGGCAACTCACTCTGGTGACAAATCACAGTTCAAGCTCTCAGAATGAAGGAAAAAGATATATACGCAGGTTCACCTTGACCAAGCCATGTATACACGTGGGTCAGACGTTCCAAAGACGCGTATGCATATACACACACTTTCACGCAAGGAAAAGCGCGTACATGTGGGAGAACTTAATTTTGGTCCGTGGTATTTAGTCCTTGGTATTTGAACCTATGGTTTTGGACCATGGTATCTCATCCGAAGTGTTGATCCCAAGTATTGGGTCCATGGTATTGATTTGCTATGGTTTTGGACCGTGGTATTGAGAAAGGCCTAAAACTATAAAAGAGGAAGGAGATCATTTGGCATGATCATCATCTGAATTATTGAATATCTAATGCAGAGCTAGATCTCGAATACTGGTGATTGGTTGATGGTGCATAGCTGGATCTGAATGAAGGAGGAACCTAAGCGCAAGGAGAGGGATAAGTTCTATTGATGGATCAAAATATCAAGTCTTGAATAAGTAGAATCTTTGAAGTGATTTTGATCTGTTATATTTGGTGCACACTTGATCTATAAATCTGATAATCTGGGTATAACTATTGTCTGAATATTTGAAAGAGTGAATTATCTTTTATAGATCTATACGCAGGTTCGTCTCATCAGAGGTGCGTATATACACTGGTTCAACAAATCAAAACAGCGTATACGCAGGTTGGTCTTAACACAGAAGCGTATGCACGCAGGTTTCTGAATATTGAAGTAGCATACGTCTCTTAAATTATGTTCTAGCTGCTTCTGTTTATTGCTGCAGTGTTCTGGGTTCAGAATTGGTGTGTGGTTACTGTTACTGTGTACTGGGTACAGCTGTCAGAGAAGTGTCTATTTGATTCAGTTTTGATTGGTGAAAAGGAGATTGTTTGATGCAGAAATTCTTGATGTTTGACTGATGTTATTCATGGATCCAGTCTGAAAATTTACGAAACGTGGTCCCAGGAAAAAAGAGAAGGTTGTAGACTTCTGTAGGTCAGTACCTACGTACTAGCACTTGAACTAGTACAAGAGCTAAGGGGGTTGTAGCTCCCTTCCAAGAGAGGCTGGAGAACGAGAGAAGGTTGTAGCCTTCTGCAGGTAGAAGCCTACGTACTGGTATAAGTCTGCACCAGTATAGAAACATTGTAAACAGAAGTTTCTAATTAAAAGAAGATAGAGACGAATTGCAGCAGGTGGTTTTCACCCACATTGGGTTTCCACCTTATATCTTGTGTTCTTGTGTGTGATTGTCTTCTGCTCTGTTTTACTATTCTTGGTTACTGTTTATTTGATTCTGATACACAGATTAATGATCAACATCTGTAAAATAAATTAAATTATAAGTCTGCATGGTATACGCTAGTTTCCTTATCTGTAGTTGCGTATATACGCGGTTTTCACTAACTGAAGTAGCGTATATGATCTGGGTGTGAAAAAGAAAATAATTGACTTGATAATACTGATTCACCCCCCCTCTCAGTATTATTTCCAACAGATATTTAATCATTGTCATCTTTTGTAACTTAGGTTTCCAAATTAGGAACTTTACTTTATAATAAAGCAATGTTATAAAGTTAAATTGTCACAAATTAAAATTAATTAAACCATATTATAAAGTGAAGTTAAATATATTAATAAAACAACTAAATATTTGAGAGATGGCCAAGTCGAGCGCTACGGTTCTAGTCTTCTCCTATGAAGCAGAAGGCACCATCATCCAGCATTTGCTAGCCTCAGGCGATCATGGCGATTTGCACAATGGGGATCTTATGCTACGATGGGCGTCAAAGGAGGGCCAAGAATTCTAGGAAATAGTCTGGGTGGGGATCCAGTTAAATCAAGGATCTCACCCATGCAGGATTTCTTAGTCGTATACCCAGATCTGCCATTTCTTTATTGCCTTTTTGGAGGTCACGATGTGGATTGGGCTATAGGGTTTATATGGTTCGTGGATCCAAGGCAGCCAAACCTCATTCATTTTTTCCCAGGATGCAACAAAAGGGAATATGGATAGTCTAGTTGTGCAAAGCCAAAATATTTCAGCCCCTTATATTGTCAAACAAATGCAACATGCTCCAGCTATGGCAGTCAATCTACCAGAAGTTAACAATCTATTTAATTCCCTCCAAACTCGAGTTGTTGCTTGCAAATTCAATGGATTTTGGCCCAAATTGAAGGATTTACATAAGTGGGTATTCTCTACTTGGACTCCCAACTTTGATATTCACTTGTGCTCAAAGGACTTTTTATTGTACAATTTCACACACAAAAGGACCTAGATTTTGCTTTAAACGAGGAGCCATGGTTTTGGGGCAGAACAGGTCTTTTTATAACTCCATGGTTTTCGGTCTTCAATGCCAATACAATGGTGGTCTCCAAAATGTTGGTTTGGGTGAGATTGCATGACCTTCCTCTTCCTTTTGGGCACCACCAAGTATTCGAGGGAATTGGAAATACACTGGGCAAGTTCATAAAGACGTGTTACCCACCAAAAGTGGGGACCCTTTAGAGAACTTTTCTCCTATACATCTTCTTCCAGTCAATAGCTAGCAGCCCCTGAGAGCCACCAAGTAGCTAATGTGATGTGCCACTTTATCTCTGCTCCCTGCATCAATTGTATGTTTCCTCACCCGTTTGTTAACAACATATGTTAGAAGGAGGGAAATCTGACCTGTTGTCACCTAAGAGGCACACCTAGATTTAATGTGGGAAAAGTCTCCAATCCCACCAGGGGCGATCTTTAAAGGTGAAACACTTAGAGAAGGGGTTGTCACTTATTCTGAACTCTCTCCATTTAGGTTCTCTCCTAGCTAAACCAAAGGGGTGGTCCCTAAAGATGAAATCTTGCTAAGGATAACAAGCTCTGGGAGATTATGGTGTTAATTAAATTAGTTAAGGCTTCACCAATTTAACAACTTGAATTATATCTTGAAATGAGATTGCTTAGCAAGTATGAATAATTAAGAGCATATAACAGTTAATAATGAAGATATATCAATTATATTCAACAAGATATCCGGTAAGACAATATAATTAGACCATTGCTAAATATACTTGCAAGAAATATATGCTCACAAATAAATCCACAATACTTGCAAATATGATATGTCAAGAATATCAACAAGTTGAACAATTAGAGAAGCTACAAAGCAAGAGGTTAGTGAACCACACGAGATTATATATAACTTTGAGATATGAGCAATAAATAGATCTAGATCTTGCAAGGAAATAAAGAGCTTGTACTTAAAGAGAGATGCTCAAGTATGATGAAATAACATTAAAGGACAATTGGCAAGAGTATGTAAATGAAAAAGTACAAGAGTGTAAATGAAATGCTTGCAAGTTTGATAAAATGGTCACAATCTAGCTTATACAATAACAAGTTGTTTGAAAGATGCAAACCAGTGTATGCAAAGTGTGAAGAAAAATGGTCTTGGTTAATTTTAATTAATGCCTAATCTAAGGTTTGACTTCCCATCAATTCCTTCAACTTGCTAAGGAGAGAGGTGGTTGCAAGAATGCTAAGTGAGAAGGCTAAGGCCTCAATAACCATACCCCCATAGGATTTCAATACAACCCGCATGCCTTTGTTCCTACAAGGGACTCGGCCACAAGAGAACTGCGAGGTCACACGTTTTAACCTTTGTTCCAAACTTAAATCTAGGGAGATTGAATGACAGTTAGGAAAGGTGGTCCTAGATGTCTATCAACCAAGCTTATGCTTGGAGGTAAATCTTAGAGATCTAAAATGCAATCTCGAAATGAGATCTAAAATTATAACAAGTGCTTCAATGAGATAACAATTAGACTGAGATGCTCCAAAGTGAAATATCTTAAGATTTATCAATAGCAAAATACCATTTCACTTTAAATGATCAAATTATTAATTAGGAATTTGAGCACCAATTATGATATCAAATATGAAATTAGCTTATGTTAACAGCGAATCAAGCAAGTGAAAATTACTTAATGAAACAAATGACAATTAGATCAAGAAATTAAAACTACTTCAATGACCAAATGCAAATGAGATCAAGACAATAATGAACACAAAAGCAAGTTAGATCAAGTGAATGATGAATGATTTAGAACTACTTGCAAATGAAGATTAGAAACTAGATCTAGAAATTAGATAATGCAAAAAAAAAAAACTAATCTAGCAAGTTAGTGATCAATCAACCAAGTTCTCCTTCCAAATGAGTAGGTGGGATACCAAGGAGTAAAACCCCAAGCTCCCTCAAAGAAAATTTTCTTTTATTATTATTACAATGTGAAGCCCTCTTATACAAGAATGAGGGCTTTGGATCCTTAAGGAGGGTTTACAAAAGTGAACTTTAATGAACCTGTTGTTGCTCAGATTGTACACGCACCGCGACAACGACTCAGGTCAGGGGATGTCACCCTGATCCCCAACCTCTACATTTTAGTTGTCTCCCAATAGCAGACTATGGGGGGTAGACCCTATGGAAATGAAATGATGAAGGACAAGTTGGGAACCAACTAGTCCGAGAGACACGGTTGAGTGGCCTAGCACTTGGTTAAATATAGCAAGATTCTTTAAGGATTATATTGAAATTATATTTGAAACCAGTGCCCTATGGAGTCAACACTCTTGCTTTATAAAATTGAGACCAAGTACCGAATGGACAACTGCTTCTTTGATGCTTTACTAACCTATATGAAATGTAAATCTTAAGTCCTATGTGAAATGCAAAGATCTTAGTTAATTTTAATTAGATGCCTAATCTACGTGTGACCTTCCCTTAACTATTTTGAAGATAGGCTCCAAGGTAGGTTGTGGGAAGGAGGCCAACAAGAAGCAAGCAAGGGCTTGATTAATGATACCTTCTGTTAGGATCCTATCCCCTGATGTCTCTGGCGTTGTAGAGACTGTGGCTCCGACGACTGCAAGGTCATTGTGTTAACCATCGAAGAATTGCCAAAAACCACTCAAGCTAAATGAGAAGGGATGCCCTAGATATCTATCAACCAAGCTTATGCTTGAAGGTAAAATTTTAGATGCAAGACTAGCTTAGGATGATATGCAAGGTGAAATGAGTGAATGATTCTTAAGGTGAGATTGTTAATGTTTTAAGTACTTTAATTATGGTTATTCTTGAGTTATATCGACAAGTACTTATTAACGATATTCAAGAGACAATCTCAACCATAAGAATAAATGCCAAAGTGCCAACAAGAGATATCCACAAAATACAGTGAAGATGAAACCTACCCAATTGATCTCTTAGAAAAATCACCAATATAAGGGATATTAACCAATGAACCAAGACAATCGATAGAGTGCTAGAGATAAATCTAATGCTCTTTCAATGGTTTACTTATCCAATTTAAACAAGAATCATAAAACCATGAACAATTAGAGCACTTATCCTCTTAGAACATTTAGCCAATAATACTTTGTAGACAATACAAGATGCTAATAGTGATTACTCAAGAAAGAGACAAAAGGGTTAGCAATGCCCTTCAAGAGATAAACAATCAGATTAGTGAATTCTCAAGTTAAGAGATGCAATGTTGTAATAAGTAGCTCTCAAATTTCTTGCTTGCACATTCTCCTCCATTGTTAGGTCTTACACATTTCAAAAATCAAATATGTTGCTTTTCCAACAATACCCTAAATTCCTTAAGCTTTTCAAAGACACAATCCTTATCCTTCAAAATACATACCCAAGTATGCATGGAAAAATCATCAATGAAGGCCAAAATATACTGTGTATTGGCAAATGGTGGTTAGTTCACTTTACGAAGGTCACTATGGACAAGTTTTAGCTATGTCTTTACTCTGCAAAACTTTCCTCTCTCAAATGCATCCTAGTGATGCTTTTTGAGCATACACCTTCCTCATACACCATCAGGAGGACACTACCCTACATAGTCCATTAACCATATTAAACTTGAATATCAATTTCATACTTCAAAAACTCAAATGTCTAGGCCTCTCATACCGAATTCAACTCTAGTCATTGATCCTAGCCATAAGTGTAGTCAATCCTAGGTTGTACTTGGGAAAATAACATAACATATATAGTCTACCTTTAGGTTCAAGAATTCCCTCATCAACAGCAACAACAATAAAGTAATTGGTAATATCTTTCACAATAAACCTGACAAGCCATAATTTTCTTGTTGTTCTAAGTTAGTTGGGGTACAAACAACAAATTGGCACTCAAACTTTGAATGATACACATTGGTGATCACACCAATCTAAGATTCAATCCCATCACAACCAAATACATACTTACATAGTTATTTACAACAAATAATTCATCTTTTGTAGCCTTATTTAATGAAGAAAATGTAGAAAATCCATAAAAATTTTGCTACTGCTTGAATGAACAAATCTAAAACTAACTTGTAAACCAAGACACAATTTTCTCTACTTATTTTGCAACAGAATAGAACCAGAAATAATCAGCCACACAATATTAAAAACACAATTTTTTTCTAGGGAATCCAACTAGGAAAACCCTCTGATTGATTGAGAATTTTATTGATAGAAAATGCGCAACAGATCTCTTAAAATATAACTTTGTTTCAGAGGAAACCAATCTAGTTTTCTTTGATTATCCTAAGCTTGAAACCCCTGCAAGACCCTTGATCTGCTTCCCTCAATCTATGCGCATAGGTTGTGTTACCTACCATTTTGTGGGTGATATCACTAGGAGAATTTTTTTCTCCAAAATGGTCCTCAGCCTACAGCCAACAACCCCTTGCTTATGAAGGTGCTTAAGGAAGAACCTCGTCCACCTGGATTTGTATCCAACACTACCATGTTCTCCGCTGCTTCAATTGCTCCCTTTGAACTAGCAGACTTCCCTGCTTTCTTCTCAAGAGGGCCACAATGATAGATAAATAGCTAGGAGGGCCATTGAAAATCCAAGCGGAGTCCAATATGTGCCAAAATGAGTGGAAGGGCTCCAAATATAGTGACAAAGGGGGTGGCCCCTTGATCTCCAAGCAAATGACCTGTTGTACTCCCAAGTGGCTTTGGGTACACAAGAACATCCTCATGGGTCTCCAAGTGGATCGAACAAGCCCGTACTCCATCTGCAAGGGTCAAAACAATGATGCAAGCCCTCCATTTGTCTCCCATGGTGAGACACAACCCCATATGGGCCCTAGATCAATTTCCAAGTGTGTAGCCGATTGGGCAAGGTGGTCCAGGTGCATCAACATCGTCAAATAGGTGGAACACGAGAAATCAATGGATGATACTAAAGGATCCCATGGCGAGGCTATCTGCTCTCTGCTATAGTGGAGGCTCATGGGTCTCAAAGCACACCCTACAAATGCCAATATGATCCTCTAGAGGGCTTGGACCTCGTATAGGGAGACCAGACCCCAGGATGAAGACCCACCTGCAATCTTGTATAAGATCCAATTTGTCTCCTCACCTTTCTATATAACAAATCATTAGTGTAATTGAGCAGATGAGTTTACAAATCATGGGACCAAGTGGGCACTTCATAGTGGCATGCCCTTCCATAATGGGCTTTAGAGTGTACAAGTGTCTCCAAGTTCAAAAAGGAGGTTAATCAAGGACCATATTAGGTGGTCTCAACCTCTAAGGGAGTAACAGGTTGATGGTACATCCCTCAAGTGGCAAGTGTCATGTGATATAATGGTGGAACGGAGTGGGGCATCAGGGGTAAGCTCCAAGCCACATGCCACAGTACAAGGGTAGCTATGATGAGGGAAGCCCGCACTTGGGTTTATGAATGTAGGAGGGAGCAATCGTGGTACATGAGTTACCCCTGCCTTGTTTTTCCACCCTTCTTCATATGCCTTTTTCTTTTTATTGATTTCTCTTTTGTAACTGCGCAGGACTCTTAAGGATGAGAGCATGATGTGTAAGATACAACAGTGAGTACCCCCTAATGGTTGGGCAGCATTGCCCACTAGGGGTTGGGTCAATCATGGGTTCCTTAGTGATGCAGGGGGGCAATATAAGGGGCCCTAGGAACCAGGTTGATGGTCATGATGATAGGGGTAAAGCTCATGATGCTTTTGCCCATGTGCTAAATTTATGTGTCTCAGCCATCTTTTGCATTTTATGGTACATTTCCTGTTGAGAGTGGCCAAATTATGCCTTTTATTTTCTTTTTAATTGCATCAACCTCTGGGCATCGTTCCAGGCCCGACCCAAAATGTGGACAAATGGGAGGGGGAAGCTAACTCCTTGTGGACCCAATGGACAAATGTGGGCCCAAATGGGAAATGTATTAAATGAGGTTATAATGAGTGGAGGTGAGTGACGCATATGGTGTCAGGAAGCGGGACCACGCAACCAAAATCAGGATTTCCTATGTAGTGCCTCTCATATAACTAGTAGCCAATAAAGGAGATCTCACGGGACTAGGATACAAGGTTAACCCCCAAGTTGGACAGAGGAGATGAGTACAAACCAAGACGATTCTTTCCGCGAAATCCCCGCACTAATCCTGTTAGAAAATGTAACTATGTTCGATCTTCAATAATGTACTTGAGTCGTTATGTAATGTACTTGTCAAAAGAATAAAGAAAATATTTTTTATTATTGTAACAATTACTTATTAAAGCATGGGTTTCATGCTTGGGTCATCATTATATTAGTCAAAGTCCCCATTGTGGACTCCTAGGATTAATATTGAGTTTATAGAGTCATTGTATATTCGAAGAGACCCTTCTTGGGCTTTCGAATCATGTAAAAAGGTTTTGTATCAAGTCAAATATGAATTATGTGTCCTCCACATCATGTCGGCCTAAGGAACCCCATTTGACCGACAACAAGCCTATATATTGAAGGATGTCGAAGTCATTTGAAGCACTCACTCTCAAGGAAGTTCGATATCTCAAGAAGAGTTAGAGAAGTGCGAAGTCTGTTGTCAGGAGGACGAACGAAGTGCGAGTTTGGGGGAATCTCTAGAGGAGAAAAAAATCGAGCTTTTGGTGCCTCTCTCTCTTTGTTTCGTGGTCTAGGTTGGGAGATCGAAGTCTCCTAAGATTTAATTGTTGCCGGAAGTTGCATGTTGCCATAAGTTGCTGCCTAGTAGAAGGAAGATCAAGTCGGCCTAAGGAACCCCATTCGACCCACAACAAGCCTATATATTGAAGGATGTCGAAGTCATTTGAAGCACTCACTCAAGGAAATTTGATATCTCAAGAAGAGCTGGATAAGTGCGAAGTCTGTTGGAGGGAGGACGAAAGAAGTGCGAGTTTGGGGGAATCTCTGGAGAAGAAAAAAATCGAGCTTTTGGTGCCTCTCTCTCTTTGTTTCATGGTCTGGGTTGGGAGATCGAATTCTCCTAAGATTTCGTTGGTTCCGGAAGTTGCATGTTGCCAGAAGTTGTTGCCTAGTCGAAGTTGTTGGAAGGGGTCGAAGATCTTGGAGGCTTGGTGTGGAGGGAAAATTTGGTCTTGGTCTAGGGTAAAGAGTCTCAAAGGATACTATTGAAAGGAAGAATTATCTTGACTGGGTTTTCCCCTCGAGGGAGGTTTTGCCTTGGCATGCGCCTATATCTTGTGTCTCTTGTTTTGTGATCTTCACATGTGTATAATTGCTTGATGAAACATAAGATAATAAAGAAATAAAAGAAGCCAACACACTCAGAAGTAATTATCAAGAAAGGAGAAACCCTAATAATATCTTTGATTTTCCAACATGGTATCAGAGCGAAGGTCAAGAGAAGTTGAAGATCACTTTGTTGGCATAGATTCCCCCTCTATGGTGAACTACATAAGATTGGGTTTCAACTCTGCTGGAAGATGGGTTAATAAGATCATCTACTACTTATTCAACAAAGTCAAAAGTCAAGGATTCTTGGTTGCCCTTACAAGTTCTCTTACTGATGGCAATGCATGGATCATTGATAGTGGAGCACTGAGACACATGACAGGGGAAAGCAAGCACCTTCACAAACTATCAAAAGAATCATCCTCTCATGCAGTGGAATTGGGTGACAACAAAGGCTATGTTGTTAGAGGCCTGGGATCTACATAATTGAAGTTGGATAATGGATCGAAGTTGCATCTCAACAACATTCTCTATGTTCCAAGTTCGAAAAAGAATTTACTTTCTATTTCTTGTTTAGAAGATAAAGGGGAAAGTATTGCTTTTGTTGATAGAAAAGTATTGGTTTGGGGAAAGAACTCTAGTATTGACAAAGCTAGGGATATTGAAGTTCGTGAAGGAAGTCTTCTCCGGGTTATCACTCCATCTCCTCAAGCTTTGGTTCATATGGAAATAAGTCCCATTGAACTATGGCATCGAAGGTATGGTCATCTTCATTATAGGGTAATCCCTACTCTTAGTCGATTGGTTCATGGTATTCCTGATATGAAGTTAGATCATGAAGGTGTGTGCAAGGGATACTCTTTGGGGAAGCATACTAGAAAGCCATTTCATCATAGTGAATCTTGATCTAAAAAAAATATTAGATCTCGTCCATTCTGATGTATTGGGGCACATGTCTGACAAAACTCTTGGAGGTCATCTCCACTATGTAACATTCATTGATGACCATTCGAGGAAGGCATGGCTCTACCTCATCAAGACTAAAGATGAAGTATTTTATAAGTTCAAGGAGTTCAGGGCTGAGGTGGAAATCCTAACCGAAAAGAAGATAAAGACTCTAAGGCCTGACAATGGCGGGGAATACACCTCTAAAGAGTTAATTGCATATTGTAAGGATGCAGGTGTTGTAGCATTTTTTGGTTTTGGTAAGTTAGAATCAATTACTCAGAAAAAATGAAAATATTTTTCAAAAAATGTTTAAGCTAGGATATGGACAAAAAGAATATTGAATAAAAAAATGTTAGGAAATATTTTGATAAATATGTCCATATCAAAGAAAATGTTTGAGTAGATGCCCTAAAAAATGGAGGCAAAAATAAAATGTTAGGTTAAGAGAGAAGCAAAAAGAAATAAACTTTGAAAGTGTGCAAATCCAAGTGCCACTACTTTTACTTTATTATGCAAAATAATGGTTGTGTACAGCTTGTCATAAATGCCACAACCCATGACAGTCAAATAGTTTAATCTTGACTAGTTCATGCTTTAAATTTCATGTTTATAGTTAGAGAATAAAGATCTAGCCAAACTGTTTAATCTTCACAGATCAGTAGTTCGGTAGAGAATAATAAGGAGCGCATCAGTTTAATCTTAGCCCTTGGATGTTATAAGGTTAGAATTAGATAGTTTGCTTTTCAAAAGAAAAAGGAAAGAAAAGGGTCTGCTAGCCTAAATGCACCCAATTAAGTGAAGAAAAAATGTTAAGGTAAGTAAAAGGGTAGGTAGAAGAAAAGTTGCAGAAGTACATTTACATTGCTTGATCATGTGTTTCAGTGTGCAGGAGCAATTATGAGAGTGAAAAAATGTTCACAAGCTAATTTAACTAACTTCCCCTCATCTCATTTCACCCCCCTTGTCCTAAGTTTTCATTCCCCCCTCCGCATTACTTTATTAACTCCGCCATACGCCATAAAACCCATAAACACCTTTTTAGCCTAAGTCTTCTTTACCCCTCGCTTTATAAAGTTAACTGCACAATTCACGTTTTCCCGACAAAACCTTTTAACCCACCCTTGGTGTGGTTAAATAAACCCCGCCACAGTTAAAACCCCAGTCCCACTCCATTAACCCATCGCGATATGTTTAATCCGCACTTTATTCATTAAAATAATTACAAATCACTTGTAATTATTCCCCGGGCCCGCTAATCTCCGCGCCTACTCCCTCCGTGCATCTCGACCGCGCGATAGTCGTCCGATCACCTACTCCTAGATCTAACGATCCACAGCCATATCGCGCGCTCCCGATCTCCGATCTTTAAAGGCCTGAGAGCACGCGAGATTCGTGGTTTTGCTCGGGCCCCTTGTGGTTACGTGTCATTTCCACGTTAACTCGCATGCCCTCAGAGAAAAACCACCCCACGACCAAAAGCGGTGCGATGAGCCTCCGAAACCGCTCCCCCGCGTACGGTAAAACCATCCACTGTTCACTTTGCGCCAAATTTTAAAAAGTTAACCATTTACCCGTTTAAACGCGAAAACCCTCACTTTCGCTCTTTTCGTCTGTTTACACAGTAAAACCTGTATAACCCTCCTGCGCCACCCTAAGCCTCTACAACCGATTTAACCATTGTTTACCTCCCGAAAACGCTCCGGACTCCATCCACAGACCTTTCAACTCAAATGAAGCCATTGTGGCCTCTCTGTCAATCTGTGTTTTTCTTAACAATTGTTGTATTTTGCAGGTGATTAGCAGAAGGCCAGGAGACTGTATAAACGGTTTTTATACCAGTTAAAAAACTATTTGTTCCAGATTCTCAATAAATGAATTCAAATTATTATCCTGTACAAAAAGAAATCAGGTCTAAACCAAAGACAGAGCAGAAGAAATCATTTATACAGTAGATGTTAAAACAAACAATTTACACAGTTAAAAGACAAAACAGAGGAGGCAGATAAAACATACAGTTAAAAGACAAACAGATGAAATATACAGAAAGATGATCAATATCCAACTACCTGATACTGAAACATGTAAAAACTAAATGATTTATTGTTGAAATACAAAGTAAAAACTTGAAATGTACAGTAAAAATAAATAGGCACAGTAAAGGATATTGACAGGTCAATAAGGTCAAAGAGTATAAGATTAAAGTGTATCAAATGAAAGGTCATAAGTGAATATGACTTCCAGTGTGAAGATCAAACAGACAAGCAGCTTAAAAGGAAAAATATCAAAGACCAAAGCTAGCATAACCTAAATAACAGGGACAGCAAGCAGCAATTCAATAGATGTCTCTATCTTCTTGCATAAAGATATTTCCTTTTCCTAGGATAAATCCTTAAACAGTTTAGGATATTTTCTTAGTTCTACTATTGTATAAATAACTCCCTTCTCAAGTTATTAAGGGTTCATTGTTCACCATTGAACCAGGTTGACCATTGAAAGAGAGTTCACCCTTGAAGAAGCATTTGTAAACATTTGATGTACTAGCTTTTTTGGACCCTTAATACAAAGCAAAGGATTCCGAATTCAGTTTTACACAGTTTGCGTTTTCTGTAAGTTTTTCCAGTATTACACATTATGTTTTTCTTCATATTCTTATGTCTTACAGAGATACCTAGGTAGGAATAATTGTGTCTCAATCTATTCCTATAAGCTTCTGAAGTGATAATCATTAAAGAGAATGGATTAATGGACTGTCTGTTTAATTAGTTCCCTCTGAATCAATAAATCATCAGCATCTTGTAAGCATAAACATATTCTCTTGAACCTTCTGAACATCGGTCAGAGATTTTCATACTTATGATTGTTCAATTTTCTGTCTAAAAACTGTAATAATCATATTATTTTTTGTTTCTACTCACCAATATTCAAGCTTTATCACTGTGTGAAGTTTTATAGCAGCCCTCTACTTTGGGATTAATATTATTCAAAAGGTTAGGCATTACAGTGTTATATCTGTTTCATTCATTGGTCTTCCAAATTAAAACAAAAACCCCCAAAACAATTATCTTAGATGCTCTGGCATTGATAACTGACCACTATTATCTCAAAGGTACAACAGCTGGTATTAAGAGAGAGCTCATTGTTCCCTACTATCCC
The DNA here is from genome assembly GCA_031772625.1 of Pinus tabuliformis. Classification (NCBI taxonomy): domain Eukaryota; kingdom Viridiplantae; phylum Streptophyta; class Pinopsida; order Pinales; family Pinaceae; genus Pinus; species Pinus tabuliformis. The sequence continues at coordinate 1,905,589,037 of CM062818.1, read as the reverse complement.
GAACAAAATGGATTGGCCGAAAGGAAGAATAGGTCAATTGAAGAAGGCATTTGAACTATGCTCCTTGATCAAGATCTACCGAAGTTCTTATGGGGTGAAGCAACAATGACTGTCGTATACATTCAAAATAGAAGTCCTCATAAGAGTCTTGATAATACTACACCCAAAGAAGTATTCACAAGAAAGAAGTCGAGTGTGGATCATCTCCGCATATTTGGATGTCTAGCATATGCCCATGTTCCGAAAGACAAGCGAAAGAAGTTGGACTCGACAAGCATCAAGGGCATATTCGTTGGGTATAGCCTTTCCTCAAAAGCATATCGAATTTATATAAAGGAAGTAAATTGAAGTAAGCATGGATGTCATATTTGATGAGAATCAAACTTACAAGAAATCAAAGGACATTCCTATTGATTTTGATGACCAGGAAGTTCCCGTATTTGAAGAAGATGAAGTTCATCAAGAGAATCCTTCTAATGATGAAGAAGAATGACAAAGTGAGCCTATTCAATCGGTGGCTATCCCAACCACAAGGAAGAGGCCAAATTGGTTGAGCGCTACCTTAGAAGATGTTGAAGGACATGAAGCTGTGAAAGGGTCCTCCAGGGAAAGTAAGAAACCGAAAAGATACTATGGTTATGTTGCATATATGACAAAATTGACTGAACCCGAACCATCTACATTCCAGGAAGCTGAGCATGAGGAGGTTTGGAAGAAAGCTATGCAAGAAGAATATCAATCCATCATGAAGAATGGGGTTTGGGAAATTGTTCCTAGACCTAGTGAAAAATCGGTTGTCGCATCGAAGTGGATCTATAACATCAAACATGTTGTTGATGGAAGTATATACAAGTACAAAGCAAGGTTCGTTGCAAGGGGTTTCTCTCAAAAGGTGACTATGAATAAACCTTTGCACCTACAGCAAGGTACACTACTATTAGATCATTGGTTTCATTGGCCGCTACAATGGGGTGGAATATCCATCAAATGGATGTTAAGACCACATTTCTAAATGGGACCATTGATGAGGAAGTGTACATCGAACAACCTGAAGGATTTGAAGTGAATAACAAGGACTCTCATGTTTGCAGACTCAAGAAGGCCCCATATGGCTTGAAGCAAGCACCAAGGGCATGGTATGCAAGAACAAATGCATCTTTTCTTAGAATTGGGTTCGTGAAAAGTATTGTTGATCCGAATCTATATATCAAATTCGTGAATAATGAGCCCGTCATTATTCTACTATATGTGGATGATCTATTCATCACTGGTGTAGAACAAAGAATTCAAGAATGCAAGAAGATGTTGGCAGTTGAATTTGAGATGAAGGATCTAGGACTGATGCACTACTACCTAGGTCTAGAAGTATGGCAAAGACCTAGGGAGATATATTTGGGGCAAGGAAAGTACATCATCAAGTTATTGCAGAAATTTGGATTGATGGACTCCAAGTCGATGGTTACTCCTATGATCATCAATCTCAAGACGTTGAGGAGCTCCAACTCTAGTCTCATGAATCCTACCTTATATTCGTCAAATGGTGGGTTCCCTGATGTATCTGGTAAATAATAGGCTAGATATATGTTTTGCAAAGAACTTTCTTAGTCAGTTTCAGTTGGAGCCTTGTCATGATCAGTGGATAGCTGCCAAACATATATTGAGGTATCTTCATGGCACTATACATCACTGCCTAAAGTATGATAGCAAGGAAGTCAAGCTAATTGGCTTCCCAGACTCTGATTGGGGTTGCATTGAGACCGATGGAAGGAGCAATACTGGAGGATGTTTTAGTCTGGGAGTTGCTATGATCTCATGGATGAGCAAGAATCAAGATCCCGTTGCATTGAGTAGTGTCGAGGCAGAATATGTCGCTGCATGCGAAGTAGGAAAAGAGGTTGTCTGGTTAAGGAAGCTTCTGACAGATTTGTTTGAGAAGTCTTTGGGTCCTATTGTGATTAATTGTGATAATCGAAGTTGTATCAAGATGTTTGGAGATCATGTGTTTCATTTGAGGACGAAACATATCAATAACAAGTTCCACTTTATTAGGAACTTGGTGCAAGATGGGATCATGAAGTTAGAGTATGTTCTGACAGATGAACAGTGAACAGGTAGCAGACATTCTGACAAATGCTCTTCCTAATAAGAAGTTTGAATATGTAAGGAACCTGCTGGGTTTGTCATATATTGGTGATTGTATTGATGACAACATTGATAAGGAATTGAAGAGATTTGTTGAGGCTTTGCGAGTGAAGCATTGCTTGGGGAGACATCTGGTCGGCACTTTGTGTTGATGTCTGGAATCCCATAATTGAAAAAGTGGTGTTGTTTATTGAGCTTTGTTTTTGGATACACACTTGTATGTATGGGTTGGTGATTAGCAAGTAAGCCTAATGGTACCTAGAGGGACTGAATGCTTGAGTCCACCTTAGTCCCACTTGGATAGATTGCCCTGGTCAGGAATCTAGTCCATGGCATTGCGGTGCCTAAATTGTTGAGTCACTGGTTGAATAGATTTCCCTGGTCAGAAATCTAGTCCATGGCATTGCGGTGCCTAAAAGTTCTTAATGTTTTCATATAGTTTGAGATCTTCCATTGTATATGTACATTATGAATACCTCCCTAGTTAAGAGGGAGTGTTAGAAAATGTAACTATGTTCGATCTTCAATAATGTACTTGAGTCGTTATGTAATGTACTTGTCAAAAAAATAAAGAAAAGAAATTTTATTATTGTAACAATGACTTATTAAAGCATGGGTTTCATGCTTGGGTCATCATTATATTAGTCAAAATCCCCATTATAGCCTCCTAGGATTAATATCGAGTTTATAGAGTCATTGTATATTCGAAGAGACCCTTTTTGGGCTTTCAAATCATGTAAAAAGGTTTTGTATCAAGTCAAATATGAATTATGTGTCCTCCACATCATGTCGGCCTAAGGAACCCCATTCAACCCACAAGAAGCCTATATATTGAAGGAGGTCGAAGTCATTTGAAGCACTCACTCTCAAGGAAGTTCGATATCTCAAGAAGAGTTGGAGAAGTGCGAAGTTTGTTGGAAGTGAGAGTTTGGGGAAATCTCTAAAGAAGAAGAAAATCGATTTTTTGGTGCCTCTCTCTCTCTCTGTTTCGTGGTCTGAGTTGGGAGACAGTCTCCTAAGATTTTGATGTTTCTGGAAGTTGTTGCCTAGTCAAAGTTGCTCGAAGGGGTCGAAGATCTTGGAGGCTAACATGGTGTGGAGGGAAAGTCCGGTCTTGGTCTAGGGTAAAGAGTCTCGAAGGATACTATTGAAAGCAAGAATTATCTTGACTGGGTTTTCCCCTCGAGGAGGGTTTTGCCCTGGCATGTGCCTATATCTTGTCTCTTGTTTTGTGATCTTCATATGTGTATAATTGCTTGATGAAAGACAAGATAATAAAGAAATCAAAGAAGCCAACACACTCACAAGTAATTATCAAGAAAGGAGAATCAAACCCTAATAATATCTTTGATTTTCCGACAAATCCATGCCCAAAAGTGTCTGTGATAAGTAAACAAAAATACCCAACTACATAATGAAAGTCATACCTTCGGTGTTAGAAGGCCCACCTTCAAACATACGATCATAACAGGATGGGCGAGGGAGCATAATGGCTAGCTCAAGTGGCAAAGATGGTGGCACATCGAGCTATCTGGTGGCTGCAAGGGGTTGTTGGTTGCCGGTTGAGGACCATCGAGGAGAAAAAAATCCCCTATGTATATCACCCACAGGTGCTGGGTAACAAGCACAACTATCAAGAGATTCAATAGGTGGAATTATTTCTACACACCACCCCATAGTTACAACTTCTTAAATCCCAAGCATAGCCCCAAGTTTCACATACTTAGCATTTGTCAATGGTTATATAAATATATAATCAATAAGAACAATTGCATTACAATAAACAAGAGACACAACTTTATCTTGTACCAATTGTATCAAATAATGTGCATGAAGCTCCAAGGGCTTGATTTTGAACACAAGAAGATTCTCAACTGCTTGTATTGCATTTTGATTGTCACTACACTATTTTAGACACTTTGAAAGAAATCCAAGCTCAACGAAAAGTTGTGAATCCACACAACCTTTATGCCAGTGTTTATAGCACCACTATATTCAACCTATGTAGTCAATAAACAAATAGACCACTATACCACTATTTTTTACACAACCACACTATGGGCCTATTCCAAGAGGAAACACATAGCCTAAATTCAGCTTTCTATCATCTTCATCACCTAATTTGGATGCCAAAAAGAAATACAACATGCCAAGGTCAATAATTTCAAATGTATCTATCAAACACTTCTTCAAACCCAGAATCAAGTTAGCACTACCACCAATGATGACCAAATCGTCAACATATAATACAACTATCAAAATATCATCATTCACATGTAAAAGATGGATAATTCAAATTAAAAATGCTTGAAATGAAAATTAAGAAATAACTTATTGATCTTCTCATACCATGCCTTAGCAAATAGTTTCAAACTATACAAGAATTTCTTTAGTCAAGAAACAAGACAACCATCCTTCTCAAACCTTGGAGGTTGTTCCATATAAATCACCTCAATGAGATCACCATGTAAGAAAGCACTCTTGACATCCACATAATGTACCTCCCATCCAAAACGAGCAGCAAAAGAAAGAATAAGATGAACAAAATTCATCTTAGCAACTGAGGCAAAAATCTCAATGTGGTTAAATGCCTTTCCTACTAGAAAACCCCTTTTACTACCAAACAAGCCATACACCTCTCAACAACACCTTCTAATGTGAATTTAATCTTGTAGATCTATCAACATTTAATGACATTCTTTCTTTGAGGTAGGGAAGCCAATTTCCAAGTTTTATTTTTCATTAAGAAATTGTTCTCTTCACCCATAGCATCCTCCCAACCAAATCAACCATGTGCATCTGCATATGTATCATGATCAAATGCCTCTAGGACAAGTGTCATCAAAGCAACACCATCACTCTATTTTTGTCCTCTAGCTTTCCTTTAGTCATTTACAATACCTATACCAACAGCAACTTCAATTTTCTTGCTCATCCACTCAAGAAGGATAGATTCCTTTGTAGGAGTTCTATAACCAATTCACCATAAAAGGCCATAGTCGTCGAATATTCAAGACAATATTGCTTGCAGTTCACTCTGCTAAAGAGGTTTGACCTACAAGTCGGATTAGTTATGCAATTCAAATAGATTATGCGAGTCAGTTTCTCAAATGACAAGCTAGACAGCATACCAGACGATGCAGTATCTAGATCAATGAATCTATAATCCTCGTAATTTCAAATGGATCACTACAAAAGATGCCAAAATAGGAGTTCAAAAAAGCGACATGTGAAATTTACTCATCAAATTCAACATCCCTCCTACAAACAACTTCATGTTAAACTAGACCAAACAACATGCAGGATTTTGACTCATCAAAGTAACCCACCATAAGAAAAGCACGACTCTATGTATCTTGTTCTTTCTGCTTATCATCTGGAACATATACCCACAATGTACATCCAAATGTTTTGAGTTGTCCAATCGAGGGTTTCCTTCCACTCCATTTCTCAAGAGGAGTCATATCCTAGATAGCCTTGATTATAATCATATTTAGAAGATAATTTGAGTAGTAAACAACCTCTACTCAAACTCTAGTCAACATACCTTTGGCTTAAAGAAAACACTTAAACTAAAGTTCTATTCTACCTTTTAGCAACACCATTCTCTTGAGGTGTGGGTATTGTTACCCACCACCAGTGGGTGACCCCATAAGAGAATTTTTCTCCTAGATTTGTCTTCAGTGGGCAACCAGCAGCCCCGGACAGCCACCAGTAAAGCCAATGTTGTGACAGATGTCTACACTGCCTTAGCCAACCATGTGTCCCCTCACCCATCTGTCGAGATCGTATGTTTGAAGGTGGGCCATCCAATCCTAAAGGTATGATTTTTCATTATGTAATAGGGTGCTTATGCTTGTTTTTCTTGGGCACACTTGGGTATGGAATCTAGATTATTGGGTGACTTGGAAGGAGGAAGGGTTTTGACTGTAGACTGTTCCTTTACCTTAACTGGGGGATTAATCCTCAACCCTAGTCCCGTGGGATCTCCCCTACTGGCTTACAGCTTTAGGATGGGCACTACTGATGAGGCTCATCAATGGGTAAAATATATGGACCTTAATGCACCCCCAGCTTACTAAAATCAACTCTTCTCATAATTCTTTACATGTTTTAATTATATTTTGCTTAATGAGATGAGTAAAAGTAAGATGTCATGTCTAGTGGTCTAATGTGCATTGATTGCAGGTTTTGGGAGCAAATTGTGGCTAATTAGGGTGCAGGAACTCGAATGAGACAAGCAAGAGAGATTATAGGAGATAGGATCTCCCTCCTTAACTCCTCACTCACTCGAAGATCCCTCAATCAAATCACACCAGCTTGGAGTTGCAAGCAACCGAGTCATGAGGATCATTGGCAGCCAAGCCAGTGATAGTTAAGAACCAGTTAATCTCAAGATTGGGAGCCAAGCCTCCCTATATTTAAGGAAGTTGTTGGCAACTTCAGTTGTATAAATAAAGAGGCCTAGAGCCTCATTAGGATTCGGATTTTTTGTGCAAGATAGCTAAGCAGTTTTCGAGTTGAAGGATTGTGACCAAACATTGTTATGTATTTTTTGATATGTTAATGAAAATGAGCAGCATTCCCTTGATCCAGCACTGAGTTGACTTAGAGGGCTGAAGCTCTTGGGTTAGGGCCCAACCCTAGCAGCAAAGGTTCCTCTTACTGTATATGTATGCTTAGGTTATCTCATAGTTAGTTGTTAAACTGATTTTGGTGTTTTTAATTTGCAAGTATTGGCAGATTTGATTAGTTTGCTTCCATTTGTGAATACCTCTAACAGTAGTATTATAGAGATAAAAAATATTCAAAAAAAGGTTGATAACAAGTGGAGATTACCTCATTCCTCCCTTCCTGGGACCATGACTTGAGGAACAACTCCCATTCAGCGCAAAAAAGACAGAATTCTAGTTTCTTATGAAATTTAGGGTTTTTCTGCTAATTAGGTCATCATCTTTCAATTTTAGAGGATAGGTTGCAGTTGGCATTTCTGATATCTTAGGTCTTGCATTAAAATTCATGATTGGTTTCATAATGGTTTCAAGCATTCCCATGCATAAACTTGGCAATTAAATGATGAAAATTATGTTTTCTTCTATTTTCGTAAAATCCCTCTTGTTTTGAGATGGATTTATGGATAAATGCCAACAATGATGTATATGTTGCAGGAGTTTCTACATTGCAGGAAGACCTTATGTCATCAGCCTCAGCCAAACCATATCCACCCATGATCACCAAAAGCCACTAAGTTCTCAATTCAAGTTATCGTTTTACAAGGAAAACTTGCCATGCTTATTGAGCAAATCCAACCATCATAAAGCTTTGGTTTGAGTTTTGAGTGAGTGCCTACCACTCCCTTGCCTTATTTCCTCCTTACTCACCTTCTCCAAGCTCCATACCACCTTTCAAACCACTCCCTATGCTTTCGGCCTGTTCCTGTAGGAAAACAGGGGATCCTGTAGGTGAACTAGGACATCCTATAGGAAAACCTATAGTGGCCTGTTTTGAGCCCGAATTGTGAAAAAGCATCACTAAAGCTAGGAGTAGACCCCTGCTTGCCTCCCAAGCCATCTGAACCATTGCACTCATCTCCCTCCACACCTATCTCACCTACCATGCAACCAAGAAGGATTAGCATTTACATTCTTACAAAAAGATAAAAAAGAAAAAAAGGTCTTTATATTTATTCATGCACACAACAGTTAAGTGCTTGTTTAGATCAAACTTCATGCTTAGGCTAGTTAAGACTTCACATGTGTTAAATTAGAGTTCTTTTGCAAGCAAGGTATATTAACAAATAGCTAGATGAGTTATGTGTTTTGTAGGCATTTCTTTCAGTCTTTCATTACTGCAGTAAGTAGCATTTCAATTCTCTCAATTAGGGTAAAATTATCCTCTCTCAATTGGTAATCAGACTTCTTCTAATCAATAGAAGGTTGGTTTGAGAAACCCTAGTGGTCTATCGCCCTAGCTCAACAGTGACAAAGAGTGGACCCATTACATCTATTTGTGTATACAGCACTGTCACCTCCAAGTTTGTACGAACCCCGGGTTGATGAAGTAAAGTTGGTAGCCCCAAGAGTTGCACAACATCCTTGCTGCAACACTGGTGCTCATCAACTACTTGGGAAACCTTGATTTTGTTAGCGTGGTCCCATTTTCCGGTTTCATATTTTCACTCCTCTCTGCACAATACATGCCTTATTTCATCATCTTCCCTCTGAATCCACATGACCACTAGGTGCACAAGGCTCTAATACTCCCCCTCCCCTTGTCCACATGTCTAGGTCGGGCTTGGAACAATGCCCCGGAGGTTGATGCAGCTAAAAAAAAGATAAAGGCATAATATGGCCACATACAAAAGGAAATGTACTGCGTAATGCAAAAGATGGTTGGGACAATAAAATTTAGCACATGGGAAAAAGCCAAACATGAGCTCTACCCATTATCATTATGTCCATCACCCTGGTTCCTAGGGCCCCTATGAATGCCCCTTGCATCATTAGGGAACCCATGTATGTCCCGACCCCTGGTGGCCGATGAGTTGCCCCACCTTAAGGGGGTAATCATTGTTATATCATACACATCATGCTCTCATCCCCTGGAGCCCCGAGCAGTAAAATAAAATAAAAGTCAATAAAAGGCAAAAGGCAAATGAAGAAGGATGGAAAAACAAAGGTCGAGGTAACTCATGTACCATGATTGCTCCCTCCTACCTTCATACACCCAAATATGTAGACATCCCTCATCATTACCACCCTTGAACCCAAGGCATTTGGCCTTCAGACCCTTGTGTCCCCATCCTCCTCATCATTATCCACATGACACCTACCACTTGAAGGATGCACCTTGGACATGTCCTTCCCTTTAGGGGCCAGGAACACCTAATAGGGTTGTTCATTAACTACTCCTACTGAGGGAGGTAACATCATTACATGCTCAAAGCCCCAAGTTTGGAAGGGAAACCCATTATGAAGTCTCATTTCTACCCTTGATTAACAGGCTTATTCACTCAATTGCACTAATGAATTATTGTATCTGAAGATAAGAAGACGCATTGGATCTACACAGGATTGTCAGATGGTTTTATCATGGGTTGGGCCACTTAACTGGGGCCCAAACCCACCAGAGGGTCATATTGACACTTGTAGGGGATGCGTTGAGAGCCATGGCTTTCCATCATGTGACAGAGCATTATCTCATGCCATGGGCAGCCTCAGCACCTTAAGCAACATGTTCATTCTCCGACATTATATGTGAGATGATGCACTTGGACCAGTAATGCCCCTAGTCATCTTAGCATTGTATACAAGTTTTGGCAGTTGATCCAAGGCCCAGAGGAGGTTTGTCTCATCCTTGAGACATGGGAGGGCAAACACCATCTTCCATGCCCTCATTTGAAGCAGACTACAGGCTTATTTTATACCAAGAGACCAATGGGACCACTAATTGTGCCCCATAGCCACTTTGGAGCACCACATGATGACCATCATTCATGGAGCCCTCTTCTTCATCATGGCACTTTGAGGACTCGATTAGGCCTTCCAACAACCCTCCTACACCATTACTTCATCATTTCGGCGTCGTTTTGGATGGCTTATTTTATACTTTATGAGCTTCTTGGTGAGCTTGTCACCAAAGTTATTTTGCACATTAAAATATTTTAAGGGCATCTTAGGCTAATTTGAATTAGAAGAGGCTCATATAAATAAAGTTAAGCCTCATTTGTATCAAACATCATCATCACACTTGGATATCTCTCTCGAGAATTTCGCACTTTTCTTTGGATGTCTATTGGAGCTCTTTTGATGCATTTCGATATATTTGGAAGCTGAAGTCTTGTTCTTTCTTGGAGCCGCTATCTTGATCTTGGATTGGATATATCTCTTGTTATCTTGTAAGTGATTTTGTTGAAGATTTTTCCATGTAATAATGTCTAATGTGTGGAAATTTTGCAACTAGCTAGTTCTTCTTGTGCCCTAATTATTGAATATCATTGTAAAAAAAATTAGATTGCAAATTTGTGCATGTTACTCATTGAATAACAAGTAGATGAATGTTCCTAGTGGATTGAAATCTAATTTTCTTCCATAAAAGTCCATAGATCTTGGGTGGGTAATTGTTGAAAAGTAGGTGCTAGGGCATCACTTTTTAGCCTCCTTGAAGACAACTTCGGCCAAATTTCAAATCACATAGACTCCATAGCCCAAGGGTAAGGCACTAGTCCAAGAAAATTGGTGGTCACCCTCCTTATCCTTCTCTTTTTCTCCTTTTTCTAAATTTCAGCCTCTACCCTAGACGGCTAGCTAGGGTTGTGCCTGTGAATTGCATTAGAGGGGTGATCTTGCAAAACCGTTTGGATATGCTACTGTGTTGGTGTCTCCTCTAGTGATCCTCCTCGTTTGGAGCAATTCCTACGGTCGGATTGTGAGAAAACAAAAGCCTAGCTACATCTTTGGAAGCCATCTTGTACGTCTATGGTTGGTGGTCTTCTAATGGGTAATTTACACTTAAAACTTTGGGGAACCAATCATTCTTGACCCTTTCCCATCCTAAGCTTGACCTAGTGATCAAATTGGAGGACTTCCTCCCGGGATTACTCAAAAACCCTAGGTCTTGTTTGAGCTTCTTCCTGGTACTTTCTAGTGGAGCGAAAACTGTATTTGGAGAAGGATTACCTTACAAAGCCACTAGAGAGGTCTTGCCTCATCATGGAAGCCTTGATCCTAGGTATACCCATTATTATTTGAATATCACAAACCCTAGGTCTTGGTTTTCCTCATAGATCTTTCTTGGAGAGCCCTTAACTTCTCCCTTAGGTACCACTCCTAGGACCGCTGCTAGATTGTGTGCCAATAGGTACAAATCTCTACCAAGAGATGTAATGTTGTAACCAGTAGCTCTCAAATTCCTTGCTTGAATGTTCTCCTCCACAGTCAGGACTTGGACATCTCACAAAACAAACATGTTGTTTTTCCACCAATGCCCCAAATTCCTTAAACTTTTCAAAGACACAATCCTTATTCTTCACAAAACATACCCAAGTATACATGGAAAAATCATCAACAAAGGCCAAAACATACTTTGTACTAGCTAATGGTGGCTAGTTCTAGCCTTGATTAGAATCATATTTAAAAGATAGTAGTAGTAGTAGTAAACAACCTCTACTGAAACTCTAGTCGACATACCTTTGGCCTGAAGCAAGCACTTTTCCATTTTGACTAAAGTTCTATTCTTCATTTTAGCAATAACATTCTGTTGAGGTGTAGGTACAAATCTCTAACAAGAGATGCAATGTTGTAATAAGTAGCTCTCAAATTCCTTTCTTGCATATTCTCCTCCATTGTTAGGTCTTACACATTTCACAAATCAAACATGTTGCTTTTCCACCAATACCCTAAATTCCTTAAACTTTTCAAAGACACAATTCTTATTCTTCAAAATGCATACCCAAGTATACATGGAAAAATCATCAATGAAGGCAAAAATATATTGTGTCCTAGCTATTTGTGGTTAGTTCACTTTACAAAGGTCACTATGGACAAGTTTTAGTTGTCTTTACTCTGTAAGACTTTCCTCTCTCAAATGCATCCTAGTGATGCTTTCCAAGCATACACTTTCCTCATACACCATCAGGAGGACACTACCCTATGCAGTCCATTAACCATATTAAACTTGACTATCAATTTCATACTTCAAAAACTCAAATGTCTAGGCCTCTCATACCAAATTCAACTCTAGTCATTGATCCTAGCCATAAGTGTAGTCAGTTCTAGATTGTAGTTGGGAAAATAACATAACATATATAGTCTACCTTTAGGTTCAAGAATTCCCTCAACAACAACAACAACAATAAAGTAATTGGTAATATCTTTCACAACAAACTTGACAAGCCATAATTTTCTTGTTGTTCTAAGTTAGTTAGGGTACAAACAACAAATTGGCACTCAAACTTTGAATGATACACATTGGTGATCACACCATTCTAAGATTCAATACCATCACAACCAACTGCATACTTACATAGTTATTTACAACAACTAATTCATCTTTTGTAGCCTTATTTAATGAAGAAAATGTAGAAAATCCATGAAAATTTTGCTACTGCTTGAATGAACAAATCTGAAACTAACTTGTAACCCAAGACACAATTTTCTCTACTTATTTTGCAACAGACTAGGAACAGAAATAAACAGTCACACAGTATTAAAAACACAATTTTTTTCTAGGGAACCCAACTGGGAAAACCCTCTGCTTGATTGAGAGTTTTATTGATAGAAAATGAGCAACAAATCTCTTACAATACAACTTTGTTTCAGAGGAAACCAATATAGTTTTCTTTGTTTGTCCTAAGCTTGAAACACCTGCAAGACCCTTGATCTGCTTCCCTCAATCTATGCGCATAGGTTGTGTTACCCGCTATTTCGTGGGTGATATCCCTAAGAGAATTATTTTTCTCCGTGATGGTCCTCAACCGACAGCCAGCAGCCCCAACAACTCGTTGTGCCATTTCTCCACCACTTAAACCAGCCATGCGGTCCCTCATGTTGATTTCTGGTAGCATTGGATGTGCTCTAAGCCTCAAAATCTGTGGGGAGGCTTGGACACAGGTATTCCACAATACCCAGAAAGCGTTTTGGGAAATTCCACCTGGAGACAGTTTTATTAAAATAATTAATTATTTTTTAATGGATGCCTAAGTCTAAACCTAGGAAATTAAAATAATTGAAGGGTATTAATCTAACTGTGGCTAAAACTTCTAGAAGAAGATGAGGATCAAGCCAAAAGGATCTGAGCCATTAATTAGGATCTAATTTGGACCATTGGTTCTCAACAGAAGGATTATAAGAGGAGGCTTGAGGGGCATGTGGAAAGGACATCGAGTGGGAGATCAGAAGATCGAATTTCTGAAGCACAGCAGTTGCCGGGAAGAGAATTCGAAGTGATCTTTTGCAGTGGGGGGCAGGGATAGTTTCAGGTGGAGATTTCTCCTGTTCCAGGAATACTCGGCAAAGAAGGCAGAGAGAGATCCAACAAAAGCAATGCAGAGCTAAAGAGACTGATGTAGGGCCACGCAGAGGCAGCGTAGAAGCCAGAGGGAATCCATAAATTCGTTGGAGAATCGATTTCCAAAGCAAGAAGTCGGGGTGTGAGACTGGAAGGGCAAAAGCCGAAGTCTCAGAAGCAAATCGATCAATCGGGAGGAGTGACGCAGACCCCAGTAGTTGTGACGCAAGGCCTATGCAATGATTGCTTAAAGACTGCGCAGAGGCAGCCAGGGGCTTGCCATTCAGTGGTTGGATCAGTCGGGATTTCCGATGATAATGTGAGGTAATCTCACTCATCTCTCTGTCGGTAATATTCTCTGTACTGGACAACCAACAAGGCATCCAGAGATTGTATTCAGAAACTATTGTTTAAATAATACACCCCTCAACTGCTGCATCGGTTTTCCCACATTGGGTTTTTCCGGGGACATTTTTCCAAATATAATTGTGTAAATGTGTTGTGTATTCCTTTCTTGCTCAATTTCTTGTTTCCACTTATAATTTAAATGTTGAAGACTGCAGTGTATTAGTTTCGATGTTTACTGTAGAAAACAGTAAATAATTTGTTCAATAATTAACAAATATAAGAGGCTTAATCAATTGTTGCAATGGTGATTTCGGGTTTTTCGAACTTTCACATGGTATTAGAGCTGCAGATGAAGCAAGAGAGCAGACCCAGAAGAGCCCAGTGCTGAAGAGAAGGAGGGTCGAAGTGCTACGAAGGCAGCAAATCAAATCCCTAGAGGGATTGCGCAGTTCAAGCTAGGAGGACAAGATTTTCATGGTAAATCTCTCTCTGAGTGAGTCAACATAGAGGTAGGATTTCCATATCCAAATTTGTCAGTGGCAGAAGAAACAGAGCAATGGTAGCTTCAGCGTAGAAGGGTTTCTGGTGTGACGCAGTTTTCTGCAGGCAGTTACTGAGCAGAAAGACATCAGAAGGAAGAAGAGAGACACTTGAGGGAAATTCCTTCTCAGAGAATTCCTACCCAGGGACTTCAAATTCTCATTTGCCGAGTAGTAGCAAGGAACAACAGATCTACTAACTCCAACAGGGAGTGCGTAGGCTAGACTAGTGTTGCGCAAAGGAGAGAGGAGGTTTTCGATTGGCAGAGATGGCAGCAAATGGGTTGTGAGATCAAGATCGGTTGGAGGGAGCATCCAACTATGTGATCTAGAAAGCAAGGATCCCATGCCTTCAGGATGAGCACAATCTCAAAACTTACATCGACAATGTGGTAGTTGTACCCGCGGATCCAGATCCTCTCAAGAAGTACAAGGTCGAGATGGCAAAGGCCAAGAGGATGATCCTCGACAGAGTGAGGTATCATGTAGTGTGTCACATCTCAGGCAAAGTGACTGCCAAGGAGATGTGGGATGCCTTGTCCACACTATATCAGGGATCTTCCAAGCAGCGGAAGATGTACTTGGAGCAGAAGATGAGACCCATACAGATGCAGAAGGGGGAACACATTAATTCGTTCCCTGCAAAGCTTCAAGGAACCCGAGACCAATTGGCAGTTGTGGGGACAACACCCCCTGAACTCAGCTTCAGATAGTGGCAAATATTTGTCTAGAGCATCCTAGGTAGAGAGAAATTGCCAGACTCGAAAGGGATGGGGTTCGCTCTTCAGCAAGAAGAGATGAGGAGGGAATTGGTCAAGTGTAAAATTGATGGCAACAGCAACAGTGGGTCGAAGCCCAAGGAGGAGGATGTGAATGCAACCCTCGCATCTAAGGGGCAACAAGAGCAGTGGAAGAAGAAGAAGGACGTCTCGAAGATCAAGTGTTTCCGGTGTGGTGAACTTGGTCACTACACTACACAGTGTCCTCTCAAGAAGAAGGACAAGGATGAGAAGCATGATCCGAAGGCTGCATCCGCACAAATCAAGGAGGAGGAGTTTGCCATGATCGCCCAGAGGTGGGGTGATATAGAACTGTAGTTCGAAAGAACTGCAGATGGGCAAGATCCTTGAGGAGTCCACCTCTCGGATCAATACCTTGCTACGGGAGCCCAGATCAGAAGTAGCAGGATGAACCAGTGTCAGTTGATGCAGAGGAGTGTCGAAGTGACAATTGCAGTGGCTAGGAGCGCCAAAGACTGAGCAGTGCAAAGCTAGAGTTGGCAGCAGTGCAATTGGCACAGAGCAGAGTCAGTAGTGTGAAAATTCTTTCATTGCAGCAACTGATTTACTTTTCATACTTATTTCATCATAAGTTATTCATGAAATTACTTCAACAAACATTAAAATAAATATTGTTGCAGATATCACATCATAATAAAGAAACAAAAATATGCACACATTGACACAATTATTTTGGACTAATGTCCCCGGAAAAACCCAATGTGGGAAAACCGGTGCAGCAAGGGAGGATTTTAGTATTTAGCAATTTTCTTGTACAACAAGGTGCCAAATTGGCTTACCCACAGATAAACAAACTTCCAACACTTTCCTAAACCCAGCGTAGGCCCTACTAACCTCTGCTACAGCCTGAAACCCTCTGTGTCAGCCTACTGAGGCTCTGCACAGCCTCTCTAGGCTTCTGCGTCACTCTTGCAGCCTCTACGTGGATGACGCAGGCCCTTCTGGCTCTGCGCAGTCTCTGCTGCCTTTGCGTGGTTTCCTCTGGCTCTATATCTACCTCTTCTGCGTTGAACTCTCGTCTCTCTGTTTTGTACTCGCTGCCTCCTCACTGCTCTCCAGACCACTGGTTCAATTTCTCAGCAAACCCCGCTCCAGAAATTGAACTCACTGGTCTCCCTCAGTGTATTCTCCAAGTGCCCCTCAAACCTCCTCTTATACTTTTTCTGTTGAGATCTCAACGGCCGAGATTAAGTCCCTAATCAACGACTAAGATTAGATCTGGCTTGATCCATGTCTTTTCGACCATTCTAACACAGATTCATATTAATAGACATTAATATTTTATTTTCCCTAAGTTTAGACTTAGAGACTCCATTAAAAATATTAATTATTTTAATATCTCTTGATCTGTATTAGATCTCATGTACTACCCACATCTACCCTTTCTAGGTATTGGAGATCTCATGTACCCCAACCTCTCCACCAAATTTCATGCCTAGAGCACATCTAATGCTACCCCAAATCAACACTCCCTCTTAGCGAGGACTGTGCTCTAGCAATACTCCTCACTGAGTATTACTCTGATCATCCGGCATCAGTACCTGTGTTGATGCTAGGCCTCCCTGCCCAACATTCTCTGCATTGTTGCATCCGGTACTACTGCCCATGGTTCTGCCACTGCCACTGCTGCATTTGTACAACAACGCCCTCTGCATCCGTGCTGCTGCTGGTCCTTTCTCCCATCACTGCATCTGCACTGCACCTTCCTCTGCATCTATGCTGCTGTTTGGTCCTTTCTCCCAACACTGCATCTGCACGGCAACTCCCTCTGCATCTGTGTTGCTATTGGTCCTTTCTCCCAACACTGCATCTGCATTGCAACTCCCTCTTCATTCGTGCTGCTAACACACTACTTCTGAAAGGGGTTCTTTACCATCCACATCTTTTCTCTGAAGTAGTCAAATTTTGAATTTCCAGGGGCCTTGGTCAGGATATCTGCCACTTGTTCGCCTGTAGGAGTGTAGCTCAACTATACAGCTCCACGTTGGACACAATCTTTGACAAAGTGACATCAGATATCAATATGTTTTGACCTATCATGAAATACTGGATTCTCAGAGAATTTGATGCAACTAAGATTATCACACATGATCCTGGTCGCCTCCATATTTCTTCTGAATAGGTTTACCAGCAGTTTTCTAAGCCATATGGCCTCACACAAAGTTGTGCTTGCTGCCATATATTCTGCCTCAGACGAGCTCAGAGCCACGGACTTCTGTTCGTGTTGCTAACACACTACTTCTGAAACGGGTTCATTAACATCCCCATCTTTTCTCTGAAGTAGTCAAATTTTGAATTTCCAGGGGCCTTGGTCAGGATATCTGCCACTTGTTCGCCTGTAGGAGTGTAGGTCAACTGTACAGCTCCATGTTGGACACAATCTTTGACAAAGTGACATCGGATATCAATATGCTTTGACCTATCATGAAATACTGGATTCTCAGAGCGTTTGATGCAACTCTGATTATCACACATGATCCTGGTCGCCTCCATATTTCTTCTGAATAGGTTTACCAACAGCTTTCTAAGCCATATGGCTTCACACGAAGTTGTGCTTGCTGCCATATATTCTGCCTCAGACAAGCTCAAAGCCACAGACTTCTGTTTCCTACTGCACCAGGAGATTATTCCTGATCCAATGTTGAAACAGTACCCAGAGGTACTTGTCCAATCCACTGAACTTCCTGCCCAATCTGCATCAGTAAATCCACTCAACCCGATATCCTTCCCCTTGTTGTACAAGAGCTCATAATCAATTGTTCCATGTAACTACCTGAGAACGTGGTTGGCTGCTGCCCAATGAGCCCTCTTTGGTTCCACCATGAACTGAATGAGGGTGTTGACAGCGCAGCAAATATCTGGCCTGGTATTGACTAGATACATCAGGGACCCTATGAGCTGTCGGTATAGGGTGGGATCAATATCCTTGTCTTCTGATGCATCAATCTTCTTCCAGTTGGTGATCATTAGCGTAGCCATAGGTCTATAGTCTCCCATCTCGAACCTTTTCAAAAATTTTGTAGCATACCTTCCTTGCCCAAGGAAGATTTCTCCTTTCTGCTGCCAAACTTCCAACCCTAGAAAATAGTGCATTCGTCCCAGATCCTTCATATCGGACTCTATGGCTAGATTCTTCTTGCAGTCTTCAATGAGTCTGGACGATCCTGTCAGGACGAGATCATCCACATATAATACTAAGATAAGTGGCTCGCTCTCTACGACCAGATAGTAGAGATTCGGATCCGCGTCATTCTTGACAAACCCCATCTTCTGCAAGTAGCCATCTATTTGACAATACCACGCTCTTGGTGCCTGCTTCAGCCCATACAAGGCTTTCTTCAGTCTGCATACATGAGACTTCTTCTCATGAGTTTCAAAGCCCTCTGGTTGTTCAATGTATACTTCTTCTATTACCCCGTTTAGAAATGTCGTCTTGACATCCATCTGATGGATCTCCCATCCCATCTGGGCTGCAAGAGATATCACGGTCCTAATAGATGTATACTTGGCTACCGCGGCGAAGGTTTCCTCATAGTCAATCCCTTCCTTTTGAGCATACCCCTTAGCCACAAACCTAGCCTTGTATTTTTCAATACTGCCATCCACAGCGTATTTGATCTTGTAGATCGATCTTGATCTTACCACAGATCTGTCTTGAGGCCTTGACACCACCTCCCAGACATCGTTTACCATTATGGAGTTATACTCCTCCACCATCGCATCTAGCCAGACTTGGTGCTGAGCTGCCTCCTTGAAGCTAGCAGGCTCTCCATCCTGAGCTACTAACGCCTGATACCTGTCTGGCTGTTTTCGCTCCCTTTTACTGTTCCTTGGCTCTGCGATGAAGTTCTCTACATCACGCAGAATCTGATGAAGTCCCCTATTGGTTCTTCCTCTGGCAACAGGTGCTTCTATTTGCTCCTCTTCCTCATCCTAAGAATCTTCCTGATCTGAGGAAGGATTCTTTACTTCCATTGGTTGAAGAGGCATGACCAACGGATCCTCTTTCGACTGCTCCTTGGAAGGCATTTCGTGAGATCTTCTGAAAGCTCTGTCCTCCATGAACTTTACATCTCGTCGTACTACTACCTTCCTGCTCCCTGGAAGATAGATCCTGTATGCCTTAGCGTTCTTGCTATATCCTGCCAGATACCCCTTTTCTGCAGTCTGATCCAACTTCTTCCTCTTTTCTTCGAGTATGCGACAATATGCCAAACTCCCAAATATCCTGAAATGACTGACTTCAGGTGTCTTCCTAGTGAAGACTTTCTCTGGAGTAATCTTGCCCAATGCCCGATGAGGAGTCATGTTCTGAACGTAGACAGCTGTGTTGCATGCTTCTGCCCACAGGAATTTTGGCATATCCTGATCATACAACATGGCCCTAGCTGCTTCTACAATAGTCCTGTTTTTCCTTTTTGCCACCCCATTCTGCTCTGGATTGTAGGGAGTTGTCCACTCTCTTCTGATGCCCTCCTTAGCACAAAAATCAGTGAAGTCCTTATCGACATATTCTACACCGTTATCTAAGCGCAAGACTTTTATTTTCTTACCTGTCAAATTCTCCACTAGAGCCTTGAACTCCTTGAATCGACAGAAAACCTCATCTTTGGTTTTCAAAAAATAGATCCAAGTTTTCCTCGAGTGGTCATCAACGAAAGTAAGGAAATACTCGGCACCGTTGAGAGCTTTGACGGACATAGGTCCGCAGAGATCTGAGTGTATCAATCTTAGTACACTCTTGGCCCTGTGGTTGCTCCTAGGAAATGCCGCCGTGGCATACTTTCCTAGAGCGCATCCCCTACATACATCATCTTGTTCCGTACTCAAATCCGAAACTCCTGTTACAGTGCCCCTGAGAATTCTCAGAGCTCCATGGTGCAAGTGACCCATCCTTCTGTGCCATAGTTCGTTCAAGTCTTTGTTCCCATGACTGCCTATTAGTGCCATTGGAGATTCTAGTTGTAATCTGTACAACCGATTACTTTTGATCCCGATCTGCACTTCCTTTTTCCAGCTCCGGTGTTTGACGTATACCTTTTCCTTGATGAAGTAGACGTCATAGCCCTTGCCTTGTAGTTGTGACACGGAAAGTAAGTCATCCCCAATCCTGGCACATGCAGCACATTTGTGGCATGGGACCGCTCTCCCGATTCTGTCTGAAAAACTATGGTACCCTTTCCTACTGGAGTACACTTTTCCTTGTTCCCCATGGTGATCTGAAAGTTCATCTTCTCTTCTCGATATTCTGAGAAACACTCCGTGATTCCCGTCATATGCCACAAGGCTCCACTGTCTATATACCATACTTATGATGATGCAGCACTAGTCATGCACGCCACTTCTTCTTCCAACTTGGAAGCCAACATAGAGAAATCGAAATCTCTCTCTCTTGTGCAATCTTTTGAAAATCTTCGTGAGTCCCCTGAGGTGGATGCCTCTGCATCATGGTCTCAACCCACAACTGATTTTCCCTTTCTGTCTCTGATTACTTGCTCTAATACCATGTGAAAATTCTTTCACTGCAGCAACTGATTTACTTTTCCTACTTATTTCATCATAAGTTATTCATAAAATTACTTTAACAAACATTAAAATAAATATTGTTGCAGATATCACATCGTAATACAAAAACAAAAAAAAGCACACATTGACACAGTGATTTTGGACAAATATCCCCGAAAAAACCCAATGTGGGAAAAACCGGTGCAGCAAGGGAGGATTTTATTATTCAGCGATTTTCTTGTACAACAGGGTGCCAAACTGGCTTACCCAAAGATAAACAAACTTCCAGCACTTTCCTAAACACAGCGTAGGCACTACTGACCTCTGCTACAGCCTGAAACCCTCTGTGTTAGCCTGAAACCCTCTGCGTCAGCCTACTGAGGCTCTGCGCAACCTCTTTGGGCTTCAACGTCACTCCTCCAGCCTCTGTGTGGATGACGCAGGCCCTTCTGGCTCTGCGCAGTCTTTGCTGCCTCTGCGTGGCTTCCTCTGGCTCTGCGTCTGCCTCTTCTGCGTTGATCTCTCGTCTCTCCGTTCCGTACTTGCTGCCTCCTGACTGCTCTCCAGACCACTGGTTCAATTTCTCAGCAAACCCCACTCCAGAAATTGAACTCACTGGTCTCCCTCAGTGTATTCTCCAAATGCCCCTCAAGCCTCCTCTTATACTTTTTCTGTTGACATCTCAACAACCGAGATTAAGTCCCTAATCAACGGCTAAGATTAGATCTGGCTTGATCCATGTCTTTTGGACCATTCTAACACAAATTCATATTAATACACATTAATATTTTATTTTCCCTAAGTTTAGACTTAGGAACTCCATTAAAAACATTAATTATTTTAATATCCCCTGATCTGTTTAGAATCTGCCCAAACCCTTTCTGGGTATTGGAGATCTCATGTGCCCCAATCTCTCCACCAAATTCCATGGCTAGAGCACATCTGATGCTACCCCAAATCAACAAGTAGCAGCACAGAGGCTTCAGAGGATCAGCGCAGAGACTAGCAACGGTCAGAACTCCAACAACAAATGCATCATGCTAAACCCTTGTTCAGTAATTTTGGATGCTTTTCCGTTGTTGATGCAGTAGCAGCAGCAGTTGGAGAAGACTGCAGTGCAGATGTAAAGGTGGCAGTGGCAATGCCAGCAGCAGCACAGATGCATAAATTATGAGGGTTGCAGTACAGATGCAGTGTTGCCAGTGGCAATATCAGTAGCAGTACAGATGCAACATTTGCGCATTAGTTGGTGGGCAGCGACACCAGACATCGGCAGCGCAAAGGAAGATCTTACAGAGAAGCGTGATGCTTCAGCAGGTTGCAATACTAGAGCACATTCCTCACTAAGAGGGAGAGTAGATTTTTGGTAGCATCGGATGTGCTCTAAGCTTCAAAATTTGCAAGGAGGCTTGGACACAGGTATTCCACAATACCCAGAAAGCGTTTTGGGAAATTCCACCCGGAGATAGTTTTATTAAAATAATTAATTATTTTTTAATGGATGCCTAAGTCTAAAGTTAGAAAATTACAATAATTAAAGGGTATTAATCTAACTCTAGGTGAAACTTCTAGAAGAAGACGAGGATCAAGCCAAAATGATCTAAGCCATTGATTAGGATCTAATCTGGGTCATTGGTTCTCAACAAAAGGATTATAAGAGGAGGCTTGAGGGGCATTTGGAAAGGACATCGAGTGGGAGATCAGAAGATCGAATTTCTGAAGCACAGCAGTTGTCGGAAAGAGAATTCGAAGTGATCCTTTGCAGCGAGGGGCAAGGCTAGTTCCGGTTGGAGATTTCTCTTGATCTGGGAATACTCAACAAAGAAGGCAGAGAGAGATCCAACAGAGGCAGCACAGGGGCAGAGAGAGATCCAACAGAGGCAGCGCAGAAGCTGGAGGGAATCCGTAAATTTACTGGAGAATCAATTTCCAGAGCAAGAAGTCGGGGCGTGAGACCGACAGGGCAATAGGCGAAGTCTCATAAGCAAATCGATGAGTTGGGAGGAGTGACACAGACCCCAGTAGTTGTGACGCAAGGCCTACACAGTGATTGTGTAGAGACTGCGCAGAGGCAGCGAGGCGCTGGCCATTCAATGGCTGGATCAATCGGGATTTCCAGTGATAGTGTGAGGTAATCTCACTCATCTCTCTGTCAGTAATATTCTCTGTATTGGATAGTCAACAAGGCATCCAGAGATTGTATTCATAAACTATTGTTTAAATAATACAAACCCTCAACTGCTGCATCGTTTTCCCCACACTAGGTTTTTCCGGGGACATTTGTCCAAAAATAACTGCGTAAATGTGTTGTGTATTTCTTTTTTGCTCAGTTTCTTATTTCCGCTTATAATTTAAATGGTGAAGACTGCAGTGTATTAGTTTCGATGTTTACTATAGGAAAAAGTAAATAATTTGTTCAGTAATTAACAAATAGAAGCGGCTTAATCAGTTGTTGCAGTGGTGATTCGGGGTTTTAAGAATTTTCACATGGTATCAAAGCTGCAGGTGAGGCAAGAGAGCAGAGCCAGAAGAGCCTAGCGCTAAAGACAAGGAGGGTTGAAGTGTTGCATAGGCAGCGAATCGAATCCCCAGAGGGATTGCGCATTTCAGGCCAGTAGGGCAAGATTTTCGTGGTAAATCTCTCTCTGAGTTAGTCGACAGATAGGTAGGATTTCCAGATCGAAATTTGTCAGTGTCAGAGGGAGCAGCGCAGTAGTAGCTTCAGCGAAGAGGAGTTTCTGGTGTGACGCGGTTTTTTGCAAGCAGTTGCTAGGCAGAAAGGCGTCAGAAGGAAGAAGAGAGACACATGAGGGAATTTTCTTCTCAGAGAATTCCTAGCCAGGGAATTCGAATTCTCATTTGCTGAGCAGCAGTAGGGAACAACAAATCTACTTACTCCAGCAAGGAGTGCGTAGGCTAGACCAATGCTGCACAGAGGAATAAGGAGGTCATTCAACTTTTCCGAATGGCAGAGATGGCAGCAAATTGGTTGCGAGATCAAGATCGGTTGGAGGGAGCATCCAACTATGTGATCTGGAATGCAAGGATCTCATGCCTTCTGGATGAGCACGATCTCAAAACATACTCAACAGTTTGGTAGTTGTACCCGCGGATCCAAGTCCGCTCAAGAAGTACAAGGCCGAAATGGAAAAGGCCAAGAGGATGATCTTCAACGGAGTGAGGGATCATGTAGTGTGTCACATCTCACGCAAAGGGACTGCCAAGGAGATGTGAGATGCCTTGTCCACGCTATATCAGGGATCTTTCGAGTAGTGGAAGATGTACTTGGAGCAGAAGATGAGATCCATATAGATGCAGAACGGGAAACGCATTGATTCGTTCCTTGCAAAGCTTCAGGAAACCCGAGACGAGTTCGCAACTGTGGAGTCAACACCTCAGCCTACCAAGATGGTAAGGTTGGCCCTGAACTCAGTTTCAGAAGAGTGACAAGTATTTGTCCAAGGCATCCTGGGCAGGGAGAAATTGCCAGACTGGGAAGGGATGTGGGCTGCTCTTCAGCAAGAAGAGATGAGGAGAGCCTTGGCCAAGTGTAAACTTGATGGCAATAGCAGCAGCGGGTCGAAGCCCAAGGAGGAGGATGAGAATGCAGCCCTCGCATCTAAGCGGCAGCAAGAGCAGCGAAAGAAGAAGAGGACGTCTCGGAGATCAAGTGCTTCCAATGTTGTGAACTTGGTCACTACGCTACACAGTGTCCTCTCAAGAAGAAGGACAAGGATGAGAAGCATGATCTGAAGGCTACATCCGCACAAATCGAGGAGGAGTTTGCCATGATCGCCCATAGGTGGGGTGATATAGAATTGTAGTTCGAAAGAACTGCAAATGGGCAGGATCCTTGAGGAGTCCACCTTGCAGATCAATACCTTGCTACGGGAGCCCAGATCAAAAGTAGCAAGATGAACCAGTGTCAATTGATGCAAAGGAGTGTCAGAGTGACAGTTGCAGTGGCTAGGAGCGCTAGAGACTGAGCAGCGCAGAGCTAGAAATGGCAGCAGTGCAGTTGGCACTGAGTAGAGTAAGCAATAGCACAGAGGCTTCAGAGGATCACGCAGAGACTAGCAGCAGTGAGAACTCCAGCAACAACTACATCATGCTGAACACTTGTTCAGTAATTTTTGATGCTTTTCTGTTGTTGATGCAATAGTAGTGTAGCAATTGGAGAAGACAACAATGCAGATGCAGAGGTAGTAGTGGCAGTGCCAGCAGCAGCATAGATGCAGAAATTATGAGGGTTGCAATACAGATGCAGTGTTGGCAGTGGCAATGTCAGTAGCAGTACAGATGCAACATTTGTGCAGTAGTTGGTGGGCGGCGATGTCAGACATCGGCAGTGCAGAGGGAGATGTTACAAAGAAGGGTGATGCTTCAGCGGGTTGCATTACTAGAGCACATTCCTCACTAAGAGGGTGTTGATTTCTAGTAGCATCGGATGTGCTCTGAGGCTCAAATTTGCAAGGAGGTTTGGACACAAGTATTCCACAATACCCAGAAAGCGTTTTGGGATATTCGAACTGGATACAATTTTATTAAAATAATTAATTATTTTTTAATGGATGCCTAAGTCTAAAGTTAGGAAATTAAAATAATTAAAGGGTATTAATCGAACTGTGGGTGAAACTTCTAGAAGAAGACGAGGATCAAGCCAAAATGATCTGAGCCATTGATTAAGATATAATATGGGTCGTTGGTTCTCAACAGAAGGATTATAAGAGGAGGCTTGAGGGGCATTTGGAAAGGACATCAAGTGCGAGATCAAAAGATCGAATTTCTGAAGCACAGCAGTTGTCGGGAAGAGAATTCGAAGTGATCTTTTGCAGTGAGGGGGAGGGATATTTCTGGTTAGAGATTTCTCCTGATCTGGGAATACTCAGTAGAGAAGGCAAAGAGAGATCCAACAGAGGCAACGCAAAGCCAGAAAGACTGGCGCAAGGCCATGCTGAGGTAGCGCAGAAGCTAGAGGAAATCCGTAAATTTGTTGGAAAATCGGTTTCCAGAGCCAGAAGTCAGGGTGTGAGAGCGGAAGGGCAGAAGTCGAAGTCTCAAAAGCAAATTGATCAACCGAGAGGAGTGACGCAAACCCCAGTAGCTATGACACAAGGCCTGCGCAATGGTTGCATAGAGACTGCGCAGAGGTAGCCAAGGTTTGGCCATTTAGTGGTTGGATCAGTGAGGATTTCCAAACCTTCTCCTAGGATTCCCTTTTACCTCAAATGGAGATCACTTTTTCCCACCTCCCACCAACTTCGTCCTCCATATAGTTGTATCTGCATTCACTTTGGGATTTGCTACATGAGTAATCATATGATGATATGTTGGTTGCATTGGCTTTATGATTACACTTAGTATTAGCATTATTATAATGCATGTTAGGGTAGGATGCATTGCATGTTGATTTTTCGCATTATAACTAATAACATCATATGATATTTCTCATGGTAGATTAGTTGCATTTAGATTAAAATTTGCATATTTTATTTTTCTGTTGATTTTATGGCCTAACACTAAGCATGGGTGATCATAAAACACCATAGAAACATGTTGCCCCGTGGGGTTAGTCTTTGATATGTGCAGGTAATAGGTATGTGGTGACCAAGAGATTGTTGGTGTTCTCATGACCTCCCGTTCGAGTAGCTTCACCCACTCTTCGAGAGATCATGTCCCAGTTAGAGGCAGATGTTACCCACCATTTTGCGGGTGATATCCCTAGGAGAATATTTTTTCTCTATGATGGTCCTCACCCGACAGCCAGCAGCCCCTTGCAGCCCCAACTAGCTCGTTGTGCCATTTCTCCACCACCTAAACCAGCCATGCAGTCCCTCACCCATCTGTCATGATCAAATATTTGAAGGTGGGACTCCCAAACCTAAAGATATGTCTTGTCATTTGGCAATTTAGTACTTTAGTTTGCTTATTATGGAGATTATTGGGCATGAATTAATGGGGGGATTTGGCGGAAAGAGTAGACTAGGTTTGTGCCCTTGTCCCCTAGGTCTCTCTTTAGGGGTGTTAACCTTGAACCCTAGTCCCGTGGGATCTCTTTTACTGACCTTTGGGCTTTTGGGATGGTATTTCATCAATGTTCCACCAATGGTGCGGGGAGACGCGAGTGTGGGGAGACGCACAGGGGGAACGTGTGGGACTACCCTCAAATTTTAGGGAAATTTTGGGGATGCGAGGAGACGTCAAGGCATATAATTTTATATATATATATATATCTATATATATATATATATATATATAGATATAAAATTCGAGTTCATATTCATTGTTCACTGTTCAATAATGAAAGCAAAAAAATATTAAATAGACAAATGAATCATTGATCCATCCTCATTCATTTTTGACACATACATCATTCATATGACTACTCAAGTCTCATTATTGAATTATTCATACATACCATGAGATTCGATAAAGAAAATAAAAGTTGATAATGAAATATTCAAATACATTGATCCATATCATTCATCATTCAATGATTCATCATTCTACAATCTACATTGATTTAAAAATTAAATTCATCATTCATCATTCTAGAGTCCAAATTGAAAGCAAAACATACTAGTATATTTTCAAAGTTTGAACACTAAATTTATATAGCTCAAAGTTTGAACCTAGGTTTTAGACTTTCAGTTATTTAATATTTTTTTGTTCTATTTAGTTTTAATTTTAAATTTTTTAATTGTTTTGATTTTTAATTTTTAATTTGGGTCTTATTAGACAAATTTAAAGGGGGACGCCCAGAAGCACCATTTTTGAAGGGGGACGCCCAGACCCACCAATTTTGGGGAGTCTAGATTCCCACACTGAAGGGGGACGCCCAGACGCACCATTTTTGGGGAGACTAGACTCCCACATTGGGGAAACGCACCCCCTTGCGTCTCCCCAAGACTCCCCAAAAAGGGTGTGTGGGGAAACGCACCCCCAAGAGACTCCTTGTCCTGGGTGCGAGGGGTGCGTGCACCCAACCCTGGGGGACACGTCCCTATGGAACACTATATTTCATGGGAAACCCCAATTTTGGTGTGTGGTCCTACTCCTCGATTCATGCATATCATCCCCCTTCCGCTTATTATACTCCCTTTCATCACTTCTCCCACCTGGGTCCACGTTCTTCCACTGGGTCCACATAGGGTCAGCCACCCCCTCCCCTTGCCCCACATCTTGGGTCGAGCCTAGAATGATGCCCCAGAGGATGATGCAGCTGAAAAGAAAAGAAAAAGCATAATTGGCCACATTCAACAAGAAATTGTACCACAAAATGCAAAATATGGTCGGGACAAACACATTTAGCACGTGGGCAAAAGCCATTACATGAGCTCTTCCCCTTTCATGGCCATCACCCTGGTTCCTAGAGGCCCTTGATGAGTCTCCTTTATCATTTAGGAACCCATGATTGTCCCAACCCCTGGTGGGCGATGAATTGCCCCACCTCAAAAGGGGGTATCCACTGCTATAATTTGCACATCATGGTCTCATCCCTTTGAGCCCTGAATAGTTAACCAAAGAAAATCATAAAAGGCAAAAGGCATTTGAAGAAGGATGGAAAAATCAAGGGTTGGTTAACTCATGTACCACGATTGCTCACTCCTATGCATTATTTACCCAAGTGTGGACTTCCCTTTTTATTAGCTACCCTTGCGTCATGGGATGTGACCCGGGTTGTTCCCCTTTGTCCCCTACTCCGCTTCATCACTATAGAACATGCCACCACCATTTGATGGATATACCATGAACATATCACCCTCTTTAGAAGTAGAAACCACCTAATAGGATGATTGTTTAACCCCTTTTGGAGTTGGGGACATTGGCACATGCCTAAGCCCACCATGGAAGGACATGCCATTATGAAGTGCCCACTTATTTTCCATGATTTGTAAACTCTTTTACTTAATTACTGTAATGAATTGATATGCTAAAAGGTACGGGGATGCATTGGATCTTATGCAGGATTATAAATGGTCTCCATTTTGGGTTTCGTCCAGTGTTCCACGGGGTTGCGTCCCCCCACTTGGGGGTCGAGTTTCCTAGCACCCTCGCGCTTCGGGGACTTGGGGACGAAAGGGGGACGTTTCCCCAAGTTCCCAAAAAACAGGATATGTGAGGAAACTTGAAAGGGGTCATTTCCTCCATTTTTGGGGTTGTTTCCTAGGCAAAAGGGGTCTTAAGGGGTCTTGAGGGGTCGTTTCCCTAGAAAAAATTCACAATTTTTTTTTAGGAAACAAAAAAATCGTAATTTTTAATATTTGTTGACCGACCGGGAAGGGTTTACATTATGTGCATTTCACATTTCATTTTTTGTTTGCTCCTTCGTTGAACTGAACACTGCTACCATCGCCAAGCAACCTTTCCCGGTCTACATTATGTGCATTTCACATTTCATTTTTTGTTTGCTCCTTCGTTGAACTGAGCACTGCTGCCATCACCAAGCAGCCTTCTGTCTGCTCCTTCATTGAATGGAACGTTGTCGCTGATGTATCAAACTTGACTTTTATATTATTCAGTATTCAATGTTCATAGTTGGAAGTGGAACATCAATATGGTTTAAAGTTTAATGTTTAAAACTTTAAACATTTATAATTTTATAATTTACTTCATTGTGCACTGTTAGTAAGTTACTAGAGTAGTAGTTACATTGTACAGTTACAAACTTGTATGATGTATGACTATAATTTATATGATAATGATATCAATGATCATGCTTTTCATTTTAAATTTGTTTAAGTTATATGATTCATCGATTTATATTTTACATTTAAAAGTTTTTAAGACCCTAACGTCCCCCCACGTTTCCTAAAAATTGGCGGGGAGCTTTTGCATAGGCCACTCCTGCGTAGCCCCGCTCCCTCTCCTCCTCATCCCGAAAACTCGGTGGAACATTGGTTTCGTCTCCCTATACGGGGTCCTAACCCTTCAGAGGGCTACATTGGCACATGTAGGGTGTGTGTAGAGAGCCATTGGCCTCCACAACAGTAGACAACACTCCATGGATCCCCAGAGATGTTCATAGATTGCTCGAGATTCACCTAGTGGACAAGGAAGATGCACCTGGTTTACCATGCCCAGTCGGCCCACAGTTGTACCATGCACTTGGCAGATGATTCGGGACTTGTATGCTGATGTGGTATCACTTACACCATCATCTGAGCCCTTACAGATGGTCTACAGGCATCTTCAATCTACGTGGAGATCCATGACGTTACTTGTGTGGCCCCACACCCATTGGGAGCACCACAGGTTTATTATTTGGAGAACAAGGGGCCAACCCCTTGTCCACTACTTTTGGGAGCCATATTCATCATTGTGGCACTTGTGGACTTCATCAGGCTTCTTAGAAGGCCCAACGACATGTATTGTTGATTATTTGACCTCTTAAGAGGCTTATTCTTTTGTTTATGGGCTAGTTTGGTGGGTTTGTCACCAAAAGTTAGTTATTTTGCACATTATTTTATTATAGGGGCTAATGTAGGCCTAAATAGCTAAATCAAACTCATTAGAAGTGTATAAATACAAATGATGTGAGTTCATTTTAGCATCATCACTTGGATTGGATCATAGCTTCTTGTGGTATTTTCGTTGTCTTTTGAGGATGAGACTTTTTGGATGAATGGATGAATTTCGATGTTTGGTTATTCTTCTTTGCCTTGGAGCTTCTATGATTGGCATATCTTGGTGATTGGATATATTCTTCTTACATGTAAGTACTATGTTAATGCTATTTTGATTATTTATTTTGTTGCATTCATGATATTGGGATTTTCGCTATTCTAGGGTTAATTTGTTGCTTTTCTTGGAACGACATTGTGGAAATTAAATCTCCAAATAGTGTTGTATCATGATTGGGCCATGTGTGAATGAATGAATGTTCCTAGAGCCATCCTTGTCTTGAAATGTCACCAAATATTGTTGAACGAAGTATAAATGACCTTGAAGCTACTTCCATTAAGCACTAATGCCCAACGAAGTTGTCTTTTAGGCCTCCTTGACAAGCGAAAATCAATCCAAACTCTAAATCTTCCACGACTCCATCTCTCTAAAGGACAAAGCACTGGTCCTCCTCCGGTGACCACTTTAAAGCTTATTTATTTCACCTTCCCCTCTTTTTCGCGGCCTAGCCTACATAAGTCACCTAGGGCATCAATTATCTCACAATATAGCCATCCAAATACTTCGATTTTTGGTCCACAACTGTGCTGTTGAGTCCTCAAGAAGCCCTCCAAATTTCATGAGATTCCGATGGTGAGATCTCGAGATATCGCATACCCTAGCTCGAAGACTAATTTTTATCCTTGGTTTCCCTTAGGCTAGAAACCTCACTGGGATTCTTGCATTGCCTTTCATTGAAAATTCATTCCTTGATCCCTTTCCCCTCCCTAATTAGGTCAAGCATATCATTGGTTGCTAAATCCTATCCCCTTGACCAAACCTCGGGTCCACTTGGTCCTGTGTGGTCCCATGCACTATCAAGGTCAATTCTTCATAGATCACCTGGAACCCGAGTTTCCACAAGAATTCTAGGACTTAGGGATCTCCTTTATAAGACACATACTCAAAATCTAACCCTAGAAATTTTCCCCAAGCCCTTCTGTGAGAGTCTTCCATCTTGTCTTCTAAGACAAGCAAGCCACATATTTGAGCCTCTCTTATGAATAGGCTTCTAGGATTACCCCCCGCCCTATCATTGGTCCATCCGTTTCATGATCCTTATAATAACGGGTCTCCTCCCATCAGTGAAAATTCGTAAAGAGTAGGGAGCCTTAGCCAAGGTGACAGTGAGTTATCACTCCATTGTTGCCCTTAGCCTAGTAGTAGCCCTTTAAAGATCCCCTTTTAGGACCCCTGCTAGTTTGAGCGGTAACAGGTTGCTCCTATTTAACTAGGAAATACCTCCCGATTGCTAGCGCAATTCCCAAGGGAAAATAGCCTCTACCAATCTGTGTACAAGCTCCTCTTGCACACTCTTCCTATGACAAGCTCACCCACACACAAACATGTACTCTCTATTGCTTTCTCACCAACTCGTGCTCACAAAACAATTGAATAATTCTATATCTTGGTCCTCTTTATAAGATTTTCGAATAGGCTAAATATGGCAAGTTATTATTTTTGAAAATCGAACTAGTGATTGATTGAGTTAAATGAGTCTAACTGACTCACGTAACTCATCCTGCCCAAATTTAGAACTTGAGACTCATTCACTTGTCTTTTTCCAAAGATAATTACACTAGGAGACAACAACTGATCCTTTCACTCCATCACATCAGTGAAACTACTTCATAAACTTTCCTAACTTATAGGAACTCGCCCTAATTTTTAGGAATTCATCCTAAATTTTAGGAACTCGTCCTAACTTTTAGGAACTTGTGCATGTTAAGGAAAATTGCTTCTTGATCTCTTTGACTAAGGCACAAGTTAAAGAATGACCTATTCTTGCTACTATTTTCAACACTCCCTCTTAGCGATGAAGGTGCTTATGGAAGAACCTCGTCCACCTGGATCTATCTCCAACACTACCATGTTCTCCACTGCTACAGTTGCTCCCTCTGAACTTCCATGCTTTCTTCTATGGAACCTAATCTGAAAACATGTACTTTCCCACCATGCTCTGCGAGTCCATCACTTCAATCATAAGTGCCATTTACCCAGTGTACCTTTGTGGTTGCTTCCTCTAGCTAAAGGTGATACTAGAAGATTCAGCTCTATCCTTATCTGCCTTAAACAAATCTTCTACCCTCTTGGCTCGAACTCTCCCTATATTGGGAGTCACTGACTAAGTGGCTTCCTCCACTCGCCCTGGGCTAAGCTCCTCGTCATCCTGTTGATCAACCTAACTGCCAACTAGTTGAGACTCAAACTGAGATATTGGATAAGGCTCCATCTTGAGAGCTCTATCCTGCATTCGCTCAACCACCACTTCTCTACTCTGAGCTCTCCCTGCCTTGCTGCTCAAGGTTGCACCTATCTTAAACAAATTTGCCCACTAATTGCTCTGCTGCTCCTCCAAGATCATCAGCTCTTAGGGTCTTCAACAAACTGCCCACTAGCACTGATATGGTTGCTCCATCATCACTGCTCTTAGGGACTTCTGGAACTACCCTCTTATCAACCATATGGCTCCTTTCATCAGCTGAACTAGGGCTCCCATTTGATTTTTCCTCCTAATAACGCACGACTCCTTCCATGAACATTGTACTTGAGGTCTTCAACAAGGCCGGCTTCTCACAACAGATAAGTACATCTACCCACTGCATACTCGCCCATGAGAAACATTGTTCACAACTTCGTTTCTTAACAGTACTTTGTTGCCTTCACACAATGTCTTAGTTGCTCCAAGATTGTTGTCATAAGGCCTTCCAGATCTACCCACTTTTCCACCTTCTATTCACTTCAGAATGTTGATCCTAGGGCCTAAATCAACAAGCCCTTTCATCACAGATTTGATCCTTCAAACCTCTGAATTGGGGTCCACAATATTGTTGTTCAAACACACCTATGAACAAACCTCTTCATTGTTACTTCCAGCACACTACTTGTGCTAGATCAGCCCCTCGCTGTTCACGCCATACCAGCCCTTCCTATTATTCTTCCAGATCGCATCATTGTGCAACAATTTGAGCACATTCGGCCCTCTTTAGGAACATATATGCCACAGAACTCCGCATCCAATCCTAACGTATTGTGGCTTCTTATCTCAGGTCTGCACCAGCATATATATTACCTATTAGGGTCTCGGCTCTCTAGTCTTTAGCACAAAAATAAAACGACTATACCAAACTCTAAACAGTCTTCAAACCTGGATTAGTATGAACATAATCGGCCCTAACTAGGGTTCTTGAACCGGCCCTCTAACAGCTGTAACACAATCTTCTTACACTATACTTAGGGCTCACATACACAACCCTCTTATCAGTGATAAGTCTGCTACTTATCCACTGAACTAGGGCTATGGTCACTGTTGTTCAAACTCATCAAGCAGCCC
This sequence comes from Pinus tabuliformis, assembly GCA_031772625.1. Classification (NCBI taxonomy): domain Eukaryota; kingdom Viridiplantae; phylum Streptophyta; class Pinopsida; order Pinales; family Pinaceae; genus Pinus; species Pinus tabuliformis. The sequence goes on along the minus strand of CM062818.1, from coordinate 1,905,555,699 downwards.
TCATCACCTAGCATTCAATCAACATAAATGAGCATTTTACTTACCTCCTAAGTTGTAGGAAACGCTGGCAGAGGAGGAGTTTCTGTACGGAAACGGAAACGAAACACGGAAACGCATACGGTACGGCCCAGAAATGCGTTTCTGGCCGTACTGGCATGTTTCTCGAGGTGGAAACGTGGCCAGTACGGCCGGAAACGCGTTTCTGGGCCGTATGACGCCGTTTCCACATGCAACTTGACTTTTTTTTATTTTTTTTAATTAATTTGTCTTCTAATTTTTAATTAGGTTTTTCTAATGCCTTCTAGTTGCTTCTAGATGCCTGTCTAAAGTTATAAAAGTGAACTTTTGCCCTAGTGTTGATATGCAGTTCATCAAGAAGTTTGAGGCATATGCAGTTCATGGTAATGTTAAATTCTTAAAGTAAAAGTGATATTCTCCTTTATTTTTCATTTTCATCCTTTTTCTTAAAGGATGAAAATGAAAAATAAAGGAGAATATCACTTTTACTTTTACTTAAATTTTTAACATTACCATGAAATGACTCAGGATGTTTGAGAGTGGTTTCGCCCTCATTGGATTTCATATGGAGAAAGTAGAATTTTAGATCTCACTCAAAATCCAGCAGACTTATCTGTTTTTCAGGATTTCAGGATTGGGGGGATTGCAATGTTTCCATTGGATTTTATCATGTACTAGGGTATGGAACTTGTATTTAATCAAGAGAACCAAGCCCTCTATGCAGGGGAGACTCCCAATAATCAAGAGCATGTAGGGTACTAGGGTATGAAACTTGTATTTAATCAAGAGCACTAAGGTCATTCGACTATGTAGGAGGAGACTCCCAATCAAGCACGAGACAAGAAATTAGAAATTTCTCGTGGCTGATTTTGGATATTTCTATTTTCATTATGTGATCATTCATGAGTAAATGTGATGTAAATTTAGAGACTTATAGTTTATGCATTGACAATTGACAATTTTATCATAATGTAATAAATTAGAATGTATCATATATGCTTTATGATTGCACATATTTCTTAAATGTCCTATTATATATATATATATATATATATATATATATATATATATATATCGCGTTTCCCCGTTTCCAAAATTTGGGGGGGTCACGTTTCGTACCTGTGCCCGTTTCGGAAACTCGTACCCATTTCCCCGTTTCGTGCAACCTTGCTTACCTCATTGTCCTCAGCTAATATAACCACAGTTCTGAGCATACATGACTGTAATCCACGTCCAAGCCACAGTTCGGACCTGAGGAAGGTTCAGGCCTGCGGCCACCTCCAAATCTGTCGACGACCAGTCACCTAACCTGTGTGCTAACTCCTCTAGGCTCTAACTAGCCCGTAATCGCTGCATTGTCATGGAGAGAACGTTGGCCCTTTCCCAACCTCTACTTCAAGCCCAGAACAAAGGTCATGGCCTTCTTTTCTCTCACACAAAAACTCTACAACCTGATCATAGAACTGTCACACTTCAAACAACTATGCCCAAAAAATCTTTGCACAGGTCTCCTAGAGTCAATATTCCAGAACTTAAGACAAAAATAGAGCTAGAAAATTCATCCTTATCTTCTTCTTGGCTTGGCTTCACTTGAGATTTGCAGTTGCTTCAGGTAGCTTCTTTCTTTTGATCGAATGCACTTGTGATGTGACAAAAGCTACTGCCCAAAAAAAAACAAAAAAACCTTAGGACAGTCTTATTCCAACTGCATTCTCCGTGTGTTGGTCTAGATTCTGTTCACTACTCTAATACCATGTAGAAAATCCACAAAAAATTGCTACTGCTTGAATGAACAAATTTGAAACTAACTTGTAACCCAAGATACATAATTTTCACTACTTATTTTGTAGCAGAATAGGAACAAAAATAAACACAGTCACGCAATATTAAAAACACATTATTTTCTAGGGAACCCAACTGGGATAACCCTTTGCTTGATTAAGAATTTTATTGATAGAAAATGAGCAACAGATCTCTTACAATAAAACTTTGTTTCACAGGAAACCAATATGGTTTTCTCTGCTTGTCCTAAGCTTGAAACACTTGCAAGACCCCTGATCTGCTTCCCTCAGTCTATGCGCATAGGTTGCTCCTATTTAACTAGGAAATACCTCCTAATTGCTAGCACAACTCCCAAGGGAAAAATAGCCTCTGCCAATCTGTGCACAAGGTCCACTTGCACACTCTTCCTCTCACAAGCTCACACACACACACACAAACCTGTGCTCTCTATTGCTTTGTCTCGCCAACTCGTGCTCACACAACAATTGAATAATTTTGTGCCTTTGTCCTCCTTATAAGCTTTTCGAATAGGCTAAATATGGCAAGTTATTTCTGGAAATCGAACTAGTGATTGATTGAGTTAACTAAGTCTAACTGACTCATGTAACTCGTCCTGCCCAAATTTAGAACTTGAGACTCACTCGCTTGTCTTTTTCAAAAGATAACTCGCACTAGGAGACAACAATTGAGCCTCCCACTCCAGCGCATCAATCGAACTGCTTCATGAACTATCCTAACTTATATGAACTCATGCATGCTAAGGAAAACTGCTTCTTGGTCTCTTTGACTAAGGCAAAAGTCAAAGAAGGACCTTTCTTGCTACTATTTTCAACAGAATAAAAATAAAATTAAAAATTAAAAATTAAAAAAAATTAAAAAAAAAAAAAAAAATAGAAGCATCTTTAGCCATATGATGGGTACAACCATAATCGACTATTTACTCATCTTTAGAAGTGTGAGCACGCAAATGCTTGAGAAGTTTTAACAAAGAAGTTATAGGCTTCTCCCTTACCTTCTGAAGGTTGTCACTATAGGTCCATTAATCAATGATTTAGTCAACCACTCACCTTCATGCCTTTTTACCCTTTCCTCAAGATCAATGATCTTCTTCCAATAGATCTTATTAACATGTCCCACATTTCCACAATACTAATAGGCCCTTTTCTTCGTGCCTTTCTTAGTCGATGATTAATTATCATCATACTTCTTGTCAATCCGATCAACACAGTCCTTGTCATGGTAACCTCCATCATCTTTCTCCCTTTTGTATCCATAACCTCTTTCTCTATAATTTTGTAAACCCTTGCCCTTACGAAGATGGGCTTGTAGTTTATTCTCAAGTTTACTCCCATTAAGCAACTTTTCTTGTGCCCTAATTAGCAAACCACAAAAAGAATCAAAGGTATGGTCCGTACAATCTTTTTTTCTAAAAGCCCAACTAGCATAGAATGTCGAACAAAAAAAATCATAGGGTGTCTTCAAATTCATCAAGATCAATTCTATAAGCTAATAACCCTTCTTCAAAAAATCCATCTAGATTAACCCAACTTCAACTATAGCTCCTTCATGCAACCCAAGTAGTGTTCACTCCCATTAAGCAACTTTTCTTGTGCCCTAATTAGCAAACCACAAAAAGAATCAAAGGTATGGTTCGTACAATCTTTTTTTCTAAAAGCCCAACTAGCATAGAATGTCGAACAAAAAACATCATAGGGTGTCTTCAAATTCATCAAGATCAATTCTATAAGCTAATAACCCTTCTTCAAAAAATCCATCTAGATTAACCCAACTTCAACTATAGCTCCTTCATGCAACCCAAATAGTGTTCAATCCTATCAAAGGAGATATGATTGAGAGAGATCAACTCCTTCCCAATCTACATAACCCGACTTCCATCTATCTTATCAAACAAATTTTTCAACTTCTCCAAACTTGATTCAGATAGTAGATCTTGATTGTATAAAAGTGGATCTCCCTATAAATGTAGGTCATCATGACTCCTACAACCACATCCTTCTTCCCTTTAATAATAAACTTGGCATGTTTGTCCTCGGGATCTAGAACTGTAGTCTTTGTAAACTGACAAAAAGCTCTCCTCCTTGATAGTGTTTCCATATCTGGTAACCACATGCCATAGTTGTGGCTATTTAAAACCACAAACTCTTGCTTAGAACACATAATCACTTTGCAAACCATGATCCAATCTACAAGTCTAAACCTAAGTCAATCTACTTCAGAATTCCGACTGAAACAGGACACATATACAACCAATAGCGCCTCCAAAATGACTTGTAGAGAGCAGGTTCATCTCAAACCACTAGCCCTAATATCATGTTGGAGAACCAAAGAATTGCAGAAGAGATTCACTGTGAATTCCAAGAGAGAGAGTTGACATCGATAGACACCGTTGTAGCATTGAAACACAAATAAGCATGGATCCACATACTAAATGAAGGATTTTAATGCACTGATAGACCAATTCACAGGATCATCTATATATACTCAGTGGTGTAACTGACTCCCTTTAAATGAGAAAGATTTAATCCACTTTGATAACATTAAGTGTGCTTGAGGTCTAGGTTTTATGTCTTGGTGTGTGCACCAATCACTCTGATCAGGACCACTTCTAGTCGGTCCGACCTCTCAGTTGACCTTCACCTATCGACGGAAAGGCACCAACTCCTCTCGATAGAAAGACACCAACTGACTTCATAAACATGAGAGACAGAAAGACCCTGCTGTTCAAGCAACCTTCCCAGCCCAAAATCAAATTCTTGAATATCAGCCACGGTCAGTACTATCTATTAAAGTCCAATATTAATAATGAGAACGAGAAATCGGCAATTACTTTGTCAAATTCTATCCGGCTAAGTTCTAGAAACGTTAAGCTTAATAGCAGTGTGCTGGACTAATAAATCACAAAAAAATGAGGCTTTGTTATCAAAGTCTAATGGGTATGTATGCGTCTCCAGAGAATTTTATCTACTAACTTTTATTGGATAGTGTCATATAAATATACAGAAAACCAGAACGTGTGCATTAACCTCTATTGAGCATAAAAACTGAAAAATTGGTATTATCTTCTAGTGGGTATTGTCACAAACTTCAAAAAATAACACATAAGTAATGGCATATTGCAGGCATACCGAATTGGAATGAAGGAAAGGGTGGCGTGTCCAGCTCCAGCCACATGTTCTTTCCCTTCCGGTGTGCCGCAACAACCCTCTTACCCACAAGTGCTTTCTGAAGCTCTGCAGGAGACACCCCTTCTATGACCTTGTCGTCATCTCCAATAATTGCCTTCGTGATCCTCTTTCCACAGCAGTGCTCCTCCACTGCTCTCCGGGCTGCTTCTACCTCAGGTAACTCAGGCATTGCCTTCTTCTCCAAACTATCCTACAAATGAAGTTACTGTGTCCCTTTTTATTCAAGACCCGCCTTCCCAACTACTCTGAACAAGGGGTCTAAATCTCTTTAATTTATGCAAACCTCAACAACACCTCTGGAACGTCCAAATGCCTGCCAAAGAACTCTCTATTGGGAACAGAGCTTTTCAACTGACCCACAATTCCCTTCTCCTATTTCCAGCTTCTAACCTTGTATGTAAGCAACATGGTGCTATCTAGGACTCAATACAGAACCATTGCAATTATGCTAGGCTGCATTGTCGTTTATAACACCTCGGCTGGGCTGTTCCGGGAGGGTTGCATCGCAAGTGAAAGTGAGGTGCTCGGCAAACGAAGGAATTTAATTGAGGTTCATTCCCCAATGTTCTCCTGGTGCATGAATCATAGATTCTGCATGCAAAGGAATTTGTACGATCCACATCAATCAAAACATAAAGCTTGATGGGATTTGGTTCCACATGCATTGTGCCAGCTTTGGTGTAGTGGCTTAGAGGTAGTGTTCCATTAATAAGTTCGTTGGAAGATGGAAAGTTGACCTCAACCAATTTAACTCTCCGCCTTTTAAAGCTTAAGTTTTTAAAATCTTCACTGTAATGCCCACAACGCCTTATCACCAATTGAGGCTTTCAATAGTGCGTATGGCTCTCTTTGCTAACATCAAGGTTCCTCATTTCCAAGCTAGGAGGTTTTGGCCAAATGGGAGGAACTCTGATTAACGTAGGTTTAACACATTTCTACTCGTTTGAGATTCATTAGTCTTGTGGATCAAATAAGCGTTCAATTTTTACCAGAAATTGCCAAAGGATCATAAACAATTTGATTAAATAGAGTGGTCTTTACCAAAAAAATTATAAACACTTTGATACCTCATGTTTAAGCGAATTAGCCTTTGTGTTGGATGCAAATTCAAGGCCAAGGCTTGCAAAAACCTTTGAAACTTGAGTAAGTCTAACAACTAGTATTGATGATTCGTACACCTTTAAAGAGTAATAGCATATTATTTCTTATCGGTAAACTTGCGAAGACTATGTACCATCTTACATGGTGCACATGTTGTAGAACTTTAATAATTGGGTGGTGGTGGGTAAAACTTAGGCTTAACAAGTATACCATTTTACTATTTTAAATAATGTACATTTTTAATAATGGAAAGTAAAGGAATGATGTCACTATTTTAAATAATGTACATTTTTAATAATGGAAAGTAAAGGAATGATGGGAAGTTTGTTGTTTTTCTAAATTTAAAATTCACATGAATTAATTGGTAAATTGAATGAGATATGAATGAGATATGATGCCTAGTCGACAAGAGTCATACTAACTAGTTTAGAGTATCTAGTCGAGTTTTCAAGAGTATAGTTATTAAGTCAAGTCAAGTCGTGATCATACAATAAGAGTCTTAGTTGAGTCAAGTCATGAGCATTAGAGATTTAAGTACTAGATTAGTGATTGGTAATCAAGTCTAGTAAAGTCTTTCATGTAATGTAAATTGTAGATTTTGATGCATTGTCAGAGACCAATTGAACATCCGATGGTGACACATGTATGTATATTGTAAGAAGTTCAATTTTAATGACTAGATGTATTTTAAGGTAATACAAATGTTAGTTATGGACAATTGTTTGCAACCTTCAAAATAGCATATGCTCTCAGGAGCCTTCATATTTCAATTAGGACATTAAAATGATCTTTATACAAATCGAGTCCAAGTTTGTCATTAATTTTGAAATGACGAATGACACAATATGCATTGTGTAATGGTATATATCTTTGATATTCTCGAGAAAATTTCCAACAACATCATACAAGAGGGGCTCCCACAAATTGGACAACTAGTCTGGCAATACCTCTTTTCAAGAGCGGTGACATCAATAATCCCTCCAATTATAGGACCATCATGATAAACCCTTTGTTTGCAAAGCTATTTGCAAGCATGTTAGAAAATAAAATTAGCAAGTGGGCAGAAGAAAGAGATAAGCGTGCTAAAGGGCAAGCAGGTTTTAGACCTAAACATTCCATAGTTGATCATTGTATAAATTTAAGGCACATCATTGAAAAATTTTGGGACAAAAAGGAAGAAGACTTTTGTTGCTTTGTTGGTCTCAGAAAGCATTTGACTCGATTCCTAGGGATAAGCTTTGGCACAGAATGGAGGAACTTGGGGTTCCTAAACATTTGAGAGCAGTTGTGCAATGGCTGTATGAAGAGGTGAAAGTCAAAATTAGAGCTTCAGTAGACATTTCTGAAAGTTTTAGAAGTGATATCAGGGTCAAGCAAGGTTGCCCACTGTCTCCTACCCATTTTGGTTTATATATCGACAAGCTTGAGGAGTGGTTAAGTTCACAAGGGGGTGATGATATCTATTTGGGCAAGCTTGTTATAAGGCTTCTTTTGTATGTAAATGACCTTATCCTGGTTGTTAAATTGTCTCTTGGTTTGCAAGAGAACTTACTTTCCCTTGAGCATTTTTGTAGAAGTGTGGGGATGCAAGTCAATATTAGCAAAATGAAGGTAGTGGTTTTCTCTAAGAAAAGAAAACATAACCAACATAAGTTCCACTTTGAAGGCAGCATTCTGGAAGAAGTTGCGGATTACAAATACCTAGGAATTGACTTCAACAAAAATCTAAGCTGGGAAGGTTGTAGAAAGAAAAGAACTTTGGGGGCGTTGGAAAGCATTTTATGCTTTTCAAAATAGGTGTAGAGAGGCAAAGTTATGGGACTGGAAAACCACTTAAACTCTTTTTTGACTTCTAGTGATTCTGATGATTCTCTATGGTTGTGAACTATGGACCAGCAATACATTCGACATGCAGTGGAGACAAATTGAGAAAACTCAGAAACGTTTGATTACAAACAAATTCAAGATTAAAAGTGTAGTTCCTTATGCTATCTTGTTAAGTGAAACAAGGGTTGCTCCTATTGAAGCAATTGCTATGGTGCGAGTCATAAGGTATTTAAAAAAAATTGAGCAAATGGAAGAGGGTAGATGGCCTAAGGTTGTCTTTAATGACAGATTGTGCAAAAAAAAAAACTTGGATGCAGCAAAATAACAAATGGTTTAGTAAATGGGGTATTTGCTTGAACACATGTCCCATAAACAACAAAGAGATAAAAGCTTTTGTTATGGAAAAGTTCCACAAGCGTACTTGGGATAAGGAGCTAGGAAGAAAGAAAAAGTACTATATTGAAGTGTTTAATCTCACTCATATTCATAAAACAAAAGCATACATAGAGGCCAATATCTCTTAGAGAGCCAAAATTCTTATTGCTCAGTTAAGGACTAATTCTCATCAACTCCGTTGTGAAATAGGGCGCTGGAAAAGGCCAAAAGAAGTGTGGGAGGAAAGAGTATGCATTTTTTGTTCTTCCGGAAAAGTGGAAACAAAAAAACATTTCATTTTAGAATGTGAGGACTTCAAAGACAACGGGGAAATTTATGCAGATATGTTGGTAGCTAGCTCTTGGGATAATCTATTTAGCGAGGGGTTTGTCGAGAAGCTGGGAGCATTTATTGTGAAGCTTCACAAAAAAAGGGTTGAATACATCAAGCAGATGAAGAAGCAATCTATCCCATAGGCTCTCTTTAGCCTCATGGATGTTAAAATAATTTTTTTCTTGCATAAATTGTTTAACTATGTTTGTATGCTTATCAAGGAGTAATTGAAGTAAGGTAATAGTAATTTCAAGAGGAAAGGACTAAAAACGCTACAAATTTGGAAATAGCCATAGCCCATGAAGTTATTAATATCTTAGTTATAACCATGTTAAACAAAAGACAACATGTTACTCCATGGTTATACATTTGTGGTACATGAACAAGGGTGTGCTTAATAACTTTAGTTTATACACTGGACCAAAATATAGAAATAAACTTGTTGCAAATAACCATAATCATCCTCCTTGGAAAGTTATCTACAAAAATAAAGATATAATCATGTTAATTATTAGTTAGAGGTAAACTTGACAAGAAGTCCATATGATGATCGATGATGAACAGTAGAGTGTGTAATGATTGAGTTGGTTATTATTTGCATATGGGAACTGTCTTGGCTTTGTTATGGTTTCATGTGTAGGTGAATTAAGTTATTGATGTTTTTGTATTTCTCTCATTCACTTCATGTCACTGCCACGTTAAATCCTAGTGCTAATAGCCTCATTGTCATACTATGGTACTACACAATGAAACATGAATGGTATAAAGCTCAAGGGAGCCCTATAATGGCCTCCCTTCAACCCAAGGTTGAGTTTTTTAAACCAACAAAAGGGCTAATTACTCGAGGAGGAAACACTACGACAATGGTTCCCTTATAACATCAGGGAAGCTCGTCCCAAAAGTGTTTCACAGGGGATGAAATTCCAACTAGTGAAACCCATGTCCATATTTACTTATGTCAATATACTAGTGTATGTGATAATGTCAAGAATACACACACTGCTTAAGTAGTTTGTTGGTAATATGCCACTAAAGTCCATCACCAAGGCCAATGTTAAAGAGGTCTAGGAAATACAATATTGACTCCACATATCTACTTGTATCCGAAAAAAGAGGTTCTTTAAGTTCTTAGTTAAAGAAGAATCCCTTTGTGTAATAATTTTCCTTACATGATCCAAGTGGTCATTTGATTGTTCTATTATTTCAAAATGGTCTTGATTTTGATAGTTTTTGGGTCTTAAACTCCAATAACAATTTTTGGGCAATTCCCATAATTTTAGGGGGCAAAAATAGTGAAAATGATTCCTTATTGTAACATCCTACTTTAAACCCCATTTTGTAATAGTAAATATCACTTGCATTGTTGACATGGACAATATGGATATTTTGAAAATCTCTCGACCAATGTAACATTTTTTTTTAAATATATTGTCAATAATTAAAGGAAGGGAGAAAGTCTACACAAATTCAATGTCATGAGAGGATGTTGTGAGGAAGTTAGGAAATTTATTATTAGCAAAAATATCTTGCCCTGAATGAAATGCTTAATCTCTATTTTTCCAAAAACCAAAGAAGAAAGCTCTTTTTTCCCATTAAACCAAAGAACAAAAGGGATTGGTAGCCAAACTGCCAATTTCCCACAGTCATGAGAAGATATGGAAGAGGTACGAGACTACCCACAGGTATAGGCAAGGCACTCTCCTATATATTTCTCGATTAACCATGCAATCCAGTATACAGGTTACAAAATCTCATGAAGAGAATCATTAGTTGTTAAGTGAAGAAACAAACTATGTGAGTATAGAGAAACATTATAGCTACTTTGTTAGGGAAAAATCAAGCAAAAAGTATTAAACCTAAGCTAAAATAAAGGACCACGAGTTTTTTGGGTTTTGTTGAGTAAGCACGAGAAGCGCTAAGACAAGGGAGGTGCAAAGGGACTGTTAGGAAGTAATGAGTCCCCCTTAGTGTTATGCAAGCCCATTTGTGGCAATTTCATGACTAGCTACAAGCCCCAACTCAATGGTTTGATAGACAATATCTTGATTTTTGTACATGAATGATAGTTGCCTTCATATCTTTACCCTGTAATTGACCTTTTGAGGATTGAGTGAGATTACCTCTTACGGCATCAAATTTGGCTTGGGGTTGACCAGCTATAAGAAAATCATAGTGAATTTGAGCTTATGGGTGGGTGGATTATGGCTCCCCCTTCCTCATTTTCAGGCAAAGCTTAAAGAAAAACAATTCAGATAATTGTATTTATCTTTCTTGAATGAAGTGTGTGTGTGTGTGTGTGTGTGTCGTGCATGCGCACTTCCAGTTTTATGAAAGTTGTTAATGTGTTGTTGAGTGTGAATTCATTAAAGGATTGACCATTCTGGAATCATGCTTGGTTATTGGTCGTAATCTTCATACAAATGAGTTTGTAATGCAAAAAAAGTTCTTTAAATAATGTTTACCTATTATATTGTGAATGTATATTACCCTCTATCATCAGGTTTCATGATAGAGAGGTTAGAGGATCTCAACGAGTCTTAGACCGGAAGGTTGGATCTGTACCAACCTTATAGGGATGAAATTTAATGTGTAAATAAGGATAGGTTGTCCAAGGTAGCTAAGAAAATTGTTGTGAAATTAAAATTTGGTGCAAATTTCCATTTTGCATGCAAGAAAAAAAGCCTTAATTGTTAGAGTAACGACTCAAAGGAAGGAGTCTTCATAGAGAATCTGATATAAACGGTTAGAAATCTTACTAAAGGGTGTGAAATCCTTGATTTATTTGAACTAAGGGGAGGGATAGAGTTCACTCAGTCGTTAATTTTTGGGAATTTTGCCTTAGGGTCCCCTTTTGATTTATTGAAAGAAGCCCAATTGTGACCATGCAATTGAGGAGTTTTGCAGAACTTACATGTTGCTATGGACCTTATCATCCTTAGAATGAATTTGGACAAGTACAGGTCCTATTGGAGTCAATTTTACTCCTTAAAAGCAAGCTCAAAGCTGCTTTTTGGAAGCTTGTAACTTTGAAAGTTGAGGATTGATTTTAGACCCAGTCCCTGTTCCTATGGCTGGAAAGGGGGTTGTGTCTGAGGGCTAGCAGGAAAAGAGATAAAGTGGAAAATGTCCTATCGAAGTAGATGTTTGTATTATCAGGAAATATGGATAACTAAACATAAGGATGTTTTTGTTTAGGCATTAGCGGAATCTAGAAATTTGGTTAAAGCTATGTAGTGGAAGCATTTGGGCTTTTTAGATATCGATATATATATAGATATTTGAGCATCCATAATTTATATGCATTTAATGGAAAGGAAAAATTGGAATGTCATGGAATTTAAATGGGAGAAAACTTGCAGTAACCTAGGGTGAAGGAACCATGTCGATAAAGTTACATAATGCATTAGAAAACCTAGAAGTTTGTGTTAGCAAAATTCTGATCCATATATTCCATTAAAGGCTCCTTTATGAAAAATATGAATGTTAGAGGCTTGAATGGGTTGAACTTGTTTTGATGAAACCAAAGCGTTATGTTTACAAAGGATCTAGAAATCCAAATAAAAGTTTAAATGTACCTTTTCTGAAAAAACCAAATTTGGATAGAAAACCCTAGCGACAAGAGAGATATTTCGGCTGCAGCAAAAGATCAGTGGGCGGAGATCTGTTGTAGGCAGCAATTGCTCAAGCAGTGCCTGCATACAAAGATGCACGAATCCTCAATTTATTCTTTGGGAGGACAGTTTTAGGGCGCGCATGAGGAGCAACAATCGACACATGAATTTGTTGTGCGTAGCAACAATGCCATGGCCCCAGGAGGGGGCCCCAATCATGACCCTCCCCTTCCTCCTAAACTATTCGCGTTCCGAAAAATGGTAGCAGCATGCAATAAATGGCCAGCAAATGAAAAGCAGCAAAAGTTTGTCAAAAGAATGGAAACCGTCCCCACAGTAGCTCTGCCGACTGAAGAACCCTGCAGATCGACTTTAAACTTAGCAAAACGAGGACTTATTGGGAAGTTCACCAGGCTATGGCCCTCACCTAAAGTTGTAGATGCCTGGGTGCAAAGGAACTGGCGACCTCTTGTCAAGGAAGGAATCAAAAGTCATTTTGTCGGCAAAGGCTTCTTGTCTTCGTATTTGAATCAGTAGAGGATAGGTATCTCATATTTAGAAATGGCCTGTATTTCATGGGCCCTCAGGGTTTGTACCTGAATCAATGGACACCAGACTTCGATCCGACTCAGGATGTGCCCTCGGCTATTCCCGTCTGGGTGCGCTTGCCTCATTTACCACTGCACTGCTGGAATCCCAAATCCTTAGAAACCATAGGCAATAAACTCGGCAAATACATCGATCGAGTAGAAAGGAGGGATCAATACTCTTGCGCGAGAATCTGTGTAGAAGTTGACTTGGAGGAAGGCCTCCCTGAAGCTATAAAGCTCACGGTGGCTGATTGGTCTCACATTCAAGTGTTAGATTACGAGAAACTCCCATTTAAATGTTGGCACTGCCATGGCTATGGGCACTTTTCCAGGCATTGTAAAAAGAAATCAGAGGAGGAGGCCGAGAACTTGAAAGGAGAACAATGGACACAGGTTCAAAAATTAGCATCAGCTAAGCAAAACAACAGAACCAAAGGGAAAGGAGTGTCCACGGGGAGCGGTGCCCCACCCTCAGCACAAGGGGAGGGGAGCTCAGTCCCTCCAAGAGCAGACATTTCCACCAATCCCTTTGAAATACTCAGTACACCAGAAAAACTCCCAGATCGAGTAGATGAAGAGGACGAACAACAGGCCACTACTATGGAAGAAGAAAAAAGACAGGAGGAAATAGGCCCTCTCCAAACCGAAACCCCAAGAGGTGCCCCTAGCCCCCCATCCTCGGAGGATGAGACAATCGAGAGGCCTTCGAAAAGAGTTGGGAGGAAATCTCATAGAGAGGCAAGAGAAGAAGAGGCAGAGAGATAAAAAAATGCAAGGCAGTCAGCCCACGATTGAGATGTCCACCAGCAGAAATACTAGAACCAGGCCTCCCAAGGGAGGAACTGCCCCCCCCCTGCTAGTAAATAATGCGATTAGTCTCTTGGAACTGCAGAGGTCTAGGGAATCCCTTAAAAGTTGAAGCAATGAAGAACCTTCTAAAATCAAAACTTCCAGATATCCTCATGCTCCAAGAGACTAAAATAGAAGGGGATGCCCTTCTTGATTTTAGCAAAGTAAAATGGAAAACAAAAGCCAGCAAAGCAGGAAGTGCAAGGGGTACATGCGGTGGGCTTGCCACCCTTTGGGAGGAAGACAAATTCCAACTTGAGAGTTCCTTCCAAACGCAGCATTGGATTTACACCGAACTTTGGCACCTTGCTAGCAATATTACCTTCGCACTCTTTAACCTTTACATCCCTGTCCTCTATGCAAAAAAAGAAAGAATGCTGGCAAACCCTGTCTGAATTCCTTGAAGCTTACTCCCCCAAGAATATAATTCTAGCAGAAGACTTCAATCTCATCTTCGACCCAAAAGAGAAAAGATGAGGTACCAGTAGCAAGGACCACTTCCTTCCCTTCGTGGAAGATCTGATTCAACAATGGGATTTATTAGACTTTAAGCCAAAAACAGGGCTATATACTTGGTCAAACAACAGAGCTGGGGCAGAGCACATATCAGCCAGGTTGGACAGATTTCTACTTCAGAGCACCTTCCTCTCCGAAAAGAAGATCATCTCCACCAAAATTCTGCAAAAGTTGACTTCAGATCATAAACTTATTCTCTTGTTGTTTGAAGAAGAGAAAAAAATGGGGCCCATCCCCTTTAGGTTCAGCCCTCTCTAGTCAGACAGGGAAGGGTTTATGGACACAGTCAAGAAGGCATGGTCCACCCCTGTTCTTAGATCACCCAGCTATGTGTGCGAACAAAAGCTAAAGGCCGCCAAAACAGCCTTGAATGAATGGATAAAAAATCCCTCTGACTCCCCCACTACGCATAGAAAGTAGAACATCAAGCAGCTGCTCGATTTACAAATGGACATGGAGCAGCAAGACATTACATGCTTAGAAATTCAGAATGAGCAAGAACTCCAAATCAGCACTCTACGCTCATTCAGAAAGGAGGAATAATCCTTGAGACTCAAATCATGTAACCTCTGGCTTGCGTCTGGAGACAAAAACTCAGCCTTCTTCCACAAGCAAATCCGAACTCGACTTTCTAGAAACCACATTGTTGAAATCACCTCATCGGATGGGGTTGTCCTCAAAGGCACAACTCTGTTAAAAGAGGTTGCAACCTCTCATTTCCAGCAGTTGTACAAGGAAGAAGGTGCAGATATTGATGAGGAATCTCAAGACTTCCTCACTCACATTCCAAGACTGGTTAATGAGGAGGATAACTCAAGACTCCTGAAGCCCTTCACTCAAGACGAAATCAGCAATGTCATCTGGAAGATGGAACTAGACAAAGCTCCAGGACCCGATGGGTTCTCCATTCATTTCTATAGAATATGTTGGGACATCATCAAGGCTGATCTGTTTCGAATGATCAAAGGCTTCCTCCAAAAAGCCAAAGTGGGAGGAAGCACAAACTCCACTTTCCTAGCGCTAATCCCAAAAGAAGCGAACCCGATGGCGTTTGACTGCTTTAGGCCAATATCGCTATGCAATGCGTCCTACAAAATCCTCACCAAGTTACTTGCAAATAGAATAAAGTCGTTGCTGGAAAAACTCATCTCTCCCAACCAAGGTGGGTTTGTTAAAGGCAAGCATATCCTGGACAATGTGATTCTGGTGTAGGAAATCATTCATTCCAGCTAGCAACGCTAAGAGCAAGGCATGCTCATTAAGCTGGACATGGCGAACGTCTTTGACTAAGTAAGGCATTCTTTCCTCCTCCAAGTTATTTCTGCTTTTGGTTTCAGTTTTGATTTTATAAAATTGATTAAAGCATGTATAGGAGAGCCTTGGATAGCTCCTTTAGTAAATGGAAGGACGGAAAATTACTTCAAAGCCCCAAGGGGCATAGGGCAAGGTTGCCCACTATCCCCCTTCCTGTACATTTTGATGGCAGATTCATTTAGTAGAAAGATGATAGTAGAGAAGTTAAATGGGACACTCCCAGGCATCAAGGCGATAAAAGGAACAATACCAATCAACCACGCCTTGTTCGTTGATGACTCTCTCCTTATGGGAGGTGCCTCCATTAAAATAACAAGGGCTTTCAACGATGTTATCCAGAGCTTCTGTAGAGTTTTCAGAGCTCTAGCCAATAGGAGGAAAATCGTTGTGTATGGCTAGTCGGTAGACCAGCAAACTATTCACTGAATTGCTCAAGCCCTGGGCTTCGCAGGTTACACCTCTTGGGACAAACTTAAGTACCTAGATCTGCCCTTAACATTGGGAACCAGCAAGGCCCTTCACTGGATGGAAATTATCAGCAAAATCAAGGCAAAAATGACAGCATGGGGCGATCAGTGGCTTACCTCAGTCGGGAAGCTTATCCTTGTAAAATTTGTTCTCTCCTCCCTTCCAATCTATCAGGCTTCATTTCTTTTAGCTCCAAAAATGATCACTAGACAACTATCTAAGATGAAATTTCCTGTGGAAAGGAGGAAAGGGGAATTAAAAAAAAATCATCTATTAAGTTGGGACATTGTGAAAAGGCCTCTATCAGAAGGCGGACTTCAAGTAAGAGATCCCGGGTTGGCCAATCTAGATTTGGGAGGAAAGATTCTCTGGAAAATCTTCTCAAATCAACGACATCCTGTACGTCGAGTTCTAATTAAAAAATATCTGCATAGGCTCTCTATAAATAATATGGATGAAGGAGCTTCCTGCAAAGGAACCACTCTATGGAAGCTATGCAGCCGAGGCTGGGAGTTCTTTAAATACTATCTCTACAGAATCCCTAGAAACGGAAAAAGAATAGGATTGTGGGAAGACAAGATAATGGGCCCTCAACCCTTAAATCTTCCCCTAAAATTGCATATTTGCGTGACTGGATTATTCAGAATGGCATCCACAAGTTGGCTAATATTTCCTCTTAGGATTCTATTGGGAATTGAAGTGACTGGGCTTTCCACTGCCTCCCTGATAGGCTGCTTCCTCAACTTCACCTCTTTCTAACTGCTATCTCAGGTCTAGCTCCAGTGCACCTTCATTCAAGGGACAAGTGGGGTTTGGGTAAGACTGGAGCTTACTCAGTAGCTCAGGGCTTTGCAGCTCTCCAAGAACATCATCCACAGATCCACTCCCCTTTGCTTTGGCAGCATGTATGGGACCCCTTTGGCCTCCCAAAGATTAACTTCTTCAGCTGGATTCTCATGCACAAAAGGGTCCTCACTAGAGATAACTTAGTGAAACATGGAATTATAGGACCCCATAGATGCCCTCTTTGTTGTTCGGCTCAGGAAACAATTGAACATTTGTTCATTGACTGCCCCTTTACTCAAGAAGTATGGTCTCAAGCAATGCTTGGGCTCAATGCTCAAATACCAGTGCAACTCTCAGTGGTTAGTCTATTCGCTTCCTGGAAAGAGCGCTCCCCTCACGCACTGAAGAGCAAATCAATGTGGGCCAAAATATGGTATGTTATTCCAAAATACATCTACTGGGAAGTGTGGTTAGCTAGGAATGAAGCCATCTTCAATAACAGATTACAAACTCCCAACGTAGTGGCTGCCAAAGCCAAAGCACTGCTGTTGGAAACTTACGAGAATCGACCTCATAAGCAAGACAATGTGCTCCTCCCTGAAGAGATTAGCTGGCTCAGCGAGTCCCTGAGGTGTGCCAACAATAAAAAGAATCCCTCCTTACCTTGCCCCAACCTAGAGTGGGGGCTTCAAACCTCTAAATTGGATTTCCAAACGTGGTGGAAAAATCAGGGCAAAGTTACGATATTCTTCGACGAAGCCTCTAAAGGAAATTCGAGGATATCAGGAGCAGGGGGAGTAATCTACTCCCCGGATGGGCACAAAAGATACAACTTCAGCTGGGGCTTAGGACATAGCACTAATAACCAAGAATAGATTCTAGGACTGCTTAAATATTGCCAGCTAGCCCAGGGGAACAAAGGAATAAACCTACAAGTCTTTGGGGATTCAGAAATCCTGATAAAAATCCTCGACATAGGTGATCATCTTAATAACACAGTGCTCAACAAAATTCTTGAGGGACTAAGGAAAATGTTTCAGAGCTTCACTACCACTTCATTCTACCACATCCTCTGAAGCCTAAACAAGGAAGCCGACACAAGGGCAAACATGGGTTGCCTCTTAGCCCAAGGAGCCCTGTCAAAGAACAATGAAGCACCAGAATGGCACCCAATTCCTTAACATAGAATTTCGACCTGCGCAAGAACAGTCACTGGTGGCAATGCCTCCTGGTTCTGCAGTTACCATGATTGCCAAAATCCGGCACAGGCTCACACTTTGTGGCATCTACAATATAACATTGGCATCATATTAATATATAGCTTGTTTTTGTGTCTCAGATCATATATTACAGAGATCGCATTATTCCAATGACTCGCTATGCCCTTAGACTCGTACATTTTTGTAGAGGCTCGGATCTTCTCTTCTATGGCATGAATTAACATTTAGTTGGCTTTGCTTGTATGGCTCGTCCATATCACAGTGGAATTTCTTTTAAGACTCAGATCACATTATCCTGTAGCTCAGTGGCTTTTGCATTTACTTATGATGGCAGCGCTTAGACTCTTCTCTGCTCCAGCAACAAAGTCAGAATCTTAAATCATGCTAGGCTCTCTCATCGCCCTCACACATTTTCATATAAGCAATGAGATAATGAAGTTGCTCAAAAAAAAAGTTCAAGATCAGAGGACACTGAGTGTTGCAGGACCGTTAAGGGCACATGCAGGTCTCGCCTTATCCTAACAGAGAATCAGAACTGGAAAATGTGTTGTCTCCCTTTTCTTTTGTAGGCTTCTGCGCACTAACCAACAAATTATTTGTAACCACGCGCAAAGTGTTTATGTTGGTTCTTCCTTGAATGGCCAATGGATCCAACTAAGCTCTGCTGAGACTGAGTCGCTTAAAATCAATAGTCGATGCATTATGTAATAGTGGTGTTAGGCTCCGGCCCAACCTCTTTCTATAAATAAAATTCAACCATTCTTGTTAAAAAAAACCCAGATTTGGATGTCAGCTGGCAGACCATGTGATAGTTACATGGAGACCATGTGGAGGAGTTATGTGGCACGTTAATGTGGCATGAACAACATGTTTTGATGATGTGGTGTGACATCATGGTATGCTAACTCGGAAATATCGTGTTGAAGTGGAGGCCAAGTGGTCATCATCATGCTAACGTGGATTTATTTGGATAATAGATGATATGAATATCCAAAAATATAGATTTTATTGAAAGGGATTTTTAAGATTTTCCCAGATCTAGATGTTAATTTTTCATTATGCATTAGTGCTCAAATCTGAAAATCTAAAACATTATAAAAATTCATTGGGTAGGTAAATAAAAATCATAGATCTGGATATGACCTAGCAAGCCACGGTGTCCAGTTCATGGACCTAGTGTACTATGGTGATCACATGTGGATTGTGTGGATGATGACATGGCACAAAGGGACAAATCTTTTAAGGGGCATAACTTGGTGTCTAGAGCTCGGATTTTGATGAAGTGTATATCGTTGGAAAGCTCTTGACAAGTAGAAGACGATGATGGCCTCATAAAAGAGGTTTGAGATGAGTAAAGGAAGAGGAAATTTGGATGCCCCAACTCCATATAGTAACCTTGGGGGTTGGGCATGTACACCACATAAACTTGTAGAGGCTTAGAGGGGATTGGGTGTGTTATGCTTATACCCATTTCTAAGAGTAAAAATCATCATGAGCTTTCCATCGAGGTATTGCAATAAAAATATGAGTTTGCATTTGAAAGTTATAGGCATGGGAGGGTGGCATTCCAACTTAAGTTTTGAAGGCCCAACTTTCCTTTACAACATCAACACCTAGGTTAAGAGATTTTGCTTAGGCTTTTGTGTTCTAGAGTTCTACTTCATATTGTAACAAAAGGGGTTTTCCTACTTCTTGTTAAGCACATTTTGCAAATGAGCTCAATCATCACATCTATTGTAAAATATAAATTACATGTAATGACCACACTTTGTTCATTGATTAAAATAATGTTTAAACATGGTGGTATTTTAGATTGATGTTGAAAAATGCAGCAAGAAATTATCAATTTGATTTTGCCTTGATTAAATTGAGAAAATTTGAATTTCCACATCAACAGACAACTTGGATGCAGTTAAATTGTGTGACATGGCTTATGTCACCCAGTTTATCTAGTAAATTCGAGTTGGAGGAGTTAAACTTCAGTTAAGCATGGGTGACTGCTAATTTGTAGCAATCAAGGTCAGTTATCTTAGGTTGTTTTCAATTAAACTAGTTCCAACTTTTGGAGGAACTAGTGGAAGGTTAGTTTTGCAATGGGACTTCAGTCAAACTCAGTGATAATCCAGTTAACTAATACATCAACCCAAAATAGCTTGTGCATGCAGAGAATTCGAGTTCCCTAGGCTTAGTGGAGATTCTAAGGCAGTGTAACATTAGTTGTAGACTAGTCTTGAGTGTACAGGTGTTGCATGCAGTCAAATTATCAACCTTGGGAATTGCGCAATCCATTTTGGAGAAATTACTAGATAATAGGGGCCTAATTTATCAGGAATTGTCAAAGGAAATAGAGGCTCAAGCAGAGGTAGAAATTGACTAATTGCCAAAGAAAATAGAGGTTCAAGCAGAGGTAGAAATTGACTAAGTCTGGGTTAGAGCTTCTCAATGAGCAGAGGGATATGTTATGCACTTGTAGGTTGTGCTTAGTTGAGAACAACAATTGTAATACATCTATATTCATCATATTAATGCAATCAAGCATGAGGGTTTTTAGCATATTGCTTTCCTCAGGAAAAATACTACTTGCGTGTGTGTGATTTCTTATTGCATGTCTGAGATTTTTGTTTTAAATTGTGAATAAATGTTCGCAAAGCAATAGAGTAGGTTTGTGTCTTGTGATTTTGATTAAAACTTCATGAGCAATTACAAATCTACATCGCAATTTCTACATGGTATCAAAGCAATATTCACATTAGAGCAAAAATTTCGAAGTTTTTTCTCAGGAGGTTCGAATTTGGAGTTTAGTGCAGCAGGATCTCTTCAGAGTTGAGAAGATGGCCTTCAATGGACTAAGGCTAGAGTATGCCTTAGAAGGAACCTCTAATTTTGTTACATGGAAGGATCACATGGAGGTGGTATTGGATGACAATGGATTGCTAGAATACATCAAGATAGATGTTGCAAAACCACCAAAATCTGATACCCATAACCTTGCTCAGTGGAGGAAAGATGTAGCCAAGGAAAGCAGAATAATATTGGAGGGAGTACAAGAACACATTGTCTCAAATATCCATGGAAAAGAAACTTTGTTTGCAATGTGGAAAACACTGATAGAATTGTTCGAGAATAATAGTGACCACATGAAGTTGGCGCTCAAGCATAAACTTCGAAATATCAAGATGCAGAAGAATAACACTATTCCACAGTATCTAAGCAAGTTCACACATTGTCATCATGAATTTGGCGGGGTCAGTGTTAATTTCCCTGAAGAAGACTTGATAAGCCTATCCCTTTTGGGCCTTCCCAAAATCTGGCATGGATATCAAGATTCAGTGAATGAGAGGGAGAAACTACTGAATTGGGATCACTTAAGCTCTGATTTGGTACAGGATGAAATAAGCCGGAATACCAGAGATGGGACTTCATCCAAGGGCGAGGATGAAGAAAAATTTGCATTGGTTGGAAAGGTAAAGAAGGGAAAAGGGAAGAAATCTCAATCCAAACCAAAGTCCAGCCAAGGGGGCATGAAGAAAGATTTGTCCAAAATTAGATGCATCCATTGTCATGAATTCTGGCACTACGCCACAAAGTGTCCACACAAAAAGGAAAGCAAGAATACGTTAGAAGGAGCAGTAGGGGAAGCCTTGGCTTCATAGTTCGAGCTTGACTTTACCATCACTGCATGCATGGCCAACACAGTGATGGGGAGTGTGTGGTACGTGGACTTAGGTGCATCGTTCCACATGACAAGGCGTAGAGATTTTTTCAATGACCTGGAGGAAAAATACTTGAAGATGCACATCGATATTGGGGATGGTAGAAGGTATAACACGACTGAGATTTGTACAGTCACCTTTCAGAGGGAGTCAGGCTCCCCTCTCGAGCTCAAGGATGTCATGTTTGATTTGGGCCTAAAAAAATATCATCTTTGTTGTAGTTTTGGAAGACCGTGGTTATGATGTGATCTTCAGCAAAGGAAAAACATTCATGAGACACATAGCCACTGGACAGGTGAAGTGGATCGGGGTTCATGTGAAGAACCTATATAAGCTAGATGTGGAAGATTGTGTTGCATTGAGCACAAAGACGGAGAAGGTGCATAACCACAATGTCGGTGAACTTTGGCACATAATACTTGGCCATTTGCATCATGGTCCCCTAAAGATTATGCAACAAATAACCACAGGCCTCCCCAAAGGAGCACTTGAGCAGCAAGATGTATGTAAAGGATGTACTTTGGGGAAGTACACAAAATCCACATTCCATGATCAGGGCAGCAAAGCACATGCAGTCCTAGGCTTGGTGGAGATTCCAAGGAAATTTAACATCATTTGTAGACTAGTCTTGAGTGTACAGGTGTTGCATGCAGTGAGATGGTCAACCTTGGGAATTGTACAATCCATTTTGGAGAAATTACTAAATAATAGGGACCTAATTTCTCAGGAATTACGCAAGGAAATAGGGGCTCAAGTAGAGGCATAAATTGACTAAGTTTGGGTTAGAGCTTCTCAGTAAGCAGAGAGATAGGTTATGTATTTGCAAGTTGTGCTCAGTTGAGCAAATTAATTGTAATACATCTCTATTCATCAGATTAATGCAAGTAGGCATTAGGGTTTTTAGCAGATTGCTTTCCCTAGGAAAAATGCTATTTGCATGTGTGATTTCTTATTGCATGTCTCAGATTTTTGTTCTAAATTGTGAATTAATGTCCGCAGAGCAATAGAGTAGGTTTGTGTCTTGTGATTTTGATTAAAACGTCATGAGTAGTTGCAAATCTACATTGTAATTTCTACAATTGATTCAACCACTAGTTTCAAGGGTTTGACAAAACTAGATGAACTTATAAAACTTATGAATTCTTTTGATGTTGTGGTGTTTATGGACATGTGATGAATGATGTAAGGTCACAACTATCTAAAGGTATATGTGTGTTATCACTATGCATGATACTTTTATAGATTACCCATGGGCATGTGACATTATACTAAAGATAGATGGAACACCCTCCTCCCACATTTACCCAAGTTAACCAGTTCTTTGGGGTAAACCTGCGATGAGAGGCTACTACAATTTGATTCAACTCCCCATGTATAGTTAAGGAAGTGAAACCAACCCAACACCACCAATATGACCTTCTACACATATCACATAACCTACAGGAGCCAACCAACTATTCTAGGTGATCGACCCCTGAGACAACTTGACACTTTACTACCCTAAAGCCTCAGTCGCTCCCATGACATGGGCATGCGTGCAACTGGGGCCCTCTAGTCACTCTCATAGCATGGGCATGTAAGCGACTGGGGTCCTTTTCACCTAGTTCTGAGCCTACGACCCCATATTTTTTACCACCTTTTAAGGGATAGGAGTCAGGCCACTACCCATAACTCCATGAAACCTTTAGGAATGAAAAGTAACATCGAGACATTGATACAAATGCAAATATTTGAACAAAGACTTGAATGGACCCCTACTAGACATGATAGGGATTTCGTATAACATGTCACGAATATGAAATGTACAGGTCATAACAACAAATATGAGCATAGGGGTCTCATACTTATCTAGGAATCGTTAAGAAGCATTGATGCCTTATCACATTAGTTGCATTATCATCTATTGGGTCATATATTCATTGTTCATTCATTTACAAATCAAAACATGATGAGCCATACATCATCACTGTAATAAACCATACTCATAACCGACATATAAACAACATAAATAATAAAGATACATCAACCATAAATGCCACATATGAACAAGTACATTTGCTCATAAAATACCAAGGAAAGGCACTCTTATTAATGAATGCAAAATCCAACCGGGTATGGGACTTCCACGAACCACCCGACCATAGATTGGATGCACAAAATATTTCTTTCAACCAATCACCCTCATGCCATATTCCAAGCATGAATGTGGGACTCATAACCAAAACTCAACCAGGGCTTTCTGAGGCTACACCACCTCATCCTCATAAATAGAACCAAGCTTTACCGCAATCCTAACTGGATCACTAGGCCAAAACAATAAACATGCAATACCAGGATTTTTCGTAATCCCCACCAAATCACTAGACCATAAGCAAGCATGGATGCCTCCAGATTTCTCCACTTACACCATGAGGAATTTGTCTATCTCTTAATCTCTAGGATTTACAGCAGTCCACAGTCTAATTCAGGGATCACTAGGCCATAAATGAGACACCAGTCTCTAGGCTTTATCGCAATCCACACCAGATCACTAGGCCCTAACTAAGACTCCACTCTCTAGGCATTACCATGTCCCATCTCAGGATTCCTAGGCTTGATGGAGAGCACCCACCTCTAGGATTTACCGTATATCACACCATTCACCAATTGAGGATTCCTACGCGCACTGAGGAAAAACAAAATCCAACTTTACCGCAACCCACAGTCTCGTTTAGGGGTTACTAGGCCATGTGTTCTTTCTTTCAGAGATCCACATCACTCAATTTCGAATCCATCCGGTAATATAGATCAACCAAAACATGAGAACCCATCACACCATGGTTATTCGAAAATGGAAAGGCAAGGTTGAGGAACATTGTCACACCTGGGAAAACCCCTGCCCATGACAATAAGAGAACCAAGAACACACATGCATAACCATGCATGCCAAAATTAGTCAGGAAATCACACATGCAAATCGATACCTACAAATAATCCCATTATAGCTGCTTGATCTTACTCTTCCTTGCTTGATCCTTGCTTTCCTTTGTCTTCTTTGCTTTTCTTGATCCAATGTTGAAGTGCTCCAAGAAAACTGTAAGTGTCCAAGAGTGAGAGAGAGAGAGAGAATAAAGAGAGAGTTCAAAACTAAACTGACAAAAAAGGTACCAATTGATCCTCATAAGCCTTTTTATTAATGAGGCATCTATTTTATTCAAGTTTCCATTATTTTCCTTCATTTTCCTCCTCACATGCAAACTGTGACCTTTCACCTTCCTTTTCTCCTAATTTCCATTATTTTCATAAATAAATTACCAAAAAATGCCATTTTCCCTTTCCAAAGCCTTTGCCATTCCTTAACCATAATAAACCAAATGAACACCCACACTAGGATGTGTTGCCCAACATTTAGCTTAGAATAAGTGTCCCACAACGTGGTTATTATTTTTCCCTTATTAACTTTATTTACATGGAATTTTCACCAAGGACGTTACAAAATCCTCCCCCTCAGGGGAACACCTTCCTCGATGTTCAATGACACCTATAACCAACAATATTGTTGTGAACAAAACATACTTCTCATGGAGCTTTATAACCTAGCTCGATGTAGTATTTAAAATGTTCAATCTGCTGAAAACCAAACCAACATAACAACGTGACAACCATAATGACATGGCACTCATACCGCTTATTGGATCTTTATAACACATCTCATGTTGGTATTTACTTCCATATACATATGTACATAAACCAAAACATCACACCAAAACATATACCAAAAACATTCGCTCAACCAACAAATAAGGAAGGATATATTAGCCCGCATCTGATCTACCATATCCCATGTAGCTTCATCGGGCCCAAAGTGCTTCTGCTGCACTTTAACCTACTTGATTGCTCGGTTCTGGAGCATGAGCATTTTTCTCTATAATATACACAAAGGTTACGGCTGGAATTCTCCATCTCGCTACACCTGCAATATAAACCAGTGAATCACATGATCAATATATTTAACATATTTCTTAAGAAATGAAACATGGAAAACATCATGGAATTTCATTGTTGGAGGCACTGCAAGTCGATAGGCTATTGTCCAATCCTTTCAAGAATTTTGAAAGGTCCACAAATCGGAGGTGCAAACTTGACACATGATCCAATCCTCAAGGAGCTCTTATTGGACTTGATACGCAATTATACCTGTTCCCCAACCTGAAATTCCTTAAACAACCTGTTTCGGCCTACATAATTTTTATGTCTATCTTGTGCTGCCTTCAAATTCTTCTTGATTACCTGCATTTCCTGTTCCATTTCCGCCAACATGCCCAGTCCAATCAACACCATGTTAACTAGATCACTCTAACTGATGGGAGTGTTACAACTTTGTTGAATAAAGTTGTCATTGGTGTCAATACGATGATGTCAAGCAATGATGACTACAAGAAACCTTGTCCTTATCTTGAAACCCTAACTTGTAAGAAACCCTAACTATTGAAGAAGCCCTAACGAAGCCTTAATTAGTAATGTCTACTGGTTTCTATAAATCCTAAGCATTAATCCTAAAATTTTAATTCCTAAACACCTACACAAGCATCATATACCTATGCACTTTACCATTACCATATTTATGAAATGACTTTCCTAATTCCTAAACACCTACAACATTTACATATGCACTTTGCCATTACCATATACATTAAATGACTTTGTTTAATGACAAACAAACATGGCATACATGTTCCCTATGACCATACATGGCAGACAATGTATAATTGTTGCATGTACATGGAAAATGGGATACAATGGCAAACAAGGTATTTTGCATGGCAGACAAGTCTTTAGCATGATCTTTTTTTTTTTCCATCTTTCACATGGCAGACATATAATGCATATACATCACATGGTAGACCAATAAAACATTTGTTAAATAAAATATCCCCTTAATCATCCTCATGTTAGCCACTAAAGATATGATTGTCCATTAATAAACTTAGAAGGTCTACTCCTCCATAAACAATGATGTTTTAACCTGTAAAACGATAAAATTAATTTCAGTATCCATTTCATTAGTTGGCCTTATATTCATGTTGACTCCAACATGTTGGATGCTATGAAGAGACGTGTCTTTTCAATTTAGATTAAAACCATTATAAATATAAACATGTGCTCATCATTTTGGCAAGGAACTTCGGTCAAGTTGAGTGAGAAAAACTCGGGTCTGTAGAGCAAACAAGAAAGAGAAGCAGGTCTACAAAGTAGAACGACGAAGATATCAAAGACAGACTAACACAAGAAATATATTTGAAGAACATTTGTTTTTTCTCGTTATATTTTGGATTATTAAACACAGACATGGAGAACAAAAGCTCAGACCAAGCTTAGAATTTTCTATAGAGCTCGGACTTAGGAGTGAATCATTACCTCAGGCTAGACAAGGAGCAGACCTTGGATTAAGCATAAGAATCATTGCGTATCACTCACAGAAGCGAGAATAAGAACTTGGACCAAGCAGAATATTGAAGAAATTATCTTATAAGCCATGACAGAGCTCTAACTTATCATAAAAGGGAAGAATAGACTTTTGGCTAGCCCTTGATTTGGAAAACAAAGATCGGATCCATGAACAACAATAGACTTTGACTAAACAATTATTGAAGGTGAAGAAAGAAGTCTTGTAGCAGTATTTGAAATAAAAACCACATTTGTTGCAGACCTTGGAAGAGTAGTCTATGAACTAATTATTGAAGGCATTCACCTCTTGCTTGAATAAGAAACACATATTTGTGCATACGTATGTGTGGCTTATATACTCATATTTTGAGAAATCCTATCTGTGTCCTTTTGTAATTTTAACCTTTTTATGGACTTCTTAGGAGTTGCCTTATGATATTGTTGAAGCAGGATTGAGGAGCTAGTGAAGTAGTTACTTTGGAG
Organism: Pinus tabuliformis; assembly: GCA_031772625.1. Lineage (NCBI taxonomy): Eukaryota > Viridiplantae > Streptophyta > Pinopsida > Pinales > Pinaceae > Pinus > Pinus tabuliformis. Next base: position 1,905,528,080 of record CM062818.1, on the reverse strand, counting down.
TATTATTAAGCATCGTTGAAGACACTTTGTGAAGATATCGTTGAGCATACCTTGGAGAGTACTTTGGAGCAGACATTTGAAGACAGTTTGGGCTTTGCTTGACACGTCACCAAAGCATTATTGAAGGATCTTTGAAGTCTTGGTAAAGCAACTTGTTGAAGGACATTGTATGCAGACCTATTGAAGCCCCTTGGAGACATTAATTGGAGACCATGATGCATTGTTGAAGTCATCATGAGGTGACCTTGGAGAATTTGTTTGGGTGAAATGAAGAGTTGTGGTGACAACTTCTAAGAAGATAAAGTTGTCATTGATGAAGTGATTTGGAGATTAAGTGAAGGCATTGTTGAAGGTGAATATTTTGTCAGGGCTCGTTGCAGAAGATATTGGGAGCCGTGAAGAACCATTGAACTTATATTGACAAATTGAAGTAGTGGGTTGGAGCCCTAGAGGATAGGAGTCCTCAAGAAGACCAAGTTGGAGCCTGTACTAGAGATAGGGTTGGAGCCTCATGAAGTCCAAGTTGGTGCTTGAAAAAATATAGTTTTGATCCTGGTGGATTGGAGATTGGTGTCTTCATCTAGGGCTAGAGACCTAATTATTATTGTACTTGATTTATTGTAAAGAAGGGGATTTGATTCCTCGTCATTTCTAAGTAATAAAATTATTATTCTATCATTGTTTAGTTTGTGTTCTAATTATAAGTGATCTTAACTGGTAAAATAACAATTGAAGAGAAATATTGATTCACCCCCACCCCCTCTCAGTATTTCCAACAGATTGGTTTTACCTTCATAGGACTAAGTTAGAAGGCTATTGAGTGCTTGGATGATGATGGAGAAAATAAATATTGCAGGTGTAACACCCTCTTCCCATGTCCACCCAAGTAACCATGCCAACCGAGGTAAACATGAGACGAGAGGCTACTATGACCTCCTATGTGACCTTAAGGAAGTGGAATCGACAGAAACATCACGCACAGTCATCTAACATCATCAAAAAAACCCTCAAGAGACAAGTCAACCACTCTCTTATGCCATAGTCGCTCTCATGCTATGGGCAAGGGAGCGACCAACAACCTAAATTCGCTCTCACAGGCTTGCTTGCCAGCGACTAGAGACCAAAATTGTCAGTTTTGTGCCAGCGACCCTAGGATTTAAGCCACTTTTTTAGGCCCAGAGCCCAGGTCATTGCCTAGAATGGAGTGATAGCTTGAAATCAGTAAAAGTACAGGGAAATAATGATGCAAAAGAAATAAGTTGAAGAAGTCCATAACTAGACCCCTTGTTATAGACATATTTTGGCACATCAACCCCAAACTTATATGTCAATAAACTAGGGCTCGTTCAACCCCTAAAAGAGTTGTTTCATACCCTAAAGGAACATAGTCATCTGAATACATCATTCCCCAAAAGTTCCATCTGAGAGACCATCCAGAAATTGCCTAAACTGAACCATACTAACTGCTCCACTGGCAAAGTGCGATGCATACTGACTGCTCCACTACCAGGGTGCGATGCATACTGTTTAGGCCTTCTATAGGGTGCGATGGGCGAGGATGGACAAATTTCCGGGACAGTTTTCTAAGTGGATGCTCATAGAATCTTCTAAAAACTCCTCCTATGCCACTTGCCTCTCTGAATTCGCCCAAGGATGAATAAGGGATCTAAACTTCAATTATCCCTTCTCTTATGGAACCAAATGTAACAGGTGGAATGACACTAATAAAACCCCATGGATGACTCACACCCTTGAACATATTTATAAATGGATCCCTCATCCAAAAGATCCGGAGGCGGGGAATATTGTGAATTGCAAGTAAGTGTTGATAGTTTGTAATTGAGAAAAGAGCATTGTATTGTTGGAGTGATCTTGCTATTTCATGAGGTGAAGAAGGATTGAAGCTGGGAGGATGATGTTGGATCAGACAACTGGGTTGTAATTCTCCCTTCTATTAATAAAGTTCTTCAAGTTTTCTTCCATATGATTGTGCAATTGTGAATGTTATCATTTGTGAATGCTATCATCTGTTCATTATATATCTGATTCTATAATATTTATGTTGTTATAGATCACAATGCTTTGATGGTCCTTTGTTGTTGTACTTGTGGAGGTACTCTCCAAGCGTGTTAAGTACGGGGAGGAGTTGCGGGTTCTATCAAAGGGGAGAGAGATCAAACAAGGGATCAAGTGGAAGTCCCAAGTTGGTTCCATTATCTTTCTCTTATCTATTACACATAGAAGAAATCATTGAATTGCTTTAAACTGTTGTTTCTAGGGTAGCTACCAAACCTAGAGGGCTAGCATTCTTTAGGAATACTAGTTTTCCCATAAACAAATTGGCGACTCCGCTCGGGAAGATCAGATGTTTGTTTGTTGTTATTGTTTGTTTTATGTTCAATTTGATAAGCTATAGACAAAGCCCGAAGTCAGCCAGAAAGCCTTCGAACTACTCTTGCTTTGCAATTGCATAGTAGATGAATGTTGCTTCAGTCCATCTCTGGTTTAGTTTATGAATTGAACATCTGACTTGTAAGCACATCTAGATGCCCTTTAGGTAGCTCAGTAACCTCTCAAGACATTCCTTAATACTTTACTCTTTACTGTGCATCAAAACCCACCTTAACTCATTGAAACCAACTCCACATTTGAGCCAAAACCCATTTTAGTTGCGCTCCCTGGACCATCGCACTGTCTCCCACTGTGACTCAGTATGCATAGCACCTCCCAAGTGTAGTAAGTGTGATGCATCTCATATTCTATGAAGCCTAGGTGCGATGATTGACTGAGCTCTTTTTCCATTCTAGAAATTGAGGGTTTGGACCTCGTTTTCAGTTTTGTTTGGTTGTTTTACTGCAAATGAACAATGCCTCTTTACTGAAACTTCCTTGTATCACTTAGATCAGCCTCAATTACATTAGGATTAGTGAATGTTTTTGTGTGTTTGTTCATCATTTACAATCCTTGGTCAAAAAGTTGTTTAAATCGATTTGTCGCTTTGGTACAAAAAGTGTCATAATTGTCGTTTTGTGTCAAAAAGAGAAGTGTCGTGGATTCTTCCTTCCCTTGATAGTCGATTGAACTTTTCTTCATGTATTTGGTTTGATTTTTTTATATTCAAAGTGTCGAAAGCATTTTTGTTCAAAATTGAAAAGTGTCATTGAGTCTTCCTTTCTCTTTTGAAGAAGAAATTGTCGAAAATGTCATTTTGAGTGAAATATTTCAGATCTTTGCAGCATTTAGTTTTCCTTTTTGGCATTTTTCACATTAAGGAGAACAAAAATAAATACATGCATTTGCATTTAGCATTTTTTTAGTTTTGTGTGCAAAAATATGATTTAGGAAAATGCACTAGTGTGTGCTCTTTGCTCTTTGTTTAAAAAGCATTGTTAGTTTTCTTTCCCTAGTAGCTAGGATTTTTATTGCTCAAAATAAACAAAGATTGTTTATCATTGTAGATTGCATCTTAGGAATTTCAAATCATCATCACGCGGTGAACCATTGAAAGGAAAACTCTAAACAAGATCAACTTTAAAATGAATTTCAATGAATCTAACAATGCTTTGGAACTTAACGCAACATATCTAGAGGTCTAGGCTAGTGACGTGTTCCGGCGTCATTAAAACTAGTGGCTATCGTTTTCATTGAAGGTTGGGTGATTCCTCCTCCTTGATATGACAAGTGCTAGCACGGACTTGTGCTCCCCATACCATCGCATATATATTGGGAGACCACAATAGGCTTATATCCTTTATCCATAGGAAGCTGAGTCTGTCGCCTTATTGATCACAATGCATTGAACACAGCATTCGGGAAGATTGACTGCCGTACATAAGTCCTTGGTAATTTCTCTTTAATTTATCACTAGGGTGTATATTGTAGTTTTGTGATTGGTTTGGTAATCCCCCTGTCTAGATATTCTATAGTAGTCACTTTCATTCCTTTTCGACTCTTTAAAAGAAAAGGTCCATCTGAGTACTTGTCCTTTCAAGCTCATTAAAAATCGAAGGAGACTAGAGTCATCTTTGGCTTTTTCTCGACTCTTAAAAACTGAAAAAGCAAAGTTGTGTCCAAGCGTCATCAAAATTAATTGAATTCGGAATAACATCCCTGTTCCTTAGTTGATCTTAGGTTGAGACATATGGCAACGAATTCGGAGTCCACTGATCAAGGAATCCCTTTTGAGGGGAACCCTAGTCATTTTCCTTCTTGGGGAAATATTGGTGCTCCTTATATGGCTACATTGTCACTTGCGAGACTTACCATCGGCCTGCTAGTATGGATGTTCTCAACCTCCGTGATTCAAAATGCCGTAATCTCTCTGCAATCGAGTACACCTCTAGTTGAACTTGAAATTAACCCTTTGCCTTCTTCCTCGTTTGTTTCTCCCTCCCCTTCTTCCTCTTCGCTTGGTGAAAGTAGTGATACTAGTAACCAGGTGGCTGAGAAGAAGAAGAAAGGGAAGGAGAAGAAGAAGAAGCCAATTCAGCAAGGGGGCAACCAAGCAACCATTGCTTTGAATGCATCATCTAATAAAATCCGTCCATTAAAATTCCCAAAGCTAAATATTCGTGCATAATTTGTCCGAGAGGCCATTTTCATCGGGATTGTCCTTGCTTTCCTCAGATCTTGAAAGAATGGTGTTCCCGTTCACACCATCCCGTGTCATCAACCTCTGGAGATCATGTTGATAACACACCATCAACTAGTGATAGTAAAGTTCATGGACGAAAGGGAAAGGTCAAAATTCCATGTAGGTTATGTGAAGGTAATCATGCCCTTCACCTTTGTCCTTTTTTGGATGAAGCCAAAAGAGTGTTGGATAACCGTCCTGCTTCACCGCAGTGACTCCCATCTGGTTACAAGAAACTCTCCCCAAGTCCTTCACTAGTTGAAAACCGACTGACTTAAATCAACCATCGGTCAAAACCACTCTCTCTGAAAGTGAATCCAACGAGTCTAAACCCGACCCAAATCAGCAGGTCGAGGTAACGGTTGACCCAATTTCACCTTTAGCTAATCGTAACATTGTGTAAAAATGAAACTGAATTCAAGCATAGTTTTGCCATTTCAAGCTTGTGTAAAAATGAAACTGAATTCAAGCATGGTTTGTTCGATTCAAGCTTGTGTAAAAAAGAAATCGAATCCAAGCATAGTTCCCCCATGGTTCAAGTTTGTCAAAAAATAAACCCATTTAAAAAAAAATTAACCTTTTTGATTGCCATTCTATCAGCCTTTTGAACCTTGGTTGTGTACCTCCCATCACCACCATCCCTTTGGCCGATCATACACTCTCACTTGGTTGTTTTACCCCTTTGAGGAATAGTTGCAATGAGTGGTCTTATTAGCCAGCCTCTTCATAGAATTCAACATGTTTTGAGAAGTTCCAAATTCACCGGAACCAATTGCTACCCTAGACACCACTCGTTCCTCTCGAGTCTCCTTTAAAGCTTTTTCAGACTTGTTAAATATGAAAAGATTGTCAAGCGCTTGTCATTTTCAGCTCGTTAAAGTGATTGGAAATGCCAAGAGTCCTCTTTTAACCTTTTTCAAACTCGTTAAATATGAAAAGATTGTCGAGCGCTTGTCATTTTCGGCTCGTTAAAGTGATCGGAAATGTCATCCCTTTTGTATTATTTTATCCTTTTTTCGGACCTGAGGGATTATTTTACGAAAAAGAACTTATGGAGTTTTCTTTTCGTCCCTTTTCAAACTCTCTAAACATGAAAAGGACCAAGTTATCCTTGTCGTTAAACTTGTTAAAACAATAGTGACAAACTTGTCCATTCTAGATGAGGTCGAGATTCACTGTCGCTAGACTCGTTAAAACATAGCGACAGGTTTGCCCAAAGGGCAAATTATAGAACAAGCATATGTTATCCTCCTCAAGCTTGAAAAAAAAAAAAGAGGTACTGGTCAACAATGACTGGGGAAAAAGGGAAGAAACTTGAAGAACTTATGGTAGCAGGTCGCTCTTGAACATGACATTTTCACTTCATCTCCATTATTGAGTTGGGTTGGGTTATTCCGTTCACCGGTCATATCACCATTGGTCTTTCATACCATCCATCTTTTGGGGTTAACACTACCAATTCATCTCAGTGTCGCCGACATGTTCAAGAGAAGTCATTTGGTTGAGAAACCACCATCTAGTTAATGTATCATCCACTGAAATACCTCCAACCTTCATTTTTTTCATGACCACCATTCCTGAACCTTGTGTCGTCAATTCATTTTCACCTCCAGAAATCATTTGCTTCATTTCGTGTCGCAGATGTGGGATACATCAAGGCCCTCCTACGACGAGTCACTTCTTGACGACATCAGTTCATTATCCAAGAAGTTGACTTAGAAACACCCCTTTCAGTGCTTTGAAGCTTTCATACACCCATGGCAAGTTTCTCACTTCCGACAATAGGTTGACATCAATGGCCTTCGACCGAAAGATTTTGCGTGGTGTTCGACATCGGATCATATATTCACACCACGTGAATTGTACTGTAGTACCTTGAGGGTCATTATCATTATCGATGATTCCTCTCGTGTCTGTTAACAACTTACATCATTGGCTGGTAATTAGGCGATGTCTTTCCATGTTCAACTTCAGAACATATTTTCACATGGATCGACTTGTACATCGAGCGAAGATTGAACGAGTTTGAAGACCCCGAATCTAGTTTCATCCATCCGGGCTGCAATATAGTCAGGAATGTAAATCAAATGTACAAAGGCTCTGCACAGATGGTCATCCTAACCATGGATGATGACTCTATATATGAAGAATCACTAGTCTGCATCTGCAGACGACTATCTGATCTATGCACATGAAATGAAATTTATGAAGGTGAGCATGGGAATGCCTCCCTCAGCTAGATCATGAAATTATATTATGATGATGTATTGTATTGTAACTTATGCAGGTCACCTTCCAGTTCGAAACTTCGGATCCTCATGATAAAGCATTTCACCCAACATGAATATTTACGACCTCATGCTTTAGGGGGCAACTGTTATAGACATATTTGGGCACATCAACCCCAAACTTATATGTCGATAAACTAGGGCTCATTCAACCCCTAAAAGAGTTGTTTCATACCCTAAAGGAACATAGTCATTTGAATACATCATTCCCCAAAAGTTCCATCTGAGAAAACATCCAGAAATTGCCTAAACTGAACCATATTGACTGCTCCACTGGCAAAGTGTGATGCATACTAACTGCTCCACTACCAGGGTACGATGCATACTGTTTAGGCCTTCATAGGGTGCGATGCATACTGTTTAGGCCTTCATAGGGTGCGATGCATATTGTTTAGGCCTTCATAGGGTGCGATGGGTGAGGATGCACAAATGTACGAGACAATTTTCTAAGTGGATGCTCATAGAATCTTCTTGAAACTTCTCTTATGCCACTTGCCTCTTTGAATTCGCCCAAGGATGAATAAGGGATCTAAACTTCAGTTATCCCTTATCTTATGGAACCAATTGTAACAGGTGGAATGACGCTAATCAAACCCCATGGATGACTCACACCCTTGCACATATCTATAAATGGATCCCTCATCCAAAAGATCCGGAGGCGGGGAATATTGTGAATTGCAAGTAAGTGCTGACAGTTTGTAATTGAGAAAAGAGCATTGTATTGTTGGAATGATCTTGCTATTTCATGAGGTGAAGAAGGATCGAAGCTGGGAGGATGATGCTGGATCAGACAACTGGGTTGTAATTCTCCCTTCTATTAATAAAGTTCTTCAAGTTTTCTTCCATATGGTTGTGCAATTGTGAATGTTACCATTTGTGAATGCTATCATCTGTTCATTATATATCTGATTCTGTAATGTTTATGTTGTAATAGATCACAATGCTTTGACGGTTCTTTGTTGCTGTACTTGTGCAGGTACTCTCCAAACGTGTTAAGTACGGGGAGGAGTTGCGGGTTCTGTCAAAGGGGAGAGAGATCAAACAAGGGATCAAACAGAAGTCCCAAGTTGGTTCCATTATCTTTCTCTTATCTATTACACATAGAAGAAATCATTGAATTGCTTTAAACTGTTGTTTCTACGGTAGCTACCAAACCTAGAGGGCTAGCATTCTTTAGGAATACTAGTTTTCCCAGAAACACCCCTACTAGCCATGACAGGCATTTCGTCAAACAAGTTGATCCAGATTTAAATAGGAACGCAACAAATTACAGATATAACCATAAATACAGAGATGCAACAAAAATAATACTTCATTTCATTAATGTAAAATACTGAAATATGCTTACAAACAGAAATGGAAATAAACCAGCTAGGGCAATGGTAACTTATCTCTGAGAAGAGATGTGGTGGCTACATGCCTCTAAACTATGTTACAATGAGGCTCGAAGGCCTATTTATTGTTGAGAAACAATGGAAAACCCTAAACATCCAAAAACCTAACCCTAGGAGATGAATCGCCAAACTGTGGGCCCCGTTTGGGTAAATTGGTACATCAACTTCCCAGGGTCGTAACTTTGGCATACGATCTCCGTTTGACTTGAACAATACATCGCTAGAAAGATTTATCCGAGGACTACAACTTTTGGGTTTAAAACTTCAAACAGTGACCCATATTGCTCTCGGTTTTCACAAAAAACGTCGTTTAGGGCCTCAAAACGGCTCCGAAAGTTCAGGACTCGAAAACTGCTAAAAATAGTAAATTGTGCTACAGTTAAGGAAACTGAAAAACTAAAAGAGACAGTTGTGGGGGTCAAAGTGGGATAGGCCACCAACATCCGCCTGGATCATTCCTCCCCCCTTAGGAAGTAATTGCCCCCATTGTGTTGATTCCCCCCATGAGATGAGGAAACTTCTACTGAACTTGGTCCTTGGTGAGTTGTTTTGTAACCTCTAACGTGTGCAGTAGTGGTGGGAAGCATGGTCGAGGGCGGTCCACATTGAACACTCGGTGAAAGCGAAGTAATGGGGGAATGTTGTGCTCCAAAGCATTGTTTCTCACAACCTAGGTAATGGTGTAAGGACCATATCGACGTGGTCTAAGCTTTTGAAGGGCTCTTGCAAGGCGTTCTTTCTGCAGATGCAACCAGACTTTGTCGTCACCTGAAACTTGTGTGGCACCCGATGTTGATCATGTCACTGCTTGTACTTGGCATTTTCCGCAATGGAGTGGCGATAGATTGACCCGTTGGGTAGAGGTGCTCTAGAAGTCAGATCAGACAAATGCTTGACCTGACAGTGCAACAATACCCCTGTGGGTGAGGAGAAGATGTCCCTGTCTTCTTTGACCATATCCACCTGCTTCTGCTGTGTGGAGGAACCCTTCTTAGCGGCCATGGATGTGGCTACGATCTTCCCCTTGCTTTGAGGGCGAACCAGACAGAAAATAAATTTCCTAATCTGGGAGATGATCTTACTGCCTTTCTTAGTAGAGATCAAAGAAGTGGTGGTAGGTGAGGCTACCTCCGGTATCTTCTATAATGTATTACACAAAGAAATAATAACAGCGCAAGGCTTGACTCATACACATCATGTTGCCTCCACAAGTATGTTTGGCCTAATAATACATCACAAACATCAAGCAGTGCAACATCACACAATACCTCATCTATGAAGGGCTTGATGTTGTAGGGAAGGTGGCACTGATGGCGGACTCGGAGATCTCGTCCTTGGTGAAGCCTCCCAATGTTGTACAGTTGCGGGTGTGGTATGGTTGGAAGTCCCAGCTGCTTCACGACCTCTACTGAAATGAGGTTCTTTTGGCTCCCACTGTCAACAGTGAACTGCAGCGACGAACCCTTCACCCACATCTGTGAGTGGAAAAGACGCTCCCCCTCCTCTGGATCTTCGGGCTCATTCTTCTGGATCGTAGTGGTGGCAACAATGGCGTTGGGCTCCGCATCAAATATCTACTTCCTTTTGTTATTCCTCTTGTTGGGTTCTGACTCAGGGTCGGAACATGCATCTGATTCTAAAGCCTTCAACTCGGTCATCAGTGACTGCTTGGTTCAACACTCACTTGTGTTGTGAGTGGGGCTCTTGTGGAACTCACACCACTTTCCTGTGTCCTTCTTTGACTTCTTGGTGTTGTTATTTTATTGCGACTTCGACGGGTTGTCTTGGGTCACCTCGCCTTGGCTTTGTCCTTTGTTTTTCGGATTCGCAGATCCAAAGTATCGCTCCTTCTGTTTAAACTTATGCTTGATCTTGATAGTGTATCGGTATGTCGTGCCGAGCAAGGAGATGTCCAGGAACTCCATCACGTGATGGATGTATCTATGTAGGCAGCCACGGTACTTCAGTACCAAATGTTTCTCAGAATCCTTGATGCCCAACTTCGTGCGCAAGGTATGAAAAACATTGGTAAACTCCGACACATCTTGTTCCCTTCCCTGCCGCAGTGTGGTCCACTTTATGTATTTGTCGTCGTAGCCGCTGATAGGGTAGTACTGCTCCTTGATGGCATCCCGAAATGAATTCCAAGTGGGAGCGGCTGAAAACAATGAGTTCGTACTTTCATCCTTCTGCACACAGTAGGTTTCTCACCAGTCCTTGACGTGGGGGCCTGCTTTGAGAAGAGCGAAAGTAATCATTTCCCGGCTGGAAAAATCATGAACAAAAAACTACCCTTCTAGCAGATTTAACCATTTATCTATGACATCTTCATCTATCTAACACTCGAATATGGGGATTTCAAAGTTAACTTGTACCTTAAATGGTGTGGCATTTCCAGAGTAGCTGCTAGAAGTAGTTGCGTCGCCCCTGGGTAGCTGCTGAAGGATCTGGGCAAAGTTGTCCATCATCACGTTCCTTTGTCGCTCGAGGGCTTCTTCGAGCAAGATTTTTATAGGATCTCCTACCCCCTTGTCTTTCTTTTCATCTGCCATGGGAGGTCGTCGGGATTTGTGAGGCTTGTCTTACAAAGGTTCCACCAGTTCAATCCCTAATTCCTTATATCCCGACCTCGTTGGGGACATGCAAAGAAAAACAGAGAAAGAGCAGACCGCTCTGATACCATTGATCCGAATTTAAACAAGAACGCAACAAATTATAAATATAACCATAAATACAGAGATGCAACGAAAATAAAACTTCATTTGATTAATGTAAGATACTGAAATATGCTTACAAACAGAAATGGAAATAAACCAGCTAGGGTGATGGTAGCTTATCTCTGAGAAGAGATGTGGTGGCTACATGCCTCTGAATTGTGTTACAATGAGGCTTGAAGGCCTATTTATTGTTGAGAAACAATGGAAAACCCTAAACATCCAAAAACCTAACCCTAGGAGATGAAACGCCAAATTGTGGGCCCTGTTTGGGTAAATTGGTACATCAACTTCCTGGGGTCGTAACTTTGGTATACGATCTTCGTTTGACGCACAAAATACCTCGTTAGAAAGATCTATCCGAGAACTACAACTTTTAAAAGAGCAACATCAATTTTTGACCCATGTTGCTCTCGGCTTTCCCAAAAAACATCATTTAGGGCTGCAAAACGGCTTCGAAAGTTCAGGACCTGAAAAACTGCTAAAATTAGTAAATTGCGCTAAAATTAAGGAAACTGAAAAACCGAAAGAGATAGTTGTGGGGGTCCAAGTGGGATAGACAGGTGGCCACCAACATCCACCTAGATCATTCCTCCCCCTTTAGGAAGCAATGGTCCCCATTGCATTGAGTTCCTCCATGAGATGAGGAAACTTCTGTTGAACTTGGTCCCTGGTGAGTTGTTCTGCAACCTCTGATGTGTCCAGTAGTGGTGGGAATCATGGTCGAGGGCGGTCCACATTGAACACTTTGTTCAAGTGAAGGAATGGGGGAATGCTGTGCTCCAAAGCATTCTTTCTCACAGCCTTGGTAATGGTGTAAGGACCATATTGGAGCGGTTTGAGCTTCTGATGGGCTCTTGTATGGTGTTCTTTCTGCAAATGCAACCAGACTTTGTCGCCCACCTGAAACTTATGTGGCACCCGAAGTTGATCATGTCGCTGCTTGTACTTGGCATTTTACACAATGAAGTGGCGTTAGATTAGCTCATTGGGTAGAGGTGCTTGGGAAGTCAGATCGGACGAATGCTTGACCTGAGAGTGCAGCGGTACCCCTGTGGGTGAGGAGAAGATGTCCCTTCCTTCTTTCATGACCGTATCCACCTACTTCTGTTGCGTGGAGGAACCCTTACCAGGGGCCATGGATGTGGCTATGAACTTTGCCTTGCTTTAAGGTCAAACCAGACAGAAAATAAATTTCCTAGTCTGGGAGATGATCTTACTGCCTTTCTTAGCAGAGATCAAAGAAGTGGTGGTAGGTGGGGCTACCTCTGGTATCTTGTATAGTGTATTACACAAAGAAATAATAACAGTGTGAGGCCTTGACTCGTACACATCATGTTGCCTCCACAAATATGGTTGGCCTAATAATACATCACAAACATCAAGCGGTGCAACATCACACAATACCTCATCTGTGAAGGGCTTTATGTTGTAGGGAAGGCGGCACTGCTGGCAAACTTGGAGATCTCGTCCTTGGTGAAGCCACCCGATGTTGTACAGTTGTGTTGAAGCCCCGAAAATCGGGTCGACAACAAGGGGGATACCCACTCGGTCCGGACCTTGGTTGGCAGCTCCTTATCCTTTGGTATAGCGGGTCCGACTGGGGATAATGGGATCAGTTTTCCAATCTAAGGGGTGTTTGTGTGTGTAGAGTTAGATGATGCTGATCTAGGAGTATTTAAAGCTAATTTAATTCAAACGTCTAAACTAAGTCTATGCTATTGTAATCTAATGAGAAACAACACATCTAATCTACGCTAACCCGGGGTGTATTTCTTCTATTATGCGATCTAAAGAGATTTCGAACAATAACTGGTAATAAAGATCATTCAGCTATCATAAGAATAGAAATCAATTAAGATAAACCATTCTGCATAAAAATTTAAGCAAAACAGTTGTGAACAGCATATCGCATAATAAGTTATTCATATATCAAACACAAATAAATGATTCCACCGTACATAAGTGCCAAATGGTAACCCACACATTCATGCATTAACATATAAACAACTGAAAACTGCATATCACTTTAAGAATATAAGCAGAAATTGGTCAAGAGATAAAAGTACCATTTATGACTGGTTCCACTCATAAGCTTCAAGCAATAACGATTTATCTCTCCTTGTTCTAACATCTACTAAGAGTACAAAAGTGCAACATCAATAGCAGACATTAAATGCAAACATTAATAAATCTCGATCCATCCATTCATCAAAACCTCCTCTGAGGGTGCAGAAGTGCATGTTCCGAGGACAAGTTTTTGACAAATTTTTGGACCCTTCTCTAAATGCATGAGAAGGGTTAAAATACTACTTCCTAATTATAATAATAGTATTATTACAAAATTTAGGATGCGGTTTTCAAATGACTGTCCTTTTTCTAATCTAGTTAAAAGAAAAAACAACATTCTAAATAAGGCTACTTCTGAACTTGGTCCTTAAAGTTGCAAGTGTTCAGCATGGGCTTGAGGAGAGTCGGCTGACTGATTTCGGCGCTAAGCTGGGCTGCGAAAACAGCATCTACGAGAGCTGGCACTACTTTTTCGGCCGCGTTTGTGATGCATTTCACCGTCATCCATTGGCTGTGCGGCTTGACCAAGTACGTCCAGTAACATTCCCAATTCAACCTGGCTAATGCTTGGATTGCTCTCCCCTTTGCCTGCGCTTTCTGCTTCCATTCTGCTTCCAGTTGTAACTTATTTGGTAGGTACCCCGGGGTGGTCTTTGCGATTAAATTGGCCCTGTGTAAATTCTCATTTACACAGTCGATAAGAATGCTTGCCTGTGTAGCCGCTGTCTCCGCTGCTCGCTCCGCCTGCCTGATTTGATCATCCCATTTATTAAAGAGCAATTCTTTATGATTTTCATTTATCCTGGGTGCACCTGCTCTTTTCCCTTCAGCATCATCCTGCCAAGTTAAGTATTCTGTCACCCTTCTGTCACTCAGATCATAGTCACTGCGCAAGTCTACCACTTGATTGGTGATTTTATCGCTCAGCTCGCAATAGTGACTCCACTGTGATATTTTACGCCCCAACTCTTCATGTTGCTGCAGTAGTTGCTCATTTAAGCCAATAGATTCTGAAATAAATTCTGCCAGCTTAGGCTCATCTTTATGCATTTCTTGTAAAGTCTGCAATTGTTTTCCTTTCTCGTCTAGACTTCTTTGATAGCCTATCTGCATCTGTTGAAAGTCTTCCTGCAGCTTCTCGAGTTGTTTGGAAGCTTCAATATTAGCATTGGCTTGTTGCAACTGTTGTTGCGGCAGCTGTATCTGATCTTCTTGTTCTTTCAATAGTTGTTGAACTTCCGATGCCTTATCAATAGTTGCAGAAGCATATGCTTCTGCGATCTGAGACAGCTTAGTGAGATTTTCAGTCGGGTTATTGTTGGGGTCTTTCCATAAGACGTCCAAATGTTCAACATCTTGTGACAGTGTATTTTATAGTTTTATTTTCTTCCTCTGTCTCCTTACAATTGCTTTGTATTGGGGACTATAGAATACATCCAGTGGGGGAATTTCTTCTACATTAAGTAGAAGCTCAGAAGGTGGAGCGATAGGAATGTGCTCCGTTTCTGTGACACTGCTGACTATGGTCGGAACCACTTCTTGCACTACCTGTGTATTGTTCACAGGTGTTTTCGGGGCTTGCCCTTCAAGATTGATCAATTCATTGAAGGTTTCCCATTCTTTGTCCAGTTCTGTTGTGACGAGTGGTGTTTCGATGACACGAGGGGGAACATCTCTTGGCGGGGAGGCGATAACTTGTTGTTGAGACATTGCACTTGACTGAGCTGTATCTTTAGTTGTTTCTTCGTTTTTTCCTTGGTCGTATCCAGACTCTTTAGGATGCTTAGGTACTCCTTGCGCAGCGTTGGATTTAGATTTAGAAGTGCTAGAGTTTTCGCTGAGACTAATGCTTGGAGTTGGTTCTCTAGCAGGCAGTCGCAGCTTCTCTAGAGGAATATTGGCCAGCCTTCTTTCCCTGTATAACATGAATCTTTGGAGGTCATCTGGAGACAACCTCGATCGAGCTTCCCGCAAAATTTCTTGGAGTGAACTTCTACTCTGGAACAAATCATCAAACAAATCTTTCTTTCCAGCGAACACTTTTATTTTGACGTTCGTTGTGAACTCTTGGGCAACATCATTTGGGTCAAATGGCCTTGCTGGGAATTTAAATAATTGAAGACATGTCACATTCTCCACTTCGGCGAAAGCGTGTCCTACATCGAACAATGAGAAGGCCCCACAAGCTATAGGAAATTGAGGCCATATGGCCTTCTTCTTGTCCTTTAGGTCTTTGGTCAGGCCGCCTTCTGAACAGGTTTGATAAGCAATTTCCCGAGCCAAAAGTTTATCAGGGATATATAGAGGTAGGACA
The DNA here is from genome assembly GCA_031772625.1 of Pinus tabuliformis. Lineage (NCBI taxonomy): Eukaryota > Viridiplantae > Streptophyta > Pinopsida > Pinales > Pinaceae > Pinus > Pinus tabuliformis. The sequence continues at coordinate 1,905,512,667 of CM062818.1, read as the reverse complement.
TGTGGAGGTACAGTGCTTCCAAAAACTCCAATATAATTAAACCATTCTTCCCCGAACCATCTCGCGATGGGGATGATGTCAATTTGTGCCTCGGGAGAGCACCTCGGGGGGTCTTCATCATACATTATTGTATACAAGGGCAAAATAAGCCCGTGGCAAATCTGGTAGAAGTGAGGGACGAACTGAGAATCCCATAACACCTTATGATAAACATGGATAGGCAATGGGTCCTGGGTAGTCCATTTCCAACCCATAATAGGGAATTTAGACACAAGACAAACAGAATCCATAACATATGCAGACAGATAAAAAGGAGGATAGATCCTTTGAGACGAGGATATTTTAGACCGGTAATTGATAACAGCTGTGTATAGATTATCAGAAAGGATTTTGGCCCAATCTATAATATCGACATTTGTGGCAGCATCAATTAATGGTAGCCATTCAGACGAAAACTTATTGATATCCGGCATCCCAAATAACCTACAAAGCATGGCCGCAGCAAAACAATATGGAGAGGTGAGGGAACCAGTGCTGTACATACCGTTTTTGTCCTTTTTGAGCGGCTCCTCTTTTCTAGACCAATCTCTAGTGGTCTCTGATAGGTCTGGGTTCTCCGCCGCGAATTTCTTAACGAATTGTGCGTTATATGTCACCTGCGGTTCAGGAAGATGATACATAAGCTTCAAATCTTGCGCAGCGAACGATCCGATGAGCCCGTGTCCTTAAACTTTGAATTGTCTGTTGTTCATGTCTGCATCATCAAGTATCCACTTGATCATATCCGTATATGGTAGAATATTGGGTCTTGCCGCTATCCTGTGAAGAAATGAACATGCTAGCTCCTCTGAGGACGCCTCAGAAGAGCGTTGTGAGCCTGTACATGCTTTCCCATGTTGATATCCCTGCATCTCTGTTACAGGCTGTGTCTATATACAAAGGCGCCATCTCCTTTGTTTTTTCCTTCGCTTCGGAGCTTTGAGCTTTATTTTTCTTTCCCATTTCTTCCTGCGTTTGTGTTTGAATTGTCTTAGCTCTTCGTTCCTGCAGATTACGAGTGAAATGGAAATGACTGATCTAGAAAGGTGATGGGAGAGTTTTAAATGCAACAGATGTATCAAATATGCCACCTTACATGAAGTAAATCTCTACAAAGGCACGCGTCTTTAATTCGTTTAATAACTGACAACTAATTCATTTACTATCATTAAAAGCGCATGATTTCGAGTCAGATTATGGTAAGTGGCTTTTCTTTGAATGGCGTGCCCAAAGGATTCGTAATGAAGTGATTTATGATTTGCTTACGTAACCTCGCATATCGCGCGATCGCAAATCATACCATCGCAAATCGCAAGGGTGCAATATCGCAACATCGCAGATCGCAGAAGTTTGATGTTTGCCAAATCTTGCCGGCTCATTTATGCGATATGCGATCTTGAAATCGGCGTTATCGCAGATCAGTGAATCTTTAAGTTTTTCTTTATGAGTATTACTTTGTTGCGACGCGATGTTATTCTTAACACGAGGATCTTGCACATACCGATATTTAAAGAGAAATGGAGGTATTTCCTATCTTTTTGCAACGCGACTTTAAAGATTTTCTCCTTATCATAGACTTAGGTTTAAAATATTCAAAAGACTTACCTAAGCCCATGATGGTAACCTTATTTTGAGGAAAGGAAACTCTTGTTTTTCCTAAAAAATTAACTAAGGGTCCCCATTCATTTAGTATTTTGGTCAACACTTAAATGAACAAAGGGGGGGTGTTGCCGGCCACAACAAGTTGCAGGTATGGTATGGTTGGTAGTCCCAACCGCTTCACGACCTCTGCTAAAATGAGGTTCTTTTGGCTCTCGCTGTCAACAATGAACTGCAACAACAAACCCTTCACCCACATCTATGAGTGGAAAAGACGCTCCCCCTCCTCTGGATCTTCGGGCTCATTCTTCTGGATCGTAGCGGTGGAAACGTGGCGCTGGGCTCCGCATCAATGATCTACTTCCCTTTGTCATTCCTCTTGTTGGATTCTGACTCAGGGTCAACACATGCATCTGATTCTGAAGCCTTCAACTCGGCCACCAACGATTGCTTGGTTCGACTCTCACTTGTGTTGTGAGTGGGGCTCTTGTGGAACTCACACCACTTTCCTGTGTCCTTCTTTGACTTCGTGGTGTTGTTCTTTTATTGCGACTTCGACGAGTTGTCTTGGGTCACCCCGCCTTGGCTTTGTCCTTTGTTCTTCGGTTTCGCAGATCCAAAGTCTCACTTCTTCTGTTTAAACTAATGCTCGATCTTAATAGCGTATCGGTATGTCGTGCCGAGCGAGGAGATGTCCAGGAACTCCATCACGTTCTGGATGTATCTATGTAGGTAGCCGCGGTACTTGAGTACCAAATGTTTCTTAGAATCCTTGATGCCCAAATTCGTGCTCAGGGTATGAAAAACATTGGTAAACTCTGACACATCTTGTTCCCTTCCCTGCCATAGCGTGATCCACTTTGTGTATTTGTCATCGTAGCCACTGACAAGGTAGTACTGCTCCTTGATGGATGAATTCCAAGTGGGAGTGGCTAAAAATAGTGAGTTCATACTTTCATCCTTCTGCTCATAGTAGGTTTCCCACCAATCCTTGACGTGGGGGGCTACTTTGAGAAGAGCGAAAGTAATCTTTCTCGGCTGGAAAAATCATGAACAGAAAAATACCCTTCTAGCAGATTTAACCATCTATCTACGACATCTGGATCTATCTGACCCTCGAATAGGGGGATTTCAAAGTTAACTTGTACCTTAAAGGGTGTGGCGTTTCCAGAGTAGCTGCGTCGCCCCTGGGTAGCCGCTGAAGGATCTGGCAAAGTTGTCCATCATCATGTTCCTTTGTCGCTCGAGGGATTCTTTGAGCAAGATTTTGATAGCATCTCCTACCCCCTCGTCTTTCTTCTCATCCGCCATGGGAGGTCGTTAGGATTTACGAGGCTGGTCTTGCAAAGGTTGGACCAGTTAAAGCCCTAACTCCTTTTATCCTAACCTCGTTAGGGACATGCAACGAAAAACAAAGAAATAACAGACCGCTCTGATACCACTGATCCAGATTTAAACAAGAATGCAACAAATTATAGATATAACCATAAATACAGAGATGCAACAGAAATAATACTTCATTTCATTAATGTAAAATACTAAAATATGCTTACAAACATAAATGGAAGTAAACCAGCTAGGGCGATGATAGCTTATCTCTGAGAAGAGATGTGGTGGCTACATGCCTTTGAATTGTGTTACAATGAGGCTCGAAGGCCTATTTATTGTTGAGAAACAATGGAAAACCCTAAACATCCAAAAACCTAACCCTAGGAGATGAAACGCCAAACTATTGGCCCCGTTTGGGTAAACCGGTACATCAAATTCCCAGGGTCGTAACTTTGGCATACGATCTCTGTTTGATGCGCACAATACCACTTTAGAAAGATCTATCCGAGGACTACAACTTTTAAGTTAGCAACATTGATCTATTTCCGATGTTGCTCCGAGTTTTCCCAAAAAAACGTCGTTTAGGGCCTGAAAATGGCTGTGGAAGTTTAGGACCCGAAAAACTATTAAAAATGGTAAACTGTGCTACAATTAAGGAAACTGAAAAACTAAAAGAGATAGTTGTGGGGGTCCTAGTGGGATAGACGAGTGGCCACCAACATCCACCTGGATCATTCCTCCCCCCTTAGGAAGCAATGGTCCCCATTGCATTGAGTTCCTCCATGAGATGAGGAAACTTCTGCTAAACTTGGTCCTTGGTGAGCTGTTCTGCAACCTCTAATGTGTCCAGTAGTGGTGGGAAGCATGGTCGAGGGCAATCCACATTGAACACTCGGTGCAAGTGAAGGAATGGGGGAATGTTGTGCTCCAAAGCATTGTTTCTCACAACCTTGGTAATGGTGTAAGGACCATATCGGAGTGGTCTGAGCTTCTGATGGGCTCTTGTAAGACGTTCTTTCTACATATGTAACTAGACTTAGTCGCCCACCTGAAACTTGTGTGGTACCCGATGTTGATCATGTCGCTGCTTGTACTTGGCATTTTCCGCAATGGAGAGGCAATAGATCGGCCCGTTGGGTAGAGGTGCTTGGGAAGTTAGATTGGACGAATGCTTTACCTGACAGTGCAACGGTACCCCTGTGGGTGAGGAGAAGATGTCCATGTATTCTTTCATGACCGTATCCACCTGCTTCTGTTGCGTCGAGGAATCCTTCCCAGGGGCCATGGATGTGGCTATGACCTTCCCCTTGCTTTGAGGGCGAACCAGACATAAAATAAATTTCCTAGTTTGGGAGATGATCTTACTGCCTTTCTTATCAAAGATCAAAGAAGTGGCGGTAGGTGGGGATACCTTTGGTATCCTATATAATGTATTACACAAATAAATAATAACAGTGCGAGGCTTTGACTCATGCACAACACGTCGCCTCCACAAGTATGGTTGGCCTAATAATACATCACAAACATCAAGCGGTGCAACATCACACAATACCTCATTTGTGAAGGGCTTGATGTTGTAGGGAAGGCGGCACTGATGACAGACTCGGAGATCTCGTCCTTGGTGAAGCCACCCGATGTTGTACGGTTGCGGGTGTGGTATGGTTGGTAGTCCTAGCCGCTTCATGACCTTTGCTGAAATGAGGTTCTTTTGGCTCCCACTGTCAACAATGAACTGCAACGATGAACCCTTCACCCACATATGTGAGTGGAAAAGACGCTCCCCCTCCTTTGGATCTTTGGGCTCATTCTTCTGGATCGTAGCGGTGGCAACAGTGACGCTAGGCTCTGCATCAATGATTTGCTTCCCTTTGTCATTCATCTTGTTGGGTTCCAACTCAGGGTCGAAACATGCATATGATTCTGAAGCCTTCAACTCGGCCACCAGTGATTGCTTGGTTTGACACTCACTTGTGTTGTGATTAGGGCTCTTATGGAACTCACACCACTTTCCTGTGTCCTTCTTTGACTTTGTGGTGTTGTTCTTTTCTTGCAACTTCGATGGGTTGTCTTGGGTCACCCTGCCTTGGCTTTTTCCTTTGTTCTTTGGATTCGCAGATCCAAAGTCTCGCTTATTCTATTTAAACTTTTGCTCGATATTGACAACGTATCGGTATGTCATGCCGAGTGAGGAGATGTCCAGGAACTCCATGTCATCCTAGATGTATAGATGTAGGCATCTGCGGTACTTGAGTACCAAATGTTTCTCAGAATCCTTGATGCCAACTTCATGCGTAGGTTATGAAAAACATTGGTAAACTCTGACACATCTTGGTCCCTTCCCTGCCGCAGCTTGGTCCACTTTATGTATTTGTCCTCGTAGCTCCTGACAGGGTAGTACTGCTCCTTGATGGCATCCCAAAATGAATTCCAAGTGGGAGCGGCTGAAAACAATGAGTTTGTACCTTCATCCTTCTGCTCGCAGTAGGTTTCCTACCAGTCCTTGACGTGGGGGGCTGCTTTGAGAAGAGCGCAAGTAATATTTTCTCGGCTGGAAAAATCATGAACAGAAAAATACCCTTCTAGCAGATTTAACCATTTATCTACGACATCTGGATCTATTTGACCCTCGAATAGGGGGATTTAAAAGTTAACTTGTACCTTAAAGGGTGTGGCGTTTGCAGAGTAGTTGTGTCGCCCTTGGGTAGCCGCTGAAGGATCTGGGAAAAGTTTTCCATCATCGCCTTCCTTTGTCACTCGAGGGCTTCTTTGAGCAAGATTTTGATAGGATCTCTTACCCCCTCTTCTTTCTTTTCATTCGCCATGGGAGGTCGTCGGGATTTGTGAGGCTGGTCTTGCAAAGGTTCGACCAGTTCAAGCCCTAACTCCTTATATCCCAACCTCGTTGGGGACATGCAAAGAAAAATAGAGAAAGAGTAGACCGCTCTTATACCACTGATCCGAATTTAAACAGGAACGCAACAAATTATAGATATAACCTTAAATACAGAGATGCAGCAGAAATAATACTTCATTTCATTAATGTAAAATACTGAAATATGCTTACAAACATAAATGGAAATAAACCAGCTATGGCGAAGGTAGCTTATCTCTGAGAAGAGATGTGGCGGCTACAAGCCTCTGAACTGTGTTACAATGAGTCTCGAACACCTATTTATTGTTGAGAAACAATGGAAAACCCTAAACATCCAAAAACCTAACCCTAGGAGATGAAACGCCAAACTATGGGCCCCGTTTGGGTAAATTGGTACATCAACCTCCCGGGGTTGTAACTTTGGCATACGATCTTCGTTTGACGCGCACAATACCTCGTTAGAAAAATCTATCCGAGGAATACAACTTTTGAGTGAGCAACATTGGTTTCAGGCCCATGTTGCTCCTGGCTTTACCAAAAAAATTCATTTAGGGCTTCAAAACGACTTCAGGATTTTAGGACCCGAAAAACTGCTAAAAATAGTAAACTATGCTACAATTAAGGAAACTGAAAAACTGAAAGAGACAGTTGTGGGGGTCCAAGTGGGATAGGAAGGTGGCCACCAACATCCACCTGGATCAAAAGTCACCAACATGTAACCCACAGGTGTAAACAACATAATTAAGTGTAGGAATATTATACGTATCTGAGAATCGCCATGAACCATTGTTCCCTCATGCCATATGCTGCATTATCATCTATTAAGCCATAGATGCACTATCAATTCATTTACAAGTAAAAACATGTTGAGATCCATACATAGTTTTTGTCATAGAATATACATATAACTAGCATAATAGGAACAAAATTACCATAAACATATCAACCATCAAAATCCACATATACATCAATACATTTGCACAAAGAAATCAAGGGGATGAATTTCTCGTTAATGAATGTAATAAATCAACTGGAGATGGGACTACCGTGTTCCACCCGACCATAGAATGGTTTAGCCAAATATCTCTTCAGTCATTCACCCCCGTGCCATATTCCAAGCTTGAATGTGGGACTCAACCAAAATAACCAACCAGGGCATACCAAGGCTAAACCACCTCACCCTCATCAACAGAAACCAAGGTTTACCGTAATCCATCCCAGATCACTATTCCAACACAATGAACACATCATAACAGGCTTTACCGTGATCTCGACCCGATCACTAGGCAAAACAAGGATGGATGCCACCATATTTCTCCACCTACACCGTGAGGATTTTTCCTGTCTCATAGTCTCTCAGGATTTATCGTAATCCAAACCTGGATCACTAAGCCCTAAACCAAGACTCACTCTCCAGGATTTACCGCATATCCCAAACCTAGGATTACTAGGGCCAACGAAGAGCAAACCACCTTTTTGTTTTATTGTATATCCTGCCATTCACTGGCAATGATTCCTAGACCATCCGTGGCAACACAAAGTCCGGTTTTACCACAACCCACAGTTTGGCTCAGGAGTCACTAGGCCATGTGTTCTATCATTTCAGAGATCCACCTCAATCATCTTTGAATGCATCTGGAAATCCATCTCAACCAAAACATGAGTACCCCATCACACCATGACTATCCAGAAATGGCAAGGTTAGGCTGAAAACACTGTCACACCTAGAAAAACCCATGCCTCGATAGAAAAGAACCACATGCAATATCATGCATGCCAAATCTTGCAAGGAAAGTACTCATGCAAGTCGATACCTGCAATTAAGCCTATTGTAGCTACTTTATCCTGCCTTTCCCTGCTTGATCTTTTCTTCCTCTTGCCTTCTTTGCCCTTCTTGCTCCAATGCCAGAATGCTCCCAGAAACTCTAAGTGTCCCAGAGTGTGAGAGAGAGAGAGAGAATAATGAGAGAGCTCCAAAACTCAGCTGATAAAAAGTTACAAACTAATCCTCAGAAGCCTTTTTATGAATGAGGCCTCTATTTTCTTCATTTTGCATTATTTTACTTCATTTTCCTCCTCACATGCAACCTGTGACCTTTCACCTTCCTTTTCTCCTGATTTCCATTATTTTCAAAAATAATTGTGCCAAAAATGGCATTTTGCCTTATGAAAGCCTTTGCCCTTGCCAATTTTCTTAGCCATAAGCAACCAAATGAACACCCCATAGGATGTCTTGCCCAACATTCATCTTGGAATAAGTGTCCCATCAACCGTGGTTATTGTTTTTATCTTTTATTACATGAAATTTTCACCAGGGTTGTTACAGAACCCTCCCCCTTGGGGGACACCGTCCTCGGTGTTCAATGACACCTATAACCAACAAGACTTCTGAAAATAAAACATATTGCCCATGGAGCTTTATAACACATCTCATTGCAGTATTTACAATGACCATATGGTAAAACAAGACAAACATACTATTTACTTGAGCTTTATAACACATCTCATTGTGATATTTATAATCCACATATACACACATACGCATTTGATTCAACCAACAAATAACCATACTGTCCGTGGAGCTTTACAATATTTACAATAATATACACATATGCACATTTGCTCAATCAACAAATAAAAGGATATGATGTTTGCATCTGCAATAAGGGAATCTAGAGGCTCACACCTCCACTCTCAAAGTAATACCAGGATTCACCTCCTTCCCAAGAAGTCCAGAATCCACTGCAAAGTCAAATCTGCATCCAATGTCTAGCGTTATAATCCTGCGCCACTTGTCCTCTCAGTGAACAGTTACCAACTCATTGTTCCAGGGCGCACTCCCAATGTGCATATGATTCCATCTGGCAATGCTAATGACCAAAACAAATCCATCCCTGACCTTCCCTTCTCTGCTACACAGTCCCTCGAGCACTCCGGTCACCCCTTCCATGCAGTCACTCACCTTCCAAGTTCTGTTGGCACCCCCATCTTGGGTAGTCCATCCCTTGGCAAGGCTTCCTCACATCGGAAGATACAAAAACCAAGGCATATTCCTGCCTCAAAACCATCATACCAGTCATAGCATGTTCATGGAAATCAATGGACACCATTGGGTATGAGTGTCCCACAATGGCCTTGCTACTGAAGTGCTTTACCAACATACTGATGCATGTTCCAATTTCTTTTGTTGTTGTAAATTCTTGCAGTCGATTTCAATCACCCAATCGAGCATTTCATGCATTCTTGTACCAAGCACATAACTTCCATTAGATTTAAAATAAATTGAAATAAATTCTCATCGTACCTCATTGGTAGCTCGTTAATAAGGTACATTTACAATCTTGTTCGCTTCCTATCACAATAAGTCAAACTAGCATATTTGACCAAATCAACATGTATAAAATTATCTCATCAGGTTAGCTCAAAACATAACCATCATAGATCAAAATCATAAATCGCATGTAACCATCATAAACCAAAATCATAATTCACATGTAATTATTATATATCAGAATCATAAATCACATGCATAATAAAACTGAAATAAATACCGATATTTATCCTTCATTGATCCTTAATTCTGCCTTTGTTCTTATTTCGTACACACATTGGATCGGTTGCCACACCCGAAAAACACCCAGTGCCTTCTTCTCAACCAGGTGCACATATACATAGTGTGCATCACACACATATGACCACAAACGACATACAACTCCATGAAATACATGCACCTACCCATGACATACAACACATACACCTACACCCAGTGTATACAATACAATACATACGCCTACATCCAGTGCATAACATAATACATACACCTACACCTGGCGTACAACACAACACAATACATCTATACCCGATGTACAACACCACACAATACATGCACCTACACAATGCACATACCTAGTACCACATGTCCTCAACACAACATGTATGACATGCACACAATACCACATGTACAACATGCGCACAGTACCACTTGTACACCGCACCACCTGCACAACGTGTCCACAACATCACATGTACATGACATCACCTACACAACATGTACACAACGCCACATGTACTCTGCACCATTGTACAACGTGTACACAATACCACATGTACACAGTACCACACGCATGACATGTATGCGACACCACATGTACACAATGCCACATGCACAACATGTACACAACACTACCTGCACACAACGCCACTTGTACAACATGTACACATCACCACATGCAAACAACACCACTTGTACAATCATGCACACCACACCATATGTACATAGTACCACATATACAACATGCACACAACACCACATGTACATAGCACTGCATATCCAACATGTACAGAACATCATCTTACACAACACCGCATATTCAATACACGCAGAGCACCATATTCATACAACACCGCATATCCATCATGCACTCAGTACAATATGTACACAACACCGTATATCCAACATGTACATAGCACCATATATACCCAACATTGAATATGCAACATTCATACAACGCTATCTGTACTAATACCCTATACATAATATTGCATAAACAACATGTACACACACTACATATGTACAATATTGCATGTGCACAATCATCACAAATGCAACATGTACAACATATGCACAACAGTAATACCACAGAGTCCTTACCAAGAAACATGCTTCTAGTGTCTTATTCATGCTTATCCTAGCCTGCTGTAGACCACATTGCTTTCATTTCGCTGATGTATCCCTTGGTATAACATGTCCATAACATAGACATAATATCAACTCATAACCACATGATATTGACCTCGTATGTTTGTCATGACTACTCTTCCCAATTGATTCCTCATAAGACCAGGAACCTCTTCATGTCATTTGCCTGCATAAGCAATCATTCCTCCAAAAGAACGATTCTTGATGACCTTGTTGGACAGTGACATAGATACATAGACAGATACATACATATAAACATTAGCATAAAACAATCATGATCCATGATGACAAAGTACATTCATACATATATGCATATAATCATTAGCATAAAGCAATCATGATCACAACATAAATTCCAGATGAAAGAATAACTTCGGCGTAAATCACATGTAGACAGACATTTGTCGACGCGTTTAGAACCAACTAGTGTGGTTCATCGTCAGGACAAGTTGAAGAAACAGAGCGAGCTTAGCATGTTAAATAGTCTGAGCAGAGTCTCCAACGGCTAAATTGACTAACGACTAATTTTGACCTTAGAACCCAGGTCAAATTATTATTTATTAATTTAATATTATTATTATTTTCCTTATTATTATTTATGGAAATAAGTTAAATTAGGTAAAAATACATAAAAATAAATAAAAATAAAAATAAAAAATTAATGGTTGGTTTAAAAAATGAATTTATTTAAATTAATTATTAAATAATTTAAATAAATAAATAAATTATCTTCTTAAACTAACCATTGAAATTATTTTATTTATTGATCCTAACTTTTATCTTAATAACCTAATATTATAACTTTAATTAATATATATATATATATGTTAATTAAAATCTAATAAGTGACGAGTATTTTCATTCAATAATAATTTTAATGGTTAGTTTATTTTTATTATTATTATTTATGGAAATAAGTTAAATTAGGTAAAATATATAAAAAAAAATTAATGGTTGGTTAAAGAAGTAATTTATTTATTTATTTAAATTATTTATTAATAATTATAATTATATATATATATATATATTAATTAAAGTTATAATATTAGGTTATTAAGATAAAAGTTAGGATTAATAAATAAAATAATTTTAATGGTTAGATTAAAAAGATAATTTATTTATTTATTTAAATTATTTAATAATTATTATTAATATTATATATATTTTTTAATTAAAATCATAATTAGGTCCAGAATTTCATTTATTAATTTAATAATAATTTTTAATGGTTAGTTTAAAAAAAAAAGAAATTTAATAATTTATTTATTAATAATCAAATATGATAATGATGATGATGATGGTTAACGTCCACTGAGACCAAATAATGGTCTATCGGACCTAAAGAAACAAATTATCTATTTTGATTTAAGATTTTATTCCTATGCTCAAAAAGCTTGGAGAGAAGCCTCCCGAGCTCACTATAATTTTGACATTGTAAAAGGCTAGGAAGGCCAGTATTGTAACAAAGATTGTGAAACTGAGATCTAATGTGGTTATACGCGGGGCACTCTAAGAGAAAGTGGTTTTCATCCTCGATGTTCCTATTCTCACATATATGGCAGATCCTTTCCGTCCATGGCGTTTTAGGAACTGCCCAACGACCTGTTTCACTATGGAGCTCATGATAATTCGTTCTAATCTTTGCTATATTAATTTTCTTCTTTGAGCTAGTTAAAATAGAGAGATACTTTTGATCTTCCACGGTGGGGTTGATGACCTTCTTATAATAACTTAATTTTCTTTTAGCCGCTAAGTCTTTCTCACACCACATTTTTTCTTTGAACTTAGAAGTAACAATATCTTTAATGTTATTTATGTTTTTCCATGCATCAATTTCGTTGATCTCCCAATAGTTTACCCAGGCCCTTGTGTCTTTATGCCACCCTCGATTGAGCCTTAGGTGGTTTTGGCTAGATTTAAAGCTAGCTTAGGAAGTCTATGACCGTCTATGTTACTGATTTTGTGCTTGTACAACAGAAACCTAAGCATAGGTAGGCTCTCAATAGGGGAAAGATCTGCTTCTATAAGGAGAATAGGATAGGGTGTCTTACTTTTAATTTTCAGGTTATAAGTTATAAAACGCTTCTGGATTTGCTCAATCTTTCTCCATGATTCTCTGGAGATGCTGCAACCCCAAACCTCACAGCCATATAAGATAACAGGAGTGACTAAAGTTTCAAAGAGGAACTTCTTTTTATCCCACATTACAAGGTTCGCTATTTTACAATTATTTTCAAGACCAAAGTAAGCTTTCCACCCCCCATTAATCCTTTTCTCAATGCTATGGTTCCAGTTGAGCTTGTGATGAATATCAACTCCTAGGTACTTGTAAGAATACACTTCCTCCAAGTTATTATTGTCATACATAAAATTAGCGTAAGTGTTTTTCTTGGATTTGATAATCATAACTTTTGTTTTGTCAGTGTTAACAGTCATACCCATGGTAGAGCAGAAATCCTTAAGAAGCCTGAGTTGCTTATTAAGATCAGATGGGCACCTTGCCAAAAGAACAATATCGTCAGCATAAAGAAGAAGGATGACGACTATCCCAGCTAAGATCGTGCCATCACATCCTACTTCCTGTAAATAGCATTCGAGCTTATCGATGTAAATGCCAAATAGGGTAGGGGAGAGGGGGCAACCTTGTTTAACTTCGATGTTACACTTAATATCTTTCGACCACCCTTCATTGCTCTTTAGCTTGGCAATTACATTCTCGTATAACCTTATAGCGGTAGCTCTCAACTCAAGAGGAACCTTTAGCTCTTATAATCTATTCCAAAGGTTGTATCTAGGAATCGTATCGAAAGCCTTTCTAAATTCCACAAAGCAACAAAATAAATTGGATTTATCATTACGACATTCCTCCGCAGTGATCCTAAGCATAACAAGGTGGTCTGTTGTTGAGTGATGCCTTCTGAAACTTGCTTGGCATTTAGCCCGCTTACCTTCACTTTCAAGCCATATGCTTAACTTCTTTTCCAAAATACTACCATATAACTTGGCTAAGAGAGGGCTGATCATAATTGTTCGATAATTAGAGGGGTTATTTGTATCCCCACTTTTAAAAATAGGGATAATGAGGCTCTCAGTCCAAGGTTTAGGGAACCCTTGCTTGACTGCTTGATTGAAAAGCTTGTGGATGTGGGGGATGAGGACAGGACCTCCAATTTTTAAGATTTCCGCTTGGTAACCTTCAATGTCCTTAGCTTTCCCATTAGCGAGGCGATTAACCCCAGACTTAATGTCTTCTAAAGAGAAAACTTCTTTCGTTGTGAGAAGGGTTTCCAAATTATCCATGACATTTGGAGATTCATAAAGCTTTTTAAGATAGGAATTTCAATCGTGAAGAGCAATTTTATTATTATCCTTAGTCTTCCTAGTTAGAATCTGCCTCCAAAATTTCTTAGGAGCTACCTTAGAGAGGTGTAAGAGATTCTCATGTCTTTGACGAATGTACTGCCTCTTTTTCCTTTTAGTTAGGGCTTTGTATATTTTTATCTTGTCCATTTTAAGAGATTCATCAGCAGCTTCCTTAATTGCTGCTGATGATATATATATATATATATATATATATATATATATATATATATATATATTAAAAATTATAAATTTAGGATAAAACACTATATAAATAAATAAAATAATTTAATGGTTAGTTTAAAAAGGTAATTTATTTATTTAATTAAATTATTTATTAAATATTGTTAATATTATATATATACATATATATTCTAACTAAAATTATAATATTAGGTTGTTAAGTTAAAAAAAATAAAATAAAGTAAATAAATAAATTATAGATAAATAAACCAATAATAATAATAATAATAAATTATTATTATTGGTGCAGTTAAAGAAAACCCGTCCATATAACCCATGGTCTCACCTTAATTAACCATTTGATTGTATTGAAAACCCCGACATTATTGGTTAGATAATTACAATTATCTGTAATTAAATCCTAGGCCCCGCCAAATCACTTTCTTGATTCCATCCATGCAACTCAACTGCGCGATATCGCTCCAATCTCCTGCCCCGAGATCCGACGGTGTACAACCATATCGTGCAGATTCATTATCGGACCGATAATAGCCTGAGAGCACGCGAGATTCGCAGTTTTGCTTGGGCACCGTTTTGCTACTTGGCGGCACCAGGCTAGATCGCGTGCTCATGAAAAATACCGCCTGCCCTCCAAAAGCGGTGTGATGGCGCACAAAACCACCTCCCCGCCTAAACCGAAAACTGCCCACTGTTCATTTAATTATTTCCACGCCAAAATGTGACTGTTACCCGTTAAAAGGCCAAAAAAGCCCCAAATTTCTCTTTTCGCTTGTTTTTCACTACAAACTGCTGCTTAGCCATTTGCGACACCCTGAACCTTTGCGACCAATTTGACCACCTTTTGCCGCTTGAAGACGCTCCAGATACCCAATTGAAGCAACCAGTTGACAGTTGAAGCCACAATACCTTCTGCATTCACCATTGAACCTAGTCTGCATGCCAAACCATCAATTTCCAAGTATTCTTGGAAAAAACTAGAACAAACTTTGAATTTGAAAACGCACAGTTGTAATTAAGTGGTTAATTAATTGAATTAATTAAAGAAACCTTCCTGAAATTGAAGAGAAACTTATTTCTACATCCCAAACCCTTTTACAGACTGTGATTACCCTCCCACTGTACCAGAACTTCTAAAACTCACTCCTGAAACCCCTAAAAGCCTAATTCAATTCAGAAAACCCAATTATGGCTTCCCAAACCTCTCTCGATGTGAGACCTCTGCAAACCCCTCACCTGGATATCGACCACCTGCATTAGCAGACAAAGACTTCCAAATAAAGGATATTGCTTCCCCTCCCTACCTACTAAAACTCCACTGTTGGAGTAAAGACAAGTTGTTAAACCAGAACGATGACATTCACCTTTGGGAGTCCAATTTGCCCAAGTACTGTTTCCCACAGGTACACCCATTCCCAGAAATCATCCACTTTTGCCAAGCTTGCTACATTCCCAGCTAAAGATCCATTGTCACCCCTGACCAACAAGTTTTGTCCAGCCAAGCCAAAATGAGACCCCACTTTTAATTGAAGGCTTGCTTGATCTCTACACCAAGCTAGACATACCCAAGAAAGCTCATATTATTCAAAATTTCATCATTAAAGAGTCTCACACTCCAACAGATAGTCCTCCTTATGCTGCCACCATTTTTCCTGAGAGAGGAAAACAGATTATTACCATGCTCTCTTGCATTTCAGGATACACCACAGATGAGCATGTGGATGAGGTTGTCCTGGTTTTCGTTTCTATCTTTTGCCCAGGCAAGCCTCCTGCTATAATGTATAACTATGCTCAATTCATAGCAGATAGAATGCATGAACAATTCATTAGACTACCAAATGAGAGAGTTTTCAAGTACTCTTCAGTTTTGTTTCACATGTTCCTCTACTATCAATCAGACAAGTTTCCAATCAACATTCAGAAGTTGGACACTAAAGGCAATCCAAGATCAGTCATCTATTGGACACCAGTGATCCAAAAATACTCCACTATTTTTTCCTACAAATACTTCATTGATTCATTTGTGCATCCTATTGTAAACATGCTAACCAGTAGCTATCACCCCAGGATCAGTTAGGAAATTAAAAGGGCTTTAGAGTTGGCAAAGAACAATAAAGTGGAAGACTGGTATTTATACTAGCACCACACAGAGATAAGGATATATGGATGCCAACTGGCCCCCTACAAACTTCCCAAATACCTCCCCATGAGGTTATTTTCATTAGAGTACTTTAGGCAGATAATAAACTCTGATGAAGTTAACTTCCTGGCAGCCAAGAAGAAAACTCAATTCAAGATGAAAAACCAATTGGGCCCCTTTATTTGTAATAATAGGGAAACCGGACGAAAGGCAGATAAGATTATACAGCTGATGAAATTTAAGAACAATTTTATGTGGCAATATGACCCTCATGGAGTCATAAATAAACTAAGGCTCAAAGGTAAACTGGGCCCTTTCATACATCATCCCAGGCCAGACATTAAGAGATTTGCGAACAGTCTGAATGGTTCGAAAACACTTTGATAGACATGGACAATATTGTAATTGATGTGGAGAATAAACTAATTGAAATACAGATTGATACAGGTTCCTTCCTGCAGGTTCTAGAATTAGGAGAACCAATGAATATTCCTCTATATTACAGACTCCATCAAATGAGGATAGAAATGCAAAGAGAACCAGGAAAGAAGGTTCTAGTTCAACCATGGAAACCATAGATGAACAGCTTGAGATCAGTTACAGGAAGAGGCCCAAGCTTAATCCTGTAACTGAATAGGAAGACACCATTGACTCAGTGGAAATCACTTACACTGATACAATGGTGGAAAGAAGCAAAGGCCCATCAGCTTCAAGAGAAACACACCAACCCTCTGCCTCAAATACCCAACTTATTGAGAGACAGCTCAGCGTTGAGGTCTCTTCATTCACCAAACCTGTGGATAAAGAGAAGGATATCAAAGATATATACAAGGAAATTAAGTTGAGGAATGAGAAATTGAAGGCTGAGAGTTATGCCCAATACTTCAAGCAAACACCTACAAATCAAAACAGGTTGATGTCAGCCTTTGACATCAAAACAGATAAAATGTAGATGACCTTCAAGCAACCTGTTAGTGTCAGTCTTTCCAGCCTTCCTTCAGTGATCAAATATGCTCTTACAAAGTGATCTCAGAGTGTCAAGGTCAAATTTTGTCATTTCAAAGAGTTTTCAAGCAAAATTTGGTCACTAGGCATTAGGTCTAGGGTTTGCTCTCACTCCTTCTAAAGTTGTCCAAATGTCAGTCCATGTCACCATTCAGCTGAGTTTATCATCATTCATAGGGTTGTCATTATCATGTCAGTGTCTAATGAGTCATTTCACACCTTGTTCATGCTTCAGTTGTGCCTTGGTAAGGTCATTTCCCTCTCCTAGGGTTTTGAAAGCCAATTTCTCTTGGATGGTCAAATCACCGGCAAAACTTGTTTCCTGATGTTCCTACACTTTCCCCTATCCTTAAAGTACCTTATCAAATGCTTCCCATCACTCAGATCCCCCAAATTCCTCATTTTTGCACAAACCCTAGTTTCTAGCTACAACCTGGCAATTTTCTAGGTTGGGCCTGTGTTTTGCCCTTTTGGATCCCTTCCCCTCACTCAATCTCTGAGATTCCACTTTCCCCTGCTTCCTAACATCCCTCCCTACTTCCAAAAATTTCCCCAGGAATTTAGAAGCCCCCTATCCCCTTCATTTCGCTCCATTTCGACAAAATTCCTTGTTTCACACATCGGGACAAGTTGCACTCAAATGATGTTTCAGAGCAATAAAAGATGAATTTTGGAAAACTGAGAGAGGTTTTTGTCCATAACATGCCAAGGAAGAAAAACCTCTTTCACTTTTTACACAGGTGTCATGGTTTGAGAGAAATGTCAAAAATACCGGCGAGAACGAAGGTGCTCCAAGGACGGTTGGCCAAAGCACAAAAACGAAGGAAAACGCCCGATCCACTCCAAACTTTGGCCAAAGCCTCTTTGAATGAGCATGGTACTTGATTGGGGACTCCCAGCCCAAATTTCAAGAAATTTGGAGAAAATTTTGTCATTTGTGAATTTTTTGTGCAATTTACAGGTTTTGGCCATTGGAGTGGTCTCACCCCGCGCGCGACCACTCGGGAGGACTGCTCAGAATCACAAAAATTTGACATTTTTGGAAATGGCATGCAAAAACTAGAATTACCTATACTTGGGGTCAACTTGATTTTGAGATTTGGGCCTCCAAAAGCTCAAAATACATCAAAATTTTGACTTTCTGCCCACTTTTTGAGTTGTAGAAAGTGACCTTGGGAGAATTGACTTTTGAGGGGTCAAATCAACTCCAAATCCAGAAATTCCACTTGGGATGGAAAGTAGACACACAGAGCTTTCCAATGAGTCATCTTGCACTTGATTTGGACAACTGGAACCCATTCAAGAAGTGCTGCAAAGGGGCGCGACCACTCGAGCTAAAATTGCCAGTTTTGACTTTTCAGGCCTGCAAACTCTGTTTTTTACCTTGGTTGATCATTTATACTTGTAAATGATGGATGTATGGATAATTTTCATGGCACATTGATAGATTTAATCTCTCTTAACCCTTCTAGAAGCTTCCTTGATGTAAATAGTGAATATTTAATGCATGGATGAGTTAGCTAAGTTTTAGAGGCAAGTTGTTTTGACTGCCTATTATCTAGTGCTAAGTTTAGAATTAGTTCAAACTGCTCCTAGGAAGCTGAGCTCGACCCCTAGAGGTGGGGAAAGGAGTTAGATGGTCTATATTATGCTCTTTCCTTCTCATTTTCATGGTTGGACTCTTGTGGGAGAAGTATTATTGTATATTGTACATCTATTATTGCAAATTTAAGGAAAAGGAAGGCCAGGGTTTTGCAGACATCATTGTGGATTCTTGTGGATTGTTGTGTTGATGGTGTGTTCTTTACATGTTATCGTAAGTGTGTTTATGTGTTTCATCTCTTTCTTTGCTGCTAATTGAACAGATGAAGTGATAAAGTTTGAATTCATGCATGCCATGCTCAGCTTTTAATTTTGTTCAATATCTATGTTTTCCACTGTCTAAAGAGGATTCAAAGTTGTTGTTTGCCCTCTTTAGCTCCTCCTCTATCATTCCTGATCATCCATCTCAGATTAAGGCATCAGCACTCACTCCTACCTTGCCCCAAAGATCCCCCTGCAAAAACTGAGCCCAATCCCCGCACCCTGAATTGCACTCCCTCCAATTGCCACCAAAAACCCCAAAAATCTTTAAATCAACCTCCCTTATCAATTTACTAGCCTAAAATCTTTATTCCTAATTGGTCAGCTTATCATATTGAAAGATCTACCGAATCTGACCCGAGAGAGCCTTCTCATACCTCGTAGGGCTAGCTACGAGGTGAAATGGTTTGATGTAGCCTTGAGAGTTTGTCTATCTCAGCCTAGGTGAATTCCAAGCGCTAACACAACCTACAGTCCAGCAACCAAGATCATCAACAGACTATAGGAAAGCAAATTTTGAGGTTTTTTCCAGGGATGTTCATCCCATTGACCAAATTGAGTTCCACAAGCAGGTAGGGGAGATGATCTATTCCACCTTGACAGGTAAGGCTATGAGTGCACACAAACTTCAAAGTTCATTAGATAATAGCACTGCACAGTACAAGCTAGAAAAGCCCTCCTCATAGGCCAAAGATAACAGAATCAAGTCACTGGAGGACTTGGTAATTGAGCTTGGGTATAATCCAAGTGATGTCAAAGCCACTGAGAAACTAATAAAGAAAAAGAATGAGGACATTGCTGCTTTGAAGAAGTAATTAAAACTACCTCATTCAAAGTATCCACAGACAAAAGAGGTCTTGGAAAGTCAAACTTAGCAGGAGGAGATGATGGACCTCATTCTCCAATTGAATGATCAGTGGAAAGAGATGGAAAAAGAGTTGGATAGCTTGATACAGTTAAAACAAGCTAGTCTTGAGACTGCCACTGCCACTGTTATTCCAACAGTCACCACAACAATACCATCCACCTTTGCAGCTTCATTAGCTCCTATAGCTCCACTGGCCACAACACTATCAACTGCCACAACATCTACATCGGCAACAGGTTCGACATCAGTAGTAGCCCAGCCAGGTGATGAGGCAAGCAAGTTGGTGAAAGCAATGGAGGACATGTCCATTCAAACCATAGAGATGAACAAGTTTAAGGAAAAGATAACCAGTTTAGAGAATCACAATAAGCTTGCACAGATTATGTGCAAAGAAGAAGTACAGAAGGCAACCAGAATGAATGAAAGGATACAGAGCTTAGAGAAAGAGCTAACATTAAAGGAGTCACTTGGCCAAGCTAAGGAACAATTATGGGCCAATATCATTGACTTTGTCAATGATATGTGGCCATCCGTTCAAGTAATTTTTGAATAGAATGCCTTAGTGAAAGAGGCTACAGAAGCCATTCAGAGAGTTAAGGCTGAACTAGGAGACATGCCAGAAGAAGCCACTAGACTAATCCATTTCCTTAACTCTAAAAATAAATATGAATTGCAAGAACTGGAAATCCCTGACAGGACAAGCACCATATTAGAAGTAAAAAAGGTGCTCACCAAGAGAAATTTAATGCTGAACCTTGAAGATAAATGCCAAACCATGCAACTGGCTATAGACAGGTTCATGGTAAAGTTTGATGCTCTAAGGCAGAAAGGGTTGCCAAATCCCTTGGTGATAAATGATAAATTGATGACATAGGAAGACTACAACAGAAGAATTAGAGAGGTGGCAAGGGATCAGGTAAATACTTCATTTATGAAGGGGATGCCTACTGGAAAGGTTCTATATCAAACATTTGAGAACCTGTTTTACCTCTAGCATGAGGTAAAACACCTTTTTGTAAATAAACCCACTTTTTCCAAGTACACAGAAGCAGATGAAATTTATAGGAGGATGGTAAATATTCAATTACGAGATGTAGCCACATGGGAAAAATTAAATGACGTACTGTAAAAGCGCACAGTAAAAGTGAAAACATCACAATGAAAGAGAAATGACAGATCAGCCAGATGAAAGAGTATCAGGTGAAAGTGTATCAGTTGAAAGATCAAAGAAAAATAACAGTCAGCGTGAAGACCAACAACAAGGCAGAGAATAAACAACAAAATATCAGGTCATAAAGACAACACAACCAAATAAATAGGGACAACATACAACAATTGAACATCTATCTCTATCTTCTTGCATGAAGATATTTTTTTCTCCTAGATTAATTCCCAAGATAGTTTGGGATATTTTGTAAATTACTTTTGTATAAATACTTCATAATTCGAATTATTGAGGGTGGATTGCTAGACATTTGTAGAGTTTTATTGATCATAAACCTGAGGGTTATTGTACCAATTTTTCAAGTCAATAGACTGGACTGAGTAATAAAGAGATTGCATTACAAGATTCATGTGTTGAGCTATTACAGTGAAGTATTTTCTTTGTCAAATTTGTTATTTTCTTATGTATCTCACAAACTTATATGTTATCTAAAGTGAATGAATTAACTGGAAATTTATTTCAAAATTTGTTTAAGTACACTTTGTCTTGAACAGTTAATCATTTCTATGTTTTCTTCTGATATCCGGATCTGAGAATCCTTAATTTCTCTCCCATCCCGGTTGACCTCCTTCACTTCTTTCATAATCTGGCCTAAGGAACCCTTAATTTCTCCTTGGATCCGATTGAAACCAAATTCACCATCCCAGCCTTAAGATCTGAAACACCTCAGATACCTTGCCCTGTAGACACTATTTTTAGAACTTGATCCAGTCCTGTTTGCTTGACATTTGACCCCATAGCCCAATGGTAAAGACACCCCTCTATCCATCTAAGTAAGTGATCCGACCACCAAATCAAAATCAAAGCCCAAGTATAAACATAACTAGCCTAAAATCAATTAACTAAACAAAGTTAAATCATAAAGAGAGAGCCCTCTCTGAGCATTAGGAAGGCTAGATCCTAATCTCTAAAGTAGGTTTGTGGTTACCTCTATCATTTCTTTCCTAAAAACTCTAGAGAAATTTTGGAGTGATAACACCGTGGATATTCCATTGGACAGTTCATCACAACATACATGATAAAACTATATTTAAAAGTTCAAAATATACATTATTAGGGTTTTGTGTCTCTTTAGATTTATACATTTGTAAATTATTATTAATTGTGTATACATGAAAATTAATATTATGCAGAAAATAGAGACAATGAAATAAAAAATCACAAATCACGATTTGACACAAGACATGCCCTAGGAAACCCTTTCAGTAAGAAACCCAACTAGAAGGTTAGGTGACTTTGCTCTCTTTCTCTTAACAGAAAATGAATGCGAGTACAAAGAAGTATGGCCTGTGGCCTGTGGGATACTATAGTGCACAAATACTCTCTATTACTCTATCTCTTATCCCTCTTGTTCATTTTTTTTTATCTATGGAACAAATGTACTCGAAAGAATGGAACCTTGTTTCCTCCTAGTGACCTGGTTATAACACAACCTAATAGCCCACTAGTGGCTAAGTTGACTACCTCAACTCTTAACTAGAGTTACAGTATGGACTCTTCTAGAGTCTTATCCAACATAATCACGTGGCTATCCCCTTTTCCATGAATAATGGGGGCTGACGTGGCATCCTCTCAAATTATGGTGGTGAAAATAGGAAGGTCAAATTCTAAGTGACACAACTTTTGCATGCAAAATCCGATTGGTGTGATTCTTGCGTCATGGGAATGAACTGTGTGTGTAGAAAAGGAAAAAAAGGTGTTGCACCAAAGTGGCAATTTTTTACCCCCATAAAACGTCAGTGGATGCCTCAAAATGCTCCCGGAAGTTTTCATACCCCAATTTGCCAAACTGGGTCACATCAATAAAAATGGTCCTATGGGATGATTCCTCCACTTTTTCCACTCCGAAAGCATTGATATGGATGAAAAACAACATAATGATCCAATCTAGATCAATATAGATATAAGAGGTACTCAATAATAAAAGTACATAATTTAAACAACAATCATGTGAGTGATACCATCTAACTTACAAAATAGTCCATAACTTAACAACATATATCACACAAACTAAATACATACATGAACTATTCATGAATAGTCAAAAAACAAGTACAAGATGCATGCAACCTTACAATTCCAACAATGGTCTTTCAATCTTCTAAGTATTACAACAGTAAGTGTAAAAGTACTAGCCTCTTAACTCTACTCTGTAATGAAATCAATAAAAGGTGCAAAAGTTCCTTCAAACTGGGAGTTTTACAATTTTATAGGTATAGTTTAGTCACTGCCATCCGTGATTATTGAGCTTTTGGGTAGGTTAGTTACAACTCTTCAAATTTCTTTAATTTACAAATTGAATAAATTAAAACAATTTTGGAACTTTCAGGAATGTTCTGACAACTATTATGATCTAAGTAGATTTTCAGTTGAGAATCTCTTGATATCTTTTAAGTCCTGCCACATAGACTCATAGGATGATGTAATCACTTGACGTTGCCAAGTGGCAATATATTCATGTTTTCATGATATTTAGTTATGTCATGTGAAAGAATTTCTCTATCCTTCTCCAATGAAAACAAGAATGGGTCCATGGTAATGTGTAGCTAACAATGTTTCACTGGTTAATCGATATCATTCTCCAATTTTTCCTATGCCTACAAAGAGAAATTGACAGTGATGGAGGCATGGGTATGTTCCTATGATGATTATGGGGGCTTCTCTTATTGCTAATCTACAACATGCAATACTCCATACACCTAGGTGCATTTCCCCTTGGTTTGCCTCTAACAAGTACACTAATGAGGATATTAAGGGTATCTCCCTCGCATCCAATAACTTTTCCAATTTTGTGCTTGCTTTCACTAGGTTTGACCTTCTGCTAAAATTAAATTGATTGATATTGCTCATTCTGATGATGTGTGCCACTCTTCCAATTGATTTGCAATGTACAATATTTCTTACTATCGTGAACTTTCCTCTCTGGGTATCATCCGTAAATGATAGTCTTCAGATTGAAATTCCCTACATAATCATTGAAAACAACAAATAAACATTATAGATATTGAACTAACATGCGATGTGCATAGGACTTGGGAACTTGTTTTCAAGGTATGGTTGTGTATATGCACATGTATTAGGTTTTTAGTGGCGAGGAGACCAAAATATTGATAAATTTAACCTTGGGACCTCTCCCAACCATCACAATTACATATCAAAAATTCTAACCAAGATAATTATGCATTTCCTTGCGGAGGACCCTCTCTATGATTTTGGGAAGAAAATTAGTGTTTATGGGAAGGAAAATATTTTTTTTAATTCCCAATATTGAAGGCAAATGAGTGGTTAAAATTCATTGTGAAAAGACAAAGAATTGGTAATGAGGTGTTCCCAGAACATGAACTCTAAGGTCATGGTGAGGGAAACCCTAGGCAACTAAGGGAGGACAATATCTAAGATTTTTTTTGGCTATAATAGAAGGTTTTAATGAAATTTAGGGTATTTTAATAATTATCACTTTGACCTTAGTTTTCTCCAATTTAGGCCAACTCTACTCAATAAAGGCTTAGGAGAAGACCTGTACAACGCTGGAAAAAGTTGAGGGAGACATCTTGGCTCAATTCTGGAGCTTGAGAAATTTTTGTGTCATTATATTAATGATTAGTGTAGTGATTTTTTGCTAGAATAATGATTAGTGCAATGCTACACGGGTTTGTGAGCCCATAAACTAAGCTTAAATGTTGAAGCCATAGGCCATAGATCACGAAACCTTAGGGGTTCTAATGCGGGGAAAATCAAGGGAAAATTATCTCGAGGTTATTAAGGACATAATAAAGTATTTTAAATGAGAATTATATCACTTAATAAATTCTACTTTTTCCTTTGAAATTCATCTCCAAGTTAGGTCATTTTTCAACCAAGAAAGCTCGGGAAAAGGCCCCATAATTGCGAAAAAACTTTGGGGAAATCGCCAATGATTAGTATAGAAGCTTGCAAAAAATATTTGTCATTGTATTACTTATTAATGATGTAGTATGTTGTTGGATTGGTGGCTTACACTACGCTTCAATGACTTAGGAGGCCCAAAAATTGAAGAAAAACCTCATATTTTGACCCTACAAATCAATAAGGAAGGCCTAGAAAATGATTTAGTGCTGGATATATGGTATGGGGAGTGACATGGTGCAACACTCAGGAACAAGGGAGTACTATGTCACTGCACTAATAACTAGTAATGCACTATAGAGGCACATAGTGGCAAAATTTGGTGAAAAAACCCCAAATATGACCAAAAAATGACCCTGTAGTGCTAAGAAGACAAGAAAGGGAGCACTATGAATGTTGGCAGGAGGTAAAGGAGACTCTATGTCACATCCTAGATGAAAAATTCAACATTGTGTTTTTTTATAGAGGGTTAACATTGTGCTATAGTGATTGAAAGAGTCTAAATTTTGTGAGAAAACTCTGGATTTTAACTGAAGGAGGCCTTGTATCGCTACAGTGAAGACCAAGCCAATGCCATAGAGCTTAGGGGAAGGTAAGGGGAACCATTTATCACATCCTTAAGCATTATTGAAGCACTATATCATTGGGTAAGTGAATACCACAACGCTACAGAGATGGAGACCAAATTTGGTGAAAAAACACCAAATTTTCACTAAACCCTATGTTGTTGCACTAATGACTAAACCAATGCTATAGAATTGGGTATAGGCTTAGTGTTATGATATATAAAGTATGAAAGATCAAAAATTTAGCAGATAACTCAAATTTAAGATTTTTCCCAAGGATTGCCTCAGTCAACTAGGATGAGGAGGGTGTCTTTATGTTGATGGATCGGTTGATGAACCATGATCAAAACCATAAGTACTTATCCATTTTGTCAAGATATTAAAGGGATAATCATAGCTCCTAAACCATAGATAGGCTTGGTAGGGTGACATCAGCACTTGGTGAAAAAGTGGGGCCCCTTAATTCTCTCCAAGCACAAGGCATTGAGAGGAATCGAGGAGGGGTTGTTGTTGTAGCTACAACACCACTAATATGAGCTTGTTTGAAAAATTCACAGGCGTAAAAAATACCACAACTTGTACTTGCAATATCATAGTGTTGTAGCAGCTACAACCACCCTCCAAAATTTTGCCTTAGCATGTTTTGGAGCCTCCCTACCAACATTACACAACACTTTGTCTTGCTTCATCAAGTACTCAACCTGCAAGTGTTTTCCTCGCACAAAGGTAGCCTATCGATCACAGTTGATCCATTCCCCTCACAGGTTGCTCACCCGGACTTGGTCCAGCTGCAAGCTGAGCAACTTCCCCTTGAAAATTGTGCATTTCTAGAGGGTAACCAGAATTCCCTCCAAGAAATACGCAATCCTCTCTAACAACCTGTTGGGCTCCAGGATCGTGCAATCTTGCCTGCCAACACTCCCAGCAGGATTTACGCAAATTTTCCCAGCAGCAGGCTGTTCAACCCAGGAATTGCGCAAATATGGGCAACAGTCAGCTGCTCTGCCCAGAAATTGCACAAATCTTTTGGGCAGCCAGCCCAACTCCCAGCTAGAAATGCGCATTTTACTCCAGCAGTCGAGTAGTCTCTTGCATGTGCAGATGAGTTGACTGGTTCCCTCCGGGACTGAGCAAAACAAACTTGCATGCATGGGTTGCTTCTCCCAAGGCAGCATGCAAAGGCATCCCTTGTTTCAAGGATCTATGTTTAGCAGTTGGAGGTTACATGCAAGGAGAAATTCTGAAACCTCCCACCAAGTGTCGCTTCCCCTAGATTCGTGGCATGCGCGTCACAACCTCGATGTTATCAAAACTCATCAACCGGACACTGCAGAGCTCATTCCTCACATCAACCTTGCATCTCTGACATCCCACATCACATCTAGGAGCAGTTGGCATGTTCAGCTCAACTGTTTTGGGGTAAGCCCGCTTCCCATGCCTTGTGCTACATTTCTGTCGCTTTTTGTGTTTTCGCTTGTGGGAGTATTGTTTGCTTGATTTCTTTGAACACTTGTTGTCGTTTACATATATACTAGCTTGTCCTAGATCTGTTTCAGTTTTCGTTGTTATCTCAATGTTGTCGCATGCATGAAACTGTTTTGCATAGACATTCGCCCAAGCAACGAACTACCTCACCCACATGCATGTTGATCTATTTATTGAATCTTTCATTCATGTTTTGCATGCAATGTCAATCACTTCTGCTATCACTTAGTATCACCATGCATTCACTGGCTTACTTGCTTTCAGTTGCCCGTCGACGAGTCAAGCCAACCTTGGCCCGGGCTCTGCCTCCTCCAAGGTTACATTGCGCAATCTGGGGAAGGAAGGCTCACCTTCCTCTCCAGAAATGTGCATTCCTACCCAGCATTGGCGTCCAGGACTAATTTGTGCATTTCTGGACGACAGTGGCTGATTGGCCCAAGAATTGCGCAAATATGTCCCTGGGCCAGTAGTCCTTCCCAACTGGAATTGCGCATTGGCAATCCCAGCAGTCAGCAGCCAGACTAGACTGTGCATTGCGCAGTTCCAACAGCCTAGACTATGCCTTGTGCAGTCTTGGTAGTCGGTCCGCCGACCTCCCGGTCGAAATTGCGTAACCTCCATGATCATTCACCCAGGTATGTTGCAAGTCAGTTCTCATGTTCATTTTTGTTTTCTACTGATAGATTGCTTGCCATGAGTGTTTCCATGTCTCTAGGTATCATAGGTGTTCACCTGCCTCTCAGCAGTACAGGTACAATGGTTTCCAGGGGAGCAAAGACAAAGACATTGTTCATAACACACTTGGGGATCTAGTAGACAAGTGTCTATGGACTTGCCTACCCACAAAGACATCAAGTTGTTCGTAGACAAGGAAATCAAGATATGACAATAGAAGCATCACAATGAGCAACATCATGAACAACAGTTGGAGACAACATACCAAATGCAACGAATGCAAGAGGGGGGTTGTTGACAACATGGAGGCGGAACAAGGTTGCAAGCTCAAGCAGGTCCATTGATGATGAAAGCAACTTTGGAGACTCCGGCTATGAAGTGATGGCACGACATGAAGATCGCGCGAAGGAAGAAGATGGAACAAAGAAGGAGTTGCATGTGCTGAAGCAGCAACTGAGGGAGAACATGAAGCTGCACAAATAGACAAATGAGTTACAATAAGATCAAGAACAACAGTGGGCACAACATGCACTCACGGATGAAACTGCGCCCGTACAAGTTAAGGATCCATCCCAACAGCTGACACATAGCAGACATGGTGAGCAGTGTTGTTGATCGCATGCAAGGGATTTAGCAGCATGCATGTCGTTGAGCGCACACATGCAATCCAAACCATTCAACACACTCACCAAGGTGAACATAAGAAGCAAGTCAAACTAGGGTTGAACATGTAATTCGGCAAGTTGATGCGCATGACCACCATGACACATCTGAAGATCACGACGAACACTATGCATTAGTGTGTTGCCAGTTCAATCGTACCCAAGAAGACCATGCACATGTTAGCAGACAAGTTGGATGAAGGGGCCGGACTAATGCATCGGTTGCAACGGAGGCAAGAGTTCGCTTCAACAAGATGTCACCATGAGGTGCATGCACACCATCACGAACGACCAAGCTTGGAATCAACTCACCACCTTCACCATCAAAAGCATGTCAAAGAGTTGGTCTCACCACAGCGGATGGAGTGTCAGTGATCTCTTGCAAGGCTTGCTCAAGTCATGTTGTCTCACATGTGTACATGTGAATTGTTTGATCCAAAATGGATCCTAAGAACCCTCTAAGTCTTCAATACTTAAAAACTATCGCAAGGGGAAAACATTAGCAAATGGCGGAAAACACTATCGCAAAGGAAAAACAAGAAGAAATAGCGAAAACAGAGTTAAACAGAGGGTTAAGCAACATCGCACAGGAGTCGTCGCATCTGGCCGATCAACAGTCTAGATCTGATCAACATAATGTAATTGGCAGCAGCAGGTGGAGTTAATCGGGCGCAGCCTTATGGGAAATCACGATAGCGACCAACGCGATTAAACGAGGGCCATTGATCAAGTGCGCAGATCAACGGTCCAGATCTACTTCGCTATCGCATTGCCAATACACACACAAAAGGACTTACCGAGGCCCGAGGACTATGCCATATGCGATTGTGATATATCGCATCACAAAATCGCATCACGACAATACAGAGGAGCGGGGCCGATACATATGCGACTTGCGATAAAGCCGGACCCGACAGGTTTTATGGGCGCAAATATATATATTTTGAGTTCCAGAAGAAAAGGGTTTTTCTATGTAAATTCGCATTTTCATTAAATAAACGAAAAACAAAGGAAATGCGAACGGAGCAATAAAACGGACCCGAAAGGGTTTATACATGCAGCGATATATATTTTGAGTTCCATAATGAGCGGGATTTTGGGCGGGCCTTAGGCAGTAAGTGGTATTGGACGGGCTCCGCCCGATCCCATACACTGGCTGACACATGGCTTGGCGCCGGAGAGAGAAAACTGCCTTTTCGGGCAGGTAATCTCCGTATGCATAAGCCGCCCGAAATGAATAGCAATTGTTGGATCAAAGATCACACAGATCAACGGTGGACATGTGATAGCGATATAAAGGCGGACCCGATGGAGTTATAAGGTGGAATTAATATTATTTGAAGTCCGATAAGAGGTGTTTATGTGGTTTTTACAACGTTTTTTGTGTATTTCTCTATGCAAACAGAGAAACGACATTTTTGGGATTTCAACGCGTCGATAGTCCCTTCCGTTACAAAACAGGTGGCCACCATACCTGAAGACGTCACACCATGATTGGTTAACGCTCAGAGGGGATTTGAACGGACAAAGACTGGAAGCCAGAAAGCCCAAAAGGGAAAACGAACAGACAAGCACCGATTGGCTTAAAAGCCATTGAATGACAGAGACAAGGCAGGCAGTGCTGAGACAGAGAGAAAACAGAGACAACGAGTGAGAGGGAGAGTCTGTATACTCAAAAAGACTTGGGGGATCTAAGTAAATCCCTGTTGTTTTATTCCTGTTATGTTGAGACTCAATTTGAGCTCACATTTGTAAAAACTCTGCTCTTGAAGACATAATAGAGAGGTCACCACTGAAAGCTAGACCAGGAGACATAGCCCAAGAGTTTCGGGTGAACTCCTTGATTATTTGCTATGTTATGTATGTTTGTTTATTATGTTTCTTTAACTGCTTCATTGTCTATATTATTCGCAATCTTTTCGATCCATTGCACTAAGTAATATAGGCAAATCCTGCACATGAGTTTGTAATACCTTAAAAGTAATCTAAGATCTTCATTTTCAGATCAATTGTAATGTTGAGTCATGTCAAGTGTAAGTCAAGTGTCAATAGTGGATGTAACAGTCATAGAGTAGGTGAAGAGTCATGAAGGTAGTTGAATGGTCACAAAGGGGAATTTCAAGGGTCACCCCACCCTTTGCTATAAATAGTCCCTCATAACTCATTGTATAGACTTTTGGTTACCAAGCTTCTACTAAGACTATCTTGAAGAAGGCTTGGACAATATTGTAATGCACCTTGGCTTCTCCAATGCACGGAGCTAGTACATCTCTTTGGAGGAGCAGGCAGATGTGACTGTAATGTTCCATTGTTGGGGCTTGCAGGTTTACATCATGTATTGTATGATTGTGACTTACACTTCTTAAATAATAAGAGCCAACACATTTTCATGCATATGTTATTATTGTAATTGGACTGTTCGGTTGCCTTAATGATGTTTAGATAATCTTCGGCAAAATCACATAACCAATCTTTTGTCGACGTGTTTCGAACCAACCAGTGTGGTTCATCGTCAGGACAAGTTGAAGAACAGATCCAGCTTAGCCTGTTTAAATAGCTAGAGCAGAGACACCAACGGTTACCTGGCCAAAGGTTGACTTAAGGAGCAAGGTCAAATTTAGTTATATTAGGTAAGAAATAAATAAATAAATATATCAATGATAAAATTATTATATTATAATTTTATCATTGATATATTTATTTATTTATTTCTTACCTAATATAACTAAATTTGACCTTGCTCCTTAAGTCAACCTTTGGCCAGGTAACCGTTGGTGTCTCTGCTCTAGCTATTTAAACAGGCTAAGCTGGATCTGTTCTTCAACTTGTCCTGACGATGAACCACACTGGTTGTTTCGAAACGCGCCGACAAAAGATTGGTTATGTGATTTTGCCGAAGATTATCTAAACAATGTTATGGATCACAGAAGTCTAAATTCCTTAATGCCTTAATGATATATGTTGTTTAACTTACGTACTTGTATATGAACTGATTTGTGTGCAATTATATGAATCTTGTTGTTAATGTGTTGCATATGTTGCTAATGTTGTCACCGTCCGTGTCGACTGCTCTGCTGGACATCAGACAGACATTTCTCATGAAACTTTCTATATCAACCGTCACACTCGTCTCAGACTGATCCATGAGTGTTGTTCGTGTTATGTTACCTTGTTGTTGTGATTGCCACATCCGAGTGGACTGCTCCGCCGGAAGTTGTGCATGTCCTTTGTGTGGTGTGTTCCTAGCCGAGTTGGGACTCATCCCTTTCAACTTGGAACTCACCTTCACCTTCCTCTCCCTTCGAAGTATTGGAACCTCTCGTACATATTCCTTGACTCTCTACATTAGTCACACCCTTGCTACTGACAAAGTTATCTTACTTGCCTCTGTGCGACATCGCGGCCAAGGCATTACGACCCACTGCTGGGACTCCTACACCAAATGGTCTGAGGTCTAATTGAGACTTCTTACCGAGCAGATCCCGTTGACATGTTGGAGGGTCCAGCACCATCAACATTTATGGCGCTAAAAGGACGACCTGATGAAAAGTTGTGTCCTCTCATCCAATTGTGAACCTTTGCATATCTTTCATGGAGTCTTGCACTCTTCTTCCCCAGAGGTGTTTTTTGAATTGTGAAGATGTCTCCATCTTGGGGAAGCTTTTTTATCTCTTGTCAACTACCCACTGCCATTGTCTCGGGGAATGGTGAAAGCGAAGTGGCCTGGCCTGAGCACTTATATAGCTTTATTTTCATGATTTATGAGGAAGATGAGTTTCTGACGAACAGGCGGTTTACTGCTTGCATGCACACTTCGCGAATCTCCATTCCGTTGGGTGCTCAGCCTATCGGCTGACACTGTGCACTCATTTGAGCACTTCTGTGATCTCATTGAAAACACGTTCTATCATTTTGATCCAGACTATCTTTACCGGAAACTGTTACAACAACGGAGGGCTCCGCTTGAATCCGTTATTGATTTTTGGCAGCGCTTTCGTGACTTGAGGTTTCAAACTTCGAAGAGCCAGATGAAATTTGTTTATCTTTGGGACCAGTTCGAGTATTGCCTTAAGAAATCTGCCCGTCCCAAGAGGAAGCTTGATATCAAGGCTTGCTTAACATTCTTCATTGATGGAACTGCGCAATCTCATGTGGGAGTGGGCACTGTCTCAACTCACTGTCTGCCTCCCTCTTATTCAGATGCTCTACCACTACCCAGTGATGTTGAGGATCATGCTCACACACATGTTCATCCTTCATAATCTCCCAACATCACTCCACTCGATTTTCGCGCAGATTTGGTTGTAAGTCCTTCAAGTTCTCATATGCATTCTTTTCTTCGACCTCCATCTTCACACTCAGGTGTTCCTCCGGATGATGTTATATTGTGTTCGTCCATTCCGGACTCTTCACTTATTGTGAATGAGGAACAACCCACTGACAGAGTCAGTGTTGCACAACCAACATGCATTGTCATTCATGAAGATTATGAGTGGGAGCTTGAACATCAACACTCGACAAAGGATGACTCTCTTCTATCTGAGTCCCCTCCATTCTTTCCTAAACTCTTTGGTGAACTTGCCATCCATGATTGTGCATGTGTATCTTCATCCACGAATGCACCCATTGTTGATCACTTGCAGGACTCACTGGATGTTAGTCCATCATTCGACAATGGAGAGGATAAGTTACTCGTTGAAAATCCATTTGATCCTTCATCTATATTTTCCGGAAACAAAAAGGATGAGTTTGTTCGCTTTTCATCTACCCCTCTGTGTGATTCATCCAACCATGAGGATGTCAACCAACATCCTGAATTCTCTGATCTTGGTTGTCGTGATATCTTCACCTCATCATCTGATCACGATGTTGATTCACTCATTATTAATCCATCTAAGCCACTGGTCTACGAAGATCCATCTATCAACAAAGTCGAAACCCAATAGACCATTGAGGCACTTCAGCCCCAGTGGATGGTTATGTGAGGCCCTCATTTTCTTGAGGTTGGTTTCGCTTCCGATCAGAAAATTGTTCAAACAGTCAAGGCTCCTCATCACTCATCTGTATGCACTCAAGATCAATCCAACACTTAGATTTTACTTCCTCCACTCGAACTACACAATCCCATTGCTCATGCATTGGAGGAGTATTACATTGCAAGCACTCGTGCGTGGCGCAAATTATCTTTGTTTCTTTCATTTACTTGCATGTCATAGTCAAGAGTGTGCTTATGCTTCAAAGTTGCACGTAGTGTCACACAACACCATGATAAGTTTGCGCATTTCCCGTCATGCACATGCACTCACTTATGTCCCGTGGGCACTTTGAATCACGAAGTGTGGTTGTCTTCATTGTTATATCTTTCTTTCTTGTTGGTTTGCACAACTGGGTTGCTCGAGGACCAAGCCTTCACCAACAAGGGTCTACTAGTGCGCCGGTGGCTGCATTGGAAGTATCACTTCACATGATCAGGCCCATGTACTGTTAGTGTAGGAGTAGGAGTAGTGTTTGCTTTCAGTTGTTTGCTTGCATGCTTGTTTGCTTACATGCTTTGTTTGCTTGTTTGTTTGCTTGCTTGTTTGCTTACTTGCTTTGCTTTCACTTTCGCTTCTGGTTTTTCTTTGCTTTGTTGATTTTTAGCTCACTCGCTTGTTTTGTTCATAGGTTAGTTTTGCATGAAACCATGTATGACTCTTGAAGCGAGTTGGGTAAAGTACAAGAGGGCTTGTACAACTATCACTACTTGGTTATTTGTCATCTTTCCTCTGTATGATGAGATTGTTACTTTTAGTCCATGATACGTCGAAGGAAAATACGTACTGTTCGAAGTGAACCTTGGTGTAAACACAACGCTTGCACGCTAACTAGTGTCACCTTCTCTAGTCGATTGTTTTTGGGTTAACCCTTGTCAGCTTAGTCAAGTAGAGTAAGGTGAGGGGGAAAACCTTAATAGGCACTGTTGACCACTACGTGTCAACTACCCATAGCAGTACACCCCCTTTTTTTGCAAAAGGGATAGCGCTTAATCGACATGTCCGTGCCATTCGACAATGATCGTCCACTTGATCATGTTATGTTTTAAACCTAGTCTGTATGTGTAAATTGTAAATAATCCTAGCAGATCTGAGTCATGTATGTAAATTGCCTAGGAAAATCTAATTTTCTAGTGATAATCTACGTTCCATAAGGTTTTTTGTCTCACCGATCCATGATCGGCAGAGTTTTCCTTCAGCCTAACCCCAAAGCTGGAATGAATTTTGTCATTAGAATCTTAGGGGAATCTGTTGATCTAGGTTGTCATTGATGTCAATATGGCAATATTCTAGATACTAGAGGATGACATGAAGCCAAGGGGATGCAGAGCAGATTCATGAAGAGACAGGAGCAAGGCCATCAGGATAGCCAAGCCATAAGCAAAGAGGAGCTACCTAAGGAGGCATATCAAAGCATATTACAAGATATCAGAGAAAGAGAGGAATTTGTATATGCAAGGAGGTCTTTGAAAGACACTGCCAAGCCAGAGGAACCACATTGGACTAAGAGGAGTTGCAGGAGGAGCCATATATAAATATATATCATATATATGCGGAAACAAAGCAAATAGAGCCATCAGAGTCATCGGAGAGCCATATCAGAGCAAGAGGAACGTTGCGTGTAATATATGCCAAAAACAGAGCTATCAGAGCCATATTTATAGACCATACATAGCAATGGAGCAGACAGAGTTAGCGGACCTACAAGAGCAAACAGAGCATATATATATGCCAAAGAAGAGGAGCAAACAGGAGCAGTTGGAGACGAGAGGAGCTAACAAAGCACGAAGACCACCAGAGGAGCAGATGGAGACGAGAGGAGCTAACAGAGCACGAAGCACCATTAGAGGAGCCATATATATGTATATGTCAGATACATATGCCAATGAAGAGGAGCACACAGCTATCGGGATCCTATCGGGAGCCATATATCCATGGGACGCAGCGATCACAACTATCGGAGCAACAGTGCCAAAGGAATACTCTATTGGAGGAGTAGAGCTACTGCATATCGCATAGGGCAAGAGTAAGGTTCATAAGCGGAGCAAACAAGCAAAAAAGAAAAAAAAACAATGGAACAATATATATTTGCATGCAATAAACACTATCGGAGGCGGAGCAGTATATAATATCGAAGAAATCATATCGGCGGGTTCTATTAAGTGTCACCCCTAAAACTTCCGATTGCGATAATGTACGCGGACCCGATGCGGCATTGTGTTATAGTTGAATGCAATATCGCATCCACCCTATTGGGACTCTCACATCGCAATACCCAAAGGGTTGTCCTCCTGCTATGCGCCGATTGCGATATATACAAATGGACCCGATGGACTCATAAAAAATAATTTATATAATATCGCGTCCAGCAAGGGAATCGGTCATCGGCAATCGCATATGTTATGAAGCCTTGCCACACCCAAGCACCGATTGCGATAAGGTTGCGGACCCGACGTGAATATTAACTATGGTTCATTGTTATATTGCGTCCATAGGAGGATCGGTCATCGGCCATCGGTGGAGTCATGGGTCCGATATATAAAGGATCTCCGACAATCATGAATCGCCGATTGCGATTTAAGCGTGGACTCGATGTAGAAATAAATATGAGTGTAATATTTTCTGAAGTCCGCCCTTTAGTTTTTGCCTGTGTTCGATCGTAATTCCTGTGTATTTGTATATATTGCTTGCGCGGGGTTTGGAGACAGAGATGCATTAAGGAATGCTCCCGATAGCTCAGAAGACGAGAATCAGCGATGGAACGTGGTAGGTCTGTTAAACGTAAAACTCTGTGTATGCCCGACATCATTGCCAAACAGAGCATTGTTATGGTAAACCGGGAAGATGTGTTCTCCGGTGGATCATTTGGACCTGGTCATTGATTGAACGTGTCCTGTGAATATTGGAACACTCGGATAGATAGAGGAAACAAAAATTTGGGAAGTTGAAGAAGCAAGCAAGCGCAGAGGAAATGACAGCGACCAAGGAGGAAACTGACATGATAAGCGAGCGTTGAGGAAGCCGAAGAGCCTGCGGAGAAAGGAAGCCTAAGAGGCCGTGTAAGAGGAAACGAATGGATGAAGGCATGGGAATGTATAAAAAATAGGAAACACAGAGGACTGAAGTTGTTGTTGTTGTTTCGAAAAAACAGAATATGAGGTAGCAGAAGCAGCAGAGGTGGTTAAGCATTGTATGAAGTTGTTGGTGAACGTTGGTGAAGGTTGCTGCAACTGTTGAACACTGTTGAAGCAGTTGGAGAAAACAACAGAACGGAAAGAGGGTCCAGAATAACAGAAAGAGGGCCGCAGGGCTAACAGGACAATAAATAGTCGAAGGGGAGAAGTAGCAGCAGAGAACATAAGCTTGAACAAGAAGTTGTTCTTTATGCAGAGCTTAGTGCAGCTAACAGTGGACTGACTAGAGCTGTGTGAAGACATTATCAAAGAGCATGAAGGCTATTAGAGACTATGTGTGGGCAGTGTGCAGAGTTGTAAAGACTCATTCATAAGAATACATGGTTGTCATTGATACTGTAGTTTGGAGACTACAGTGAAGCTGTAAATAGATAGAACTCAGCAGATAAGATTTCTGAGAGCAGAACTGAACAGGACTGGAGTCCTTGGGGCTGGTGCCTAAAAAGCAAGAAGGATAGGAGTCCTTGGGACTGGTGCCTCAGAAGTAAGCAGGATTGGAGTCCTTGGAGTTGATACCTCATAAGTATGGAAGGATTGAAGTCCTTGGGAGTTGGTGCTCCTAAGTCCAAGATTGGTGTCTTGGCAAAATAAAGTTGGTGCTCTGAGGGGTTGGAGCCTCACCAAAGTCCAAGTTGGAGCTTGGCAACTTATTGTAACCATCTATATATTGTATCTATTTTACTGCGCAGTTTATATTTATAAAAGCATTTATTCTTGCTGTTCATCTTGTGTTCTGAATATATGTGTTTTAACTGGTAAAACAATAGTGGGAAAAATAAATACTGATTCACCCCCCCTCTCAATATTTCCAACAATTGGTATCAGAGCCAGGTTCCTTCATTCAAAGCCTAACAGCTTGAAGGCTAAACCTTAGAACACAAATGGCGAAGTCAAGGAAGAAAGTCTCCAATCCTCCTAAGGATGTGTCTCCCTCTACTACTAAAATAGAAGACAATCAATTTGAGGAGGCTCCAAGGCTCAATGGGAACTTTAATATATGGGAAGCAAGAATGAGGAATTTCTTACAGACTCAAGGCATTGAAATTTGGAAATCAGTGATTGATGGTAGGAGGATGGATAGAGAATCCAAGGAGTACAATGCAAAAGCAGTAAAGGCAATCTAGAATGGGCTACCTGATTATGTAAAGAACAATCTAGGAAAAGATTCATTAACAAAGGGCATATGGGACAAACTTCATGATCTTCACTCAAAAGGAGCACTGACCATGTCCATCAATCAAGAAGGAGATCCCGAACCCATCATAGAAGCTGAAAATGAGAATGATGACATCAAGGGTGAAGCAGACCTAGAAGATGAAGAGAATGAAAAAGACTTTGTAGAAGAACTCCTCGCTCAACTTATGACTGCCATGGAAGAGATTAACAATTTGAAAAAGGAAAATGAAGCACTTAAGAAGCTAGCTCCAGTTGGTAACCAAGATCAAACAAGGAAGAAAGTTGACCTCATCAAGCTTCAAGTACAAGAAAGGGATGAAGAGCTTGCCAAGCTTAAGAAGGAATTTCATCAAAGCAAAAGGAAGCATCATGAATAAGTCATATCCATGACAAATCAATTGAATAAAGCAAAGAACCAGGAAAATACCCTTGTCAAGTCAACTTGAACAAAGGCATAAGAGCGTGAACAAACTTGAAGAAGAGATTGGTCAGTACAAGGTAGAGGTCTCCTCCCTCAAATCTCAATTACAAAAAGCCAGGAAACATGCACAAGTGGCTGAGAAGGAAATGGAGATCAGTCAAGAAAAGAAGGAAGAAATCTTCAAAATGAAGTCAGATATCATCTCCCTTAAAATAGTAGCAGCTGAAGCTACTCGTAGCAAGGAAGAAACTGAGGAACAACTTGCAAAGAAGAATAATGAGTGTGAAAGATTGGAAGAAGAGATTGTCCTCCTCAGAAAAAGGTTGAAGGGATGAACAAAATCTTGAAGAGCTCTCAAGCCTTGGATGACATGCTCAGCTATCACAGATGTCCATCTTATAAATCGGGTCTCGGGTATGCAGGTGAACCCTCAAACAAGAATGAAAATGCTTTAAACAAAAGAGATGTGAAGAAGCCAGAAAGAAATGGTGATGCTCCCAGCTCCAACAAAGGCAAGGAGAAAAATCAAGGCTACAATAGAAGAAATCCTATTCCAAGAAGAAATCCTGCTCCAAGAAGAAAACCAGCTCCAAAAGGAAATGTAGATGATGTCAAAGAGGCGAGAGGCAATGGTTATCATCAAAGGATCTCAAGGCAGAAAGGCTTCAGAAGTACATCAAGGAAATCTCCATCTCCTAGGTACCAAAGTTCATTTTTTGGTTATTGTTATTCTTGCTCAAACTTTGGTCACATGGAAAAAGACTGTAAAGCATATCATAAAGATAGATATTATGGTCCCAACCATCTCATAGAGATAGATGTTATAGTCTCCGACAATCTCCAAGAAACAATTTTGCAGGAAGAAATCATGAATTCTTATTCATGAACAATGTAGAATGCTTCAAGTGTCATAACATTGGTCATATGGCACGTGATTGTAACTTAGCATGGGCTCTTACACAAGCTAAAACCATGCAAAAGAAGAAAGTTACACAAGTATGGAGAAGGAAGGAAATACAGTTCGAAAGTCTCTTGAGCTCTCCAGCCAATCTAAGCATTTTATGAGAAGACTCTGCGAAAAGAGATGATGCATACAGTTAGGGGAGCCTGTGATTCTTGATCATAATTACTGAAGATATTAGTGAAAGGGTCCTTATGAAATCCTTGTTGAGCTATATTAACAATCATTCTTTGATGAAGATCATTTCTCAGGAATACTCCATTGAAGAACATGATTCTGTAATAGGGCAAATAATTATGGTGCTGATATTACAGATGCTAAATGTATTGACTCAGGGATTTGATGTGAGACCAGAAATTTTGGACACTAATAGAGGCAGTCTTCAAACAAACAGATACATTTGGAATGGAGTCTGAAGTAAGAGCAGCTGGCAACATATAACAAAACTGAAGCATTGCATGAAGATGCAAATCAGCAGAATAAATTTAAAGGACAGTCACAGATTGGATATCTGAATCTGCAGAGATATGTACAAAGAACACAAGGAGAAAATGGCTCATAGGAAGGAGAATGTTGTGTAGTCAAGCATAACTTAAGCTGATATAGATCACTTAAGAAATATAGCAACAGTAAGGCACAACCCCTCACATTTTTGTCCAAATGCAATGATGATTGAATACTAGATGGCAGTAACTTAAGGAGAAGCACATAGACACAAAGGAACTCAGATATGAAGAAAGATAACAAGAAAGACAATCTCAGGGGCATTTTCTCTTGATTCGGACTATGAAGGCCTCTCAATGTTACCTGTGGAGACAACAATATGGATTGAAGCACAAAAGCTTGGAGTTGGACACTTGGTGTATGGCCTTTTGCAATCTAAATGAAAGCATTAAAGTAGAGCATCCTTATGCATCGTTGAATCCATGATAAAGTAGTTCAGAGACATGAAGAGGGAATAATGTGAAAATTGATGATATAATATCAATTCCTCTATCTTGAGTAAAAAGAAGAAGAGCACTCCTTTGCCATTGATGTCAAAGGGGGAGAGAAGAAGAATATTGCCATCAATAACAAAGGGGGAGATTGTTGATCTAGGTTTTCATTGATGTCAATATGGCAATATTCTGGATACTAGAGGATGACATGAAGCCAAGGGGATGCAGAGCAGATTCATGAAGAGACAGGAGCAAGGCCATCACGATAGCCAAGCCATAAGCAAAGAGGAGCTACCTAAGGAGGCATATCAAAGCATATTACAGGATATCAGAGCAAGAGAGGCATTCATATATGCAAGGAGGTCTTTGAAAGACACTGCCAAGCCAGAGGAACCACATTGGACTAAGAGGAGCTGCAGGAGGAGCCATATATATATATATATATCATATATGCGGAAACGAAGCAAATAGAGCCATCAGAGTCATCGGAGAGCTATATCAGAGCAAGAGGAACGCTGCTTGTAATATATGCCAAAAACAGAGCTATCAGAGCCATATTTATAGACCATACATATATGCCAAAGAAGAGGAGCAAACAGGAGCAGATGGAGACGAGAGGAGCTAACAGAGCACGAAGCACCACCAGAGGAGCCATATATATGTATATGTCAGATACATATGCCAATGAAGAGGAGCACACAGCTATCGGGAGCCATATATCCACGGGACGCAACAATCACAACTATCGGAGCAACAGTGCCAAAGGAATACTCTATCGGAGGAGTAGAGCTATCACATATCGCATAGGGCAAGAGTAAGGTTCATAAGCCGAGCAATATATATATATATATATATATATATATATACATACATAAAAAAAGGAACAATATATATTTGCATGCAATAAACACTATCGGAGGCGGAGCAATATATAATATCGGAGAAATCATATCGGCGGGTTCTATTAAGTGTCACCCCTGAAACCTCCGATTGCGATAATGTACACGGACCCGATGCGGCATTGTGTTATAGTTGAATGCAATATCACATCCACCCTATCGGGACTCTCACATCGCAATACCCAAAGGGTTGTCCTCCTGCTATGTGCCAATTGCGATATATACAAATGGACCCG
The DNA here is from genome assembly GCA_031772625.1 of Pinus tabuliformis. Lineage (NCBI taxonomy): Eukaryota > Viridiplantae > Streptophyta > Pinopsida > Pinales > Pinaceae > Pinus > Pinus tabuliformis. The sequence continues at coordinate 1,905,471,336 of CM062818.1, read as the reverse complement.
ATGGACTCATAAAAAACAATTTATATAATATCGCGTCCAGCAGGGGAATCGGTCATTGGCAATCGCATATGTTATGAAGCCTTGCCACACCCAAGCGGCGATTGCGATAAGGTTGCGAACCCAACGTGAATACTAACTATGGTTCATTGTTATATCGCGTCCATAGGAGGATCGGTCATCGGCCATCGGTGGAGTCATGGGTCCAATACATAAAGGATCTCCGGCAATCATGAATCGCCGATTGTGTTTTAAGCGCGGACCCGATGCAGAAATAAATATGAGTGTAATATTTTCTGAAGTCCGCCCTTTAGTTTTTGCATGTGTTCGATCATAATTCCTGTGTATTTGTATATATTGCTTGCGCGGGGTTTGGAGACAGAGATGCGTTAAGGAATGCTCCCGATAGCTCAGAAGACGAGAATCAACGATAGGATGTGGTAGGTACGTTAAACATAAAACTCTGTGTATGCCCAACATCATTGCGAAACGGAGCACTGTTATGGTAAATCGGGAAGATGTGTTCTCCGATGGATCGTTTGGACCTCGTCATTGATTGAACGTGTCCTATGAATATTGGAACGCTCAGATAGACAAAGGAAACAGAAATTCGGGAAGCCGAAGAAGCAAGCAAGCGCAGAGGAAATGACAGCGACCGAGGAGGAAACTGACAGGATAAGCGAGCGTTGAGGAAGCTGAAGAGCCTGCGGAGAAATGAAGCCTAAGAGGCAGTGTAAGAGGAAACGAATGGATGAAGGCATGGGAATGTATAAAAAATAGTAAACACAGAGGACTGAAGTTGCTGTTGTTGTTGCGAAAAACCAGAAAATGAGGTAGCAGAAGCAGCAGAGGTGGTTAAGCATTGTATGAAGTTGCTGGTGAACACTGGTGAAGGCTGCTGCAGCTGTTGAACACTGTTGAAGCAGTTGGAGAAAACAACATAACAGAAAGAGGGTCCAAAATAACAGAAAGAGGGCCGCAGGGCTAACAGGACATCAGACAGTCGAAGTAGCAGCATAGAACATAAGCTTGAACAAGAAGTTGTTCTTTATGCAAAGCTTAGTGCAACTAACAGTAGACTGACTAGAGCTGTGTGAAGACATTATCAGAGAGCATGAAGGCTATTGGAGACTATGCGTGGGTAGTGTGCAGAGTTGTAAAGACTCATTCATAAGAAGACATAGTTGTCATTGATACTGTAGTTTGGAGACTACAGTGACGCTGTAAATAGATAGAACTTAGCAGATAAGAGTTCTGAGAGCAGAACTGAATAGAACTGGAGTCCTTGGGGCTGGTGCCTAAAAAGCAAGAAGGATAGGAGTCCTTGGGACTGGTGCCTCAGAAGTAAGCAAGATTGGAGTCCTTGGAGTTGATACCTCATAAGTATGGAAGGATTGAAGTCCTTGGGAGTTGGTGCTCCTAAGTCCAAGATTGGTGTCTTGGCAAAATAGAGTTGGTGCTCTGAGAGGTTGGAGCCTCACCAAAGTCCAAGTTGGAGCTTGGCAACTGATTGTAACCATCTATATATTGTATCTATTTTACTGCACAGTTTATATTAATAAAAACATTTATTCTTGTTGTTCATCTTGTGTTCTGAATATATGTGTTTTAACTGGTAAAACAATAGTGGGAAAAAGAAATATTGATTCACCCCCCCTCTCAGTATTTCTAACAGAATCCTAGTGTGCTTCGATTCTATGTAAAAGTAATTTGGAAATAACTCTAACTATTTGGTTAGGTTATTACAAATTGCTTGATCTGCTAGATTATATTTGTGTCGTAGAACTTGGTGGTCTATGAGGGTCTATGTCAAATGGGTTTTCCCCCTTGAGATGTAAAATTGTAAAAGTCATGATGTAGTGTCTTGAGGGTTAGAAAATGTTTTAATCCCCTCATAAGTCCTAAGTCCTAGGTCCTAGGTAAAATTCCCAAAGGCTAAGTTCGATGATCCAATAAATAAAAAAACAGCTAATCAATTACAGTAATTACAAATTAAAGGCTCTAAATAGCCAGATTTAGCGTTATGCCACATAAATATTTTCAGAATTTTAAACTTAATGTGAGATGCTTCAGAAAACCCTTCATGCATTCATAAGAAAAATTTCAAATGATAAGCCTGGGATCAAAAACTGGCTCTTAAAATTTACCAAGGCTCTTAAAATTTTGAATCAGCTGCTTCAGATTGTCTGATGAAAACCCCACAAAATTTTCTAGATATGAAGTAAATATTCCTACCAGAACTGAAACTGAGGCCACATCTTACCCTCCAGGGTCTAGATCTGGCTTCAGATAAAATGTTTTCTTCCAACCTGCAACCTGCAAAAACCGAAAACCCAGAAATAAAATGTGCAAGGAAGAAACCTAAAATCCTAACAAAAAAAAATAGCTAATCAATTACAGTAATTACAAATTAAAGGCTCTAAATAGCCAGATTTATCATTATGCCACAGAAATATTTTCAGAATTTTAAACTTAATGTGAGATGCTTCAGAAAAACCTTCATGCATTCATAAGAAAAATTTCAAATGATAAGCCCAGGATCAAAAACTGGCTGGGCTCTTTCAGAAAACACAATCCGGAATTGGCTGGTTCAGCTGAGAACTTCCTCAAATGCCTGGTAATCTAAAAAAAAAGGATTTCCTGCACAACTTAAAATCAACCACTAACAAAGAGGGAGAAAACAACAGTGAAATTTCAGATCAAATGGAGATACCTGCCATTATATTTCAGAAATTAAACTATCATTCAAACCCCAGAGATCAGCCAAGACACCTGTGCCTAAATCAATCTTCGTCAAGCTTTCATCAATGGTTGAAAATAAAATTATGCAGAAAAATAAACATCTTACAACATTTCCAGAAGAGTAAAACCAGCAAGATTTTCAACCCCAAAGTCTTTCTTTATTGCACAAAAAATGGCTACAAGAGAGCTTTCTTTAGCACAAGACTCACAGATCCAATCTGATCTCAAATGACCCCTGACACCCTATTTAAAGGAAAATTTCCTAACGGCTAGTTCAAGTGATCCATGTCAAACTAATCTCGACCGTCGATGAGGATCAAAATCTCTTTTAATCTCATTCGTCGAAATTTTAAATGCATTTTAATATATTAAAATATTAAAATCCTGCATTTATTTCCTCAAAACTTTGACTTATTATTATTTTATTTTATTTTTCAAAATTTTTAATTTATTTTATTTTTTATTTATTTTATATATATATATTATTTTTATTATTTTTATTGGATCCTCGAACTTAGCCTTTGGGAATTTTACCTAGGACCTAGGACTTAGGACTTATGAGGGGATTAAAACATTTTCTAACCCTCAAGACACTTTACATCATGACTTTTACAACTTTACATCTCAAGGGGGAAAACCCATTTGACATAGACCCTCATAGACCACCCAGTTCTGCGACACAAATATAATCTAGCAGATCAAGCAATTTGTAATAACCTAACCAAATAGTTAGAGTTATTTCCAAATTACATTTACATAGACTCGAAGCACACTAGGATTCCCCTAAGATTCTAATGACAAAATTCATTCTGTCTTTGGGGTTAGGCTGAAGGAAAACTCTGCCGATCATGGATCAGGGAGACAAAAAACCTTCCGGAACGTAGATTATCACTAGAAAATTAGGTTTGCCTAAGCAATTTATATACATGACTCAAACCTGCTAAGATTATTTACAATTTACACATGCAGACTGGGTCTACAACATAACATGATCAGGTCAACAATGACTGTCGAATGGCACGGACATGTCGATTAAGCGCTATCCCTTTTGCGAAAAAAGGGGGTGTACTGCTACGGGTAGCTGACACGTAGTGGTCAACATCTGGCTCTACTTGGGGACATGTTGCTGCATTGTAGGAATGTGAGAATCCAGAATCTGCATCCATGCAACATACAATAAAACATAAGTAGAGTCCATCCAAAAAATCATCATATAACATTAAGCACATGAAAGATATAAACTCTTCATTTATTAACTATCTAGTAACATGAAAATTGAATCTAATCCTAAAATAGAAATGAAAATGCTGAAAAAAACAAGGAGTAGGGTTAGAAATATAGAGGATGCCCCATGGCATCAGATGTGTTCAATATAGTGTATACTGAGCATTTGCTTGCTTTCAGGCAAATTTGTCGGCTGCTTGTCGGATGTGCCATGTCCAATTTTGCATACGGTAGGACTTTCTCCTATCTAAAAATCAAGCTGCTTGCAGCCGTCTGATGCATCAAATCTTCTTCTCATTCTCTTTTTCTTGCGTTTTTTCTTTGCGGCAAGCTGTATCACTGATGACGTGGAACTTTCTGCTTCAAAGCTCTTAGATGAAGTATGTATGATATGTGTGACATGTCTTTCTTCATTTTTCATCTGATCTTTATTGTTTTTAATTTTATCTGGATCACCTTCAATTAACCACTTTTCAATCGAACCAATGACCTCCTCATAATAAGATGGAGCTTGTTGCAACAAATAAGGAGGCTTCTGATCTGTCGATGTTTCCTAGTTTCTTTCATCCTCTAACCGCTGTTGAAATTTATGTACTTGTATTGTAATGGCATCTATCTGGCTAGAGTGTTCAACTTTCATAGTACTGATTTTCCTGGCATGGTCTTCTTCCATGGTCAATAACTTATTCTGAAGACATATCTGATTAGCTTCCACGGTCGTCATATTTTCCTCTGAGCTTGATAACTTGCTTTGCATGAAACTAATTTCCTTGTCATGATTACTTTTCATGGTCTCAATTTCCTTAGCATGTTGATTTTGCATGTCGGTTATGTAATCAGAGTGTTTAATTTTCATGATCTCCATCTCCTTATTACTTTTTTCCAGGTGGGTGCATAAAGTTCTCACATCATTGGCGTAATTAGTTTGATTGATCTCCATATTTTTTACCAGCCACATTAATTCTTGTATAATTTGTTTTTGATCTTCCTTTTCATTGTCAACACTGTTTTTACAATGTGTCCCTGCTTTTCCAGTATCATGGATTTGATCTGCAATGGTACAGGTGGATGGCACATTCTGATATGAAGAATTGTCTTGAAATCTTCAATCGACAGCTAAACCTTTTATAAGATTACTTTCATTCTGTTGCACAATTTTTGGGGCACAAGGCGAGCTATCTGGATAACCATATCTATCTTGAAAAGCATTGAAAATGTCTTGTAAAGAAGTGAAAGAGTCTTCAGGACAATTATTAAACCAATTCAAAGCATCACCCTCTAAAGAAAGGACAAATAGATGCATTTTGACATCTTCATGATTATATTGAGGAACTCTACAATACATGAACGTTATACGATAAAAACTCCATAAATGCCTTCTAACAGCGACTGAATCACCACCCGAGAACAAAGGTAATCTAGAAATGGCCACTTCCGGAATATCATGGAGATCATCAGTAAAATGACATGGTTTAAACGAATAATCCATGATGAATAACGAGGGACAAAATGGATGATAGAAAGAGATCTCTGCTCAAGAAAATCAAGAGATGAAAGAAGTGAAGTCGCCACTTGAGCAATGAATCTAATTCTAGGATCCAAAAAGCAACAAACAAGCAGATATGAGGGAGGCTTCTTGCCTGGGAAAAATAAAAGAAATGGAGTCGCCACCCAAACAAGAAATGAACCGAAGAGTAGGTGCCCATATGACGAAAGATAAGATCCAAATGATGCGAAAAAATGTTGAATCTGCTAGCTCAAATGAGAGATGAGGAAGATGAAAGAATGATGAGAAATGAAAAGATGAATGTCAAATAAACCAAGGACAGAAAAAACTCTATCCCCTGCAACGGCGCCATAAAATGTTGTCGCACAGATTGTCTAGGCAGCGCGACAACTCTCAGATCGGGGGCTGTCACCCTAATCCCCGATCTCTCTGTTTAAGCTGTCTCCTGAGGTTAAGGGGGGTAGACTCTATGGTCCGCAGTTGGTCTTCCTTTGTCCCATAGGGTCCACCCCCCTTAGCCTCAGGAGACGGCTTAAACGGAGAGATCGGGGATGAAGGTGACAATCCCCGATCTGAGCGTTGTTGCGCTGCCTAGACAATCTGTGCGACAACAGGCACGTCAGAGATATAATAAACTAATTCTCTATTGGAACAACCTCTTCTGCTCTCAATAAGTCGGGATCCCTCTTCTGCCTCTGAAATGAATAAGTGCTATGCACAGTGAAAATGAAAAAAATGAAAAGTAAAAATAAATAAATAAAAAAATAAAAAAAAAATAAAAAAATGAATCAGGGGAAAGAAGAGAAAGGCTTCCTGTGCAAGGAGGTGATGCAAGTAACTTCGTCGGGCTACTGACCAGGCTCGCTAGTAGCGGAGCCATGCTTGTTTTCCTATGTGACTCCACCGGGGTACTGTCCAGGCCTGCTTGTAGTGGAGCAACACGAGAGATGAAACTAAGACTCTGACGACTATACTGTTTATGCACCTATATACCCCTCAACCCCAATCGAAAAAACAATGTTGTCTTGGCTTCGAATGCGTGTCAATCGACCAAGAGTTTGGCAGATGCTACATCTTACAATCAAACTAGTGTGAAGCCAAGATGAGCTGAGAGTTGAACAATACTTCCGGAGGTGTTAGAATTGCTTTTCACGAACAAGGTCCATTCAGAGAGCTAGAGTTCTACCAGTGTATCGCCAAGTGTTGTAGCGGCTACAACCACCATCCAAAATTTTTCCTTAGCCTATTTTGGAGCCTCCCTACCAACCTTACATATCACTTTGTCTTGCTTCGTCAAGTACTCAGGCTGCAAGTGTTTTCCTCACACAAAGGTACCCTATCGATCACAGTTGATCCATTCCCCTCACAGGTTGCTCACCCGGACTTGGTCCAACTGCAGGCTAAGCAACTTCCCCTTGAAAATTGCACATTTCTGTAGGGAAACCAGCCTTCCATCCAGGAATTGCGCAATCCTCTTTGATACCCCGTTAGGCTCGAGGATTGCGCAATCCTGCCTGCCAACACTCCCAGTAGGATTTGCGCAAATTTTCCCAGTAGCAGGCTGTTCAGCCCAGGATTTGTACAAATCTGGGCAGTAGTCAGAAGCTCTGCCCAAAAATTGCGCAAATGTCCTGGGCAGCCAACCCAACTCCCAGCTAGAAATGCACATTTTTCTTCAGCAATCGAGCAGTCTCTTGCATGTGCAGCTGAGTTGATCGGTTCCCTCCGGGACTAAGCAAAACAGACTTGCATGCATGAGTTGCTTCTCCCAAGGCAACATGCAAAGGCATCCCTTGTTTCAGGGATCTATGTTTAGCAGTTGGAGGTTACATGCAAGGAGCGATTCTGAAACCTCCCACCAAGTGTCGCTTCCCCTAGATTCGTGGAATGCGTGTCACAACCTCGATGTTATCAAAACTCATCAACCAGATGCTGCAGAGCTCATTCCTCACATCAACCTTGGATCTCTGACATCCCACATCACATCTAGGAGCATTCTGCACGTTCAACTCAGCTGTTTTGGGGTAAGCCCGCTTCTAATGCCTTGTGCTGCATTTCTGTCGCTTTTTGTGTTTTCGCTTGTGGGAGTACTATTTGCTTGATTTCTTTGAACACTTGCTGTCGTTTACATATATACTAGCTTGTCCTAGCTCTGTTTCAGTTTTTGTTGCTATCTCACTGTTGTCACATGCATGAAACTGTTTTGCACAGACGTTCGCCCAACCAATGAACTGCCTCACCCACATGCATGTTGATCTATTTGTTGAATCTTTCATTCATGTTTTGCATGCACTGTTAATCACTTCTGCTATCACTTAGTGTCGCCATGCATTCACTGACTTACTTGCTTTCAGTTGTCCGTCGGCGAGTCGGGCCAACCTTTGCCTGGGTTCTGCCTCCTCTAAGGCTGCATTGCACAATCTGGGGAAGGAAGGCTCACCTTCCTCTCTAGAAATGTGCATTCCTACCCAGCATTGGCCTCCAGGACTAATTTGTGCATTTCTAGAGGACAGTGGCTGCTTAGCCCAAGAAATTGGGCAAATCTGTGCCTGGGCTAGCAGTCATTCCCAAATGGAATTGTGCAATCCTAGCAGTCAGCAGCTAGACTAGACTATGCATTGCGCAGTTCCAACAGTCAGTTAGTCTCCCAACAGCCCAGACTGTGCCTTGTGCAGTCTTGGCAGTTGGTCTCCCGACTGAAATTACACAACCTTCATGATCATTCACCCAAGTATGTTGCAAGTTAGTTCTCATGTTCATTTTGGTTTTCAATTGATAGATTGCTTGCCATGTCTCCAGGTATCATAGGTGTTCATCTGCTTCTCAGTAGTACAGGTACAATGGTTTCCAGGGGAGCAGAGGCGAAGACACCATTCAAAACACACTTGGGGATGTAGTCGATCAAGTGTCTATGGACTTGAATACCCACGAAGACATCAAGTTGTTAGTAGATAAGGACATCAAGATATGACATCAACAACATCATGAACAACAACTAGAGACGGCATACCAAATGCAAGGAATGCAAGAGGGGGGTTGTTGACAACACGGAGGCGGAACAAGGTTGCAAACTCAACCAGGTCCATTAATGATGAAAGCAACTTTGGAGACTCCGACTATGAAGTGACGACGTGACATGAAGATCGCACGAAGGCAGAAGATGGAACAAAGAAGGAGTTGCATGTGCTGAAGCAGCAACTCATGAAGAACATGACGCTGCACAAACAAACGAATGAGTTGCAATAGGAACATGAACAACAGTGGGTGCAACATGCACTCACGAATGAAACTGCGCTCGTACAAGTTAAGGATCCATCCTAGCAGCTGACACAGAGCAGACATGGTGAGCAATGTTGTTGATCACATGCAAGGGATTCAACCGCATTCATGTCGTTGAGCACACACATGCAATCCAACACATTAAACACACTCACCAAGGCGAAGACAAGAAGCAAGTCCAACTGGGTTGAACATGTACTTCGACATGTTGATGCACATGACCACCAACACACATTTGAAGATCAACACGGGCACTATGCATCAGTGTGTTGCCGGTTCAACCATACCCAAGAAGACCATGTGCATGTTAGCAGACGAGTTGGATGAAGGGGGCGAACCAATGCACCGGTTACAATGGAGGCAAGAGTTTGCTTCAGCAAGATGTCACCATGAGGTGCATGCACACCATCACAGACGACCAAGCTTGGCATCAACTCACCACCTTCACCATCAAAAGCATGTCAAAGAGTTGGTCTCACCACAACAGACCGAGTGTCAGTGATGTCTTGCAAGGCTTGATCAAGCCATGTTGTCTCACATGTGTACATGTGCATTGTAATTTTGAGTCATGTCAAGTGTAATTCAAGTGTCAATAGTGGATGTAACAATCATAGAGTAGGTGAAGAGTCATGAGGGTAGTTGAATGGTCACAAAGGGGAATGTCAAGGGTCACCCCACCCTGTGCTATAAATAGTCCCTCATAACTCATTGTTTAGTATTTTGGTTAGCCAAGCTTCTACTAAGACTATCTTGAAGAAGGCTTGGACAGTGTTGTAACGCGCCTTGGCTTCTCCAATGCATGGAGCTAGTACATCTCTTTGGAGGAGCAGGCGGATGTGGCTGTAATGTTCCACTGTTGGGGCTAACAGGTTTACATGGTGTATTGTATGATTGTGACTTACACTTCTTAATAATAAGAGCCAACACATTTTCATGCATATGTTGTTATTGTAGTTGGATTGTTCCGGTTTCCTTAATGATATATGTTGTTTAACTTACATACTTGTATATGAACTGATTTGTACGCAATTATATGAATCTTGTTGTTAATGTGTTGCTTATGTTGTTAATGCTGTCACCATCCATGTTGACTGCTCTGCCGGATATCAGACAGACCTTTCTCATGAACCTTGCTATATCAACTGTCACACTCGTCTCAGAGTGATCCGTGAGTGTTGTTCGTGTTATCTTACCTTATTGTTATGACTGCCGCATCCGAGTGGATTGCTCTGTCGGAAGCTGTGCATGTCCTTTGTGTGGTGTGTTCCTAGCCGAGCTAGGACTGGTCCCTTTCAACCTGGAACTCACCTTCACCTTCCTCTCCCTTCGAAGTGTTGGAACCTCTCGTACACATTCCTTGACTCTCTGCATTAGTCACACCCTTGCTACTCATAAAGTTATCTTACTTGCCTCTGTGCGACATCGCAGTCAAGGCATTACCTTACAACCCACTACTGCGACTCCTACACCAAACAGTTTGAGGTCTAATTGGGACTTCTTACCGAGGAGATCCCCTTGACATGTTGGCGGGTCCAGCACTGTCCACACATAGGTTCCTGAAATGATACCTCTTGTTGTAAAACAAAAATTCTTGGTGTAAAGGGAGATAAAATTTGAGATGATCTTGAAACTAATGGTATTTGAGTAGAAAAGATTGATACCATGAATCACGACAAAGATATCGTTAACGAATGAATAAATCCATGAGAGTGTCAAAATTATGGAAAAAAACTTGCACAAATTTGTAAAATTTGAATGGATAAGTGAAGAGGAACATCATTTTCTTACAAGAACCATACAAGGTGCTTATGTGTTTATATCTTTTGTTTCTTATTATGGAAACCCTGGGTGAAGTTTTATGGTAATCTTCAAAAGAACTATAAATGAAGAGGTTGAAGTAAAATTTGGCTGCGAGAACTCTAAAGTAAATAGAATTGTGAAACTCCAACGAGCTAGTTAAAGGTTTCAATACTTACACCTACAACTAAAGTGTCAAAAAGCAATAAATGTAATGCATTGCAAAAACCATATAAATACAAATACACAAGTTCTCTATATTTATTTATTTTATTATTCTTTTTTTTACACAGTGAGAAAACCTATCCTAACTCAGTTGTCAAACTAGCAGTCAGGACAACCATCATTGGCTACAATCTGCTAACGCAAGCTGAATCATCATCATTATTCAAGGAAAACCACGCCACCTAGAATTACTCACGAGTGGTCCATAAGGAGACATGCTTTCGCTCCTGCCAGATGCCTTTAAGTCTTGGACTGTTAACCTGTTTCCTTATATATGAGGAAGACAAACTCTTAACCATACAAAAGCAATTTTAGAGTATACTCCAAGCCCAATTCAAACTTTGTATATATGATAAATGAATTTAAATTTATAATAAAACTTATTCTTAAGTCCAAAAAAAATAAAAAAAAAATAAAATAAAATATAAAATATATTTCATTTTAAATATTAATTTGTTAAACTTTTTATCATAATTTTAATATTAAAATATTAAATCTCATAATTAAATATCGAATTATCATTTTATTATAAGTAAAAAACTATATATCTCAATAATTTTATTTAGATTAATTATATAATTTATTATCTTTTCAAAATTATTAGTAACAACACTTAATCTCAACGTAATCATGCTCTTAGTGATCCCCTCTGAACTCTCTTCTAAAAACTTAAAAACCATATGTGTTTTTGGAAGTTAATGTAATCAAGAGACTCAAAACTAAATTATACCTAGATATATTTTTTAATGAATTAATGTACAAAAGGTAACGAGATTAAGCTTTCAAAGGCGAGAGTGGAGATGCCCAAGCTACATGCCTTAGAATTAGAATGGTGCATTTAACCATTAACTATATATCTGACTATTAAGTTAATTTTTATCTTTTAAATGAGTAAATATTTGTGGCAATTAAAAAAATTACATCAAATAATTATAAGAGGATCATATGCAAAAGTTGAGAGTTCTATATTTATATATCATAATATAATTTGAATCCGCCTGAATTACAATATAATTTGAATTGTGTTGAATATTGTTAAATAGTATTTGATTTTATATACAAAATTTTAAGATGAATTTGAGTATGTAAATTTTACAAAAAGTCTTTAGAAATCTTGCTATTTTAAAAACGTTAAAAACTAATTGAAGATGGGGTTGTTATCTACTTTATTTTCTCTTCCATTATCATTGCCTTGGACCTACTCATTGGAATTTAGAAGAGAGTGCACTCGTACATCCTTGTTATTATTGTCAATGTTTTCTTGCTCACGAAGGGGCCAACTTGGTTCTCTTGAAACAATTTACAAAAGAGTGCAACACAAAGCTTCACATTTTGCTTGCTTGTTGATTTGCCTCTTTTCCCTAACCATAATAACAATTTTCAATTATGCTACTATGTTTATTTCCAAATCATGGGATTGATTGAAAATAAGTCCTTCTATTTCCAAATCATGGGATTGATTGAAAATAAGTCCTTCTATTGATAACATTTTTTTGCCTCATTTCCCCATGTCTTTGTTTGCATAGTAATGTGCTAGTTGGTTGATTTCCTATAAAACATGAACACATTTTGCTTATGAAATGTGGGTTAATGCTTGGGAATCCTAAAGAAAACTAATACTAATCAACTATCCATGGGATTTGTGTGAAGAACCATATGTTGAATGACATTCTTTGAGTCACTTACCATAGTTAAGTTTGGGATCCTCAGTGAAGTAACAAGTCTCAATCCTTATATAACGACATTTGCCTCAACAAGATTGCAGAAAAATTCCTAGATTCCAAGCATAGGAGCATTTTAATATTCTCTCTTAGGTTAATGAGAACCCCACATGCTCTTGCTGCCCCAAGTTATAAGGGTTCTTTTTTACAATGAAGTAAATGAATATTTATTTATTTCATGATATGGTGATACTGTTAATGCATTTTTTTTGCCAAACAATAATTGTGTCTCACTTTCAATATTGTAAGCTTCCCCTTTGTAAAAGAGATTGCAAGAATTTAGAGATGGAATCTTGGTTCCAGACTCAACAAGCTTCATTTTTTCATAGTTTCGAAGATGTTGTTTTTCTTTCTTTCAAATAATTAGTAGAGCTATGAAAGGGTTTGTAGGACCAAGTATTCAAGACATGACTTGTGATGCTTCAATGTTTGTTTGATAAAAATTGTTGGAGGACTGTAATATGTAGTATTTAGGATAGACTATTGACAAAAATATCATATTCTTTGGGTCAAAAAGATAAGGACAATGTATATTTTGGTTTCCTCTTTGAAATATCACATGTAAAGCTTTTTTTTCCATGGAAAAAAAAAGAGGTTTCAAAGATTTGTTTTATTAAAGGATTTCGATTGAATGAGAGGCACTCTATCGAGGATTTCGATAATAACATAACAATTTAGAACCTCATGTTTGGTGTTCAATAGGAATGATGATGACACAAACATGCCAAGGAAAGGAGCACAATATCCATGAGTACCCTTTTCATGTGTTTTCCCCCGCTTTAAACTGGTTGAGTGTTGGAATAATAAAATTCCATAGAGTAGCACAAGGTGGTTCATTTCAAGTTAAGGATGATGAGTCTTGGGTTGGGTGACATATACAAAGGTGACAAGCTCCCTAAACAACAATAAATAAGTTATTTATGACTACTTAGGAAACTAGACCATAATGATTAGAGAGATCAAACTTTTGTTGAAAAAAATATCATAGAAATGTGTAATGTGTTGTCATATTGATGGCATGAACTCTCACATATTTTATTATGGATGTAGGTAAAAAGTTTACGGGAAAAATGGTTGGAGATATTTGACTTGGGCATTTGGTTCAATCAAGGCCTTGAAGCATGCAACACATTAGGGGTGTTATATTCTTTCCACGACTAGCCCATGTAGTTAGCTGGGGGGTTAGGGGGAGGCGGAGCCCCCCCTTCGTTACGCCGATTGGCGGTGGGGGGGGGGGGGGGAGGGGGTCATAAGGGGTTTGAGGGTTGCAGGTAACCCCACTTTATGGGGTCGGGCAACGCCCCGGAAAATTTTGGTTTTGGACCCTATGTTAGGTTGGGCGGACCTACCTATGGTTTTGTGCATTATTTTTGCACATGGTTTTGGACGCGATGGTTTTCGGTCCATGGTATTGGATGCTTCGGCATGTATAAATATGTATGGTAACATTAAAAGAAAATAATGAAAAATCAAGCTGGTAGTCCCGGTTTTAGGATCTAGGGGAAAACCTCTATGTATATGTGTTTTATGTGTTATGCTCTTGCACTATTTATTTTCAGTGTTTTAGAATTCGTATGCAGGTAATTTCCGTACAGGGTTAAAACCTACATTTGGTATCGGAGCAGTTTTGGCTTCAAGGGGACGCCTTTGTTGCTGAGGGGTTTCGCTCGGGCTTGTGGTAGACCCTGTTCAGTGGGAGAGCTGCGAGATCGATTCTAGTGGTGAAAGAAGATGGCGAGCAGTGGAAAGATAGAGATCGAGAAATTTAATGGTCAGAGTTTTGAGTTGTGGAAACTCAAGATGGAGGATCTGTTGGTGGATAAAGATCAGTGGATCGTGGTAGATCCGAGTACTAAACCAACGAGAGTGTCCAATGAAGAATGGAAGAAGTTGGATCGGAAGGCAAAGAGCACAATACGATTGTGTGTCTCAGATTCAGTATTGCTGAATGTATCAGGGGAAGCTACGATGAAGGCTTTGTGGGACAAGGTAGGGACTTTGTACCAATCTAAGTCTCTGGTGAATAAAATGTTCCTGCGGAAAAAACTATATAACATGAGGATGAAAGATGGAGACTCAGTTACAGAGCATCTGAACGCATTTAATACTATGGTAAGTCAGTTAGCATTTGTTGATATTAAAATTTCAGATGAAGATAAGTGCATCAGTTTGTTGTGTTCTCTACCATATTCGTGGGATAGTTTGGTTATTGCAATAGGTAGCAATGCAACTGCCTTGCAATTTGATGAAATAGTCTCATCCTTGCTGACGGAGGAGATGAGACAGAAAAATATGGAGAGCCAGAATGGTGATGCCTTGTCTGTACGAGGACGGTCCCAAAACAGAAACAAAAATAAGTCATCGAGTGGGAGATCTAAATCTCCAGGAAAACCTATAAAGGTGGTGTGCTGGAAATGCGGAAAGGAAGGGCACTACAAAAGGGACTGTAAATCTAAAGCTCCTGACAAAGGAAAGGGATCTGATGATGCTCCTTCTACAAAGGCGAAAACCACCTCAGATGAAGGTGGGGATGTGTACTTGGCTTCTTCAAGTACACATGTAGATCATGAGGCATGGTTGATTGACTCATGTGCATCCTTTCACTTCACTCCCCATAGAGAGTGGTTTTGTGAGTATGATAAATACGATGGTGGTGATGTCTTCTTAGGGGATGATAGGAAGGCTAGAATCATTGGTCGCGGAAAAGTAAAGTTGAAGTTGCAAGGTGGAAGGGTTAGAACAATTCTGGGTGTTCAACATATTCCTGCATTAGCCAAAAATCTGATTTTTGTAAGCAAGCTGGATGATGCAGGTGTAAAAACAATGTTCAAGAAGGATACCTGCAAGATAGTTCAGGGAGCACTGGTATTGATGTGGGGAGTTCGGACTGGAACTCTGTACAAGCTGCAAGGTAGCACTATTGTTGATGGGTGCAATAGTTATGAGGTTCCTGAAAGTGGAGCAGAAAATCTAGTGGTCTCTAGAGAGAAGACCATGCTGTGGCATCAAAGGCTTGGACATATTGGAGAGAAGGGCCTTCAAATACTTCATGGTAAAGGTATGGTAGAAGGTATGAGTAATATCTCTCTGGATTTTGATTTTTGTGAAAATTGTGTGTATGGGAAGCAGAATCGGGTGAGTTTCCCCTCTGGTGGTAAGAGGGCGAAACAAATATTAGAGCTTGTGCACAGTGATGTGTTTGGACCTGTGAAGGTTCCATCACTGGGTAAGTCTGTGTACTACGTATCATTTTTAGAGGACTTCTCAAGGAATACATGGATATATTTCCTTAAGAAGAAATATGAAGTCTTTGACAGGTTTAAAGAATTCAAGGCTCTAGTGGAAAACCAGACAGAGAAGAAGATAAAGGTGCTGAGGACAGATAATGGTTGAGAGTTTTGCAGTAAGGAATTTGAAGAATTTTGTAAGAAGTGTGGTATAGCACGGTAAAAGACTACTCCATATACACCTCAGCAAAATGGAGTTGCAGAAAGAATGAACAAGACGTTGATGGAAAGGGCAAGAAGCATGCTCAGTGGTGTCGGGTTAGGACAGGAATTCCAGGCAGAGGCGGTGGAGACAGCATGTTACCTGGTCAACAGATCACCTTCATTAGCGTTGGAGGATAAGACTCCACAAGAGGTATGGACTGGTAAGAAACCCTCTCTTTCACATCTGAGGGTATTTGGATGTGATGCATATGTACATGTTCCAAAGGAGAAACAAACCAACTTGGATAGTAATTTTGAAAAGTGCATTTTTATTGGTTATAAGGATGGTTTAAAGGGTTATAAGCTTTGGAACCCAGCAACAAGGAAGGTTGTGTACAACCGAGATGTGGTGTTCATAGAGGTGAAATATGTTATTAAACATGAAGTCCAACCAAAGGAACTTGAGAAGATAGAGTTTGAGCTAAAGGAGGAAGAATCAGACTCTACAGCAGAGGAGGAATCAGAAGATGAAGAGCCACAAACTCCGGGTGTGAGAAGATCAGTTCGAGAAAGAAGGCAGCCAGAAAGGTATAGTCCATCTGCTTTCTGTTCAAATTTTGCTTTATCTATTACTGATGATGATCCTAGAACTGTGAAGGAAGCAGTAGATTCAGAGGATGGAAAACTCTGGAAAGAGGCCATGGTTGATGAAATGGCATCTTTGCACAAAAATGAGGCTTGGGATCTAGTGGAGTTGCCGGCTGGAAGGAAACCCATTGGCAACAAATGGGTGTTCAAGAAGAAGACAAATGCAGAAGGAAAGGTGGAGAAATACAAAGCTCAGTTGGTAGAAAAAGGTCATTCCCAGGTGCCGGGAATTGATTTTGGTGATATTTTTTCTCATGTTGCCAAGGTAACATTTCTTCACGGGGATCTGGAAGAGGAAATATACATGAAGCAAACTGAAGGCTTTGTGGTGAAGGGTAAGAAAGAACTGGTATGCAAGTTAAAGAAGTCTCTGTATGGGTTAAAACAATCACCAAGGATGTGGTATCAGAAATTTGATACATTTATATGGAGACTTGGCTTCAACAGAAGCAAAGCAGATTGTTGTGTGTATTTTAAATTAACTAGTGACCGTGCTATTTATTTGGTCTTGTATGTAGATGATATGTTGCTGGTTGGAAATGACAAAGAAATTATCCAGGATTTGAAGACCCAATTGTCCTCCAAATTCGACATGAAAGATCTTGGTGCTGCAAACTATATTTTGGGCATGGAAATTAAAAGAGATCGGGCAAAGAGGAAGCTCTGGTTAAACCAGAGGAAGTATGTCGAGACAATATTGCAGAGATTTAATATGTAGGATAGTAAACCGGTGAAGGTTCCTATTCTTGTAGGTGTAAAGTTATCTGCTGAACAGTGTCCCAAGACACAAGAAGAGGAAGAGGACATGTCTCGTGTTCCATATGCAAGTGCAGTCGTTAGGCTGATGTATGCAATGGTCTGTACTAGACCATACATTACACATGCAATGGGAGTATTGAGCAGGTTTATGTCAAAATCAGGAAATGAGCATTGGACAACAGTGAAGCGGTTTTTCAGGTATTTGCATGGCACTAGTGATTATGGTTTGTGCTACCAAGGAAGATCAGGATTGGACAGAGTGTTGGATATTCGTGGCTTTGTTGATGCAGTATGGGCTGGAGATCTGGATCAGAGAAGATCTACAAGTGGGTATGTGTTTAACCTATTTGGAGGTGCAATCAGTTGGATGAGTAAGAAACAATCTATAGTGGCACTATCAACTACAGAGGCAGAATACATGGCAGCCACTCATGCAAGAAAGAAAGTAGTTTGGTTGCAAATATTGTGTTCAAGTATGGGGTTAGTACAGGGAGCTATAAGGATAGACTGTGACAGCCAAAGTGAAATTTTCTTGGCAAAGAACCCTGCATATCATTCAAAGACAAAGCACATTGATGTTTAGTATCACTTTGTGAAGGATATGATAGAAGACAAAAAGGTGTTGCTGGTAAAGGTGGACACTTTGAAGAATACTACAGATGCATTGACAAAATATGTGAGCTTTGAGAAGTTCTCTTGGTGTAGATAAACAATGGGCATTGTAGGGATGGATAAATGACTAAGCTCTCTTATGGCCCCCTGTGGAAAGAAAACAACAAGTAGGAGAATGTAAGGTTGTGTTATATTCTTTCCACAACTAGCCCACATAGTTAACCGAGGGGTTAGAGGGGGGGCGGAGCCCCCCCTTCGTTGCGCCGATTGCATAGCGGGGGGGTCACAGGGGGTTTGAGGGGTGCAGGTAACCCACTTTATGGGGTCTGGGGCAACGCCCCAATTTTTTTTTGGTTTTGGACCCTATGTTAGGTTGGGCGGACCTACCTATGGTTTTGTGCATGATTTTCGCACATGGTTTTGGACGCGATGGTTTTCGGTCCATGGTATTGGATGCTTCGACATGTATAAATATGTATTGTAACATTGAAAGGAAAATAATGAAAATCAAGCTGGTAGTCCCGGTTTTGGGATCCAGGGGAAAATCTCTGTGTATATGTGTTTTATGTGTTATGCTCTCCGATTGTTTATTTTCTGTGTTTTAGAATTCGTATGCAGTAATTTCTGTATAGGGTTAAAATCTACATGTTCTTTATGATCAACCATGGCAAAAGATGAAAGTTGCACATAATAGTTACTACCAATTTTAATAGGTTACTCAAATCTTAGTCAAAGCACTTTGATTCCATTTGCAAATTTAAGGGCTTAGCCTTTGTTTTCAAGAGGTGACTTCCCAAGTAAAATAGGGAACAAATTAGAGCCAACATTGGTGTTAGCATAAAGTTACGCTTCGTCACCAATACCTTTACAAGAAACTCTCCAACTCATTGCCACACAACAATATCAATCTTTATGAGAAACACTGCAACTCAATGCTACACCACTATCATCTTTTTAAGAAATGCTCCAACTTATTTCCAAACCACCTCTACCTTTACTAGAATGACCTCAACTCACTATTGGACCATTGTTGTCTTTACAACAAACACTCATTGTTAGACCATGATGAGACAAATGCCTAAATGGTGTAAGATTGCGCACAATGAGCTCTTAATGAAATCTCACATAGGGTGAAGTAATATGCCCTTTACAAACCTTACTATCTATGTAGTGAAATGCACAACTATGGACTCAAACATATGGCAAATTATATCAATGCATTAAGGTAAAGTGATATATACACATAAACATAGTCATGAATTGATTCACTCATTCTCATTCATTATTTTAAGAGTACTTACAATTACAATGATAATGCATCTCATTGGGAATCATTTGTTGTTGTATTTAAAATCAACTTTACCATCTTTCTTTTCCACCTCAATCCAATCCAACCAATCTTCTTCCTTCTTTCAAGCTTTCTCCCCTCACCCATAATTAGACAACCAAATCTTTTTGCTAATCTTCTCTCCTCACCCTTAATTACACAACCAATTCTTTTGATCATCATATGATTTATAATTTGCTCAACTTACTCTCAATAAACATACTTAAAACGTTTTTTATTTATAATTTAGCAATACAATTCTGGGGGAGATCAATATATTTTTATTAATTAAGCTGTATTTTAAATGCATAATATATTATAAACCCCAGAACCACCAAAACACTCGATCTATACAACTTTACAACGCAAATTTACCATTCTAACCGTAACTATTTCAAAGAAAACTGCTCCCAAAAAATTACCAAGAACGCAAAAATATAAAACATTTAAAGCCATACGCTATAATCATGTGTTATAGTTGATTATAAATGTTTTGTTGCATTCACCTTGCAAACCGTTCGTCGCAGCCATTTGCTCGACGTTTTTATCCTGCACCACGCACTTTCGTGTGCCACCTCGCTTTGCCTTCGAGTCCTTTCTTCTCGCGCGTACCCATTTATTGTGTATTGGTTCACTTGCCCCTTTACACTCTCCATTCCTCTCTCCATGCTACTGTTCGCATGTTTCTGTCTACTACGCTCCCCGCTGCCTTTGTCCTCCTCTGCACTTTGTGACAATGCCCAATTTGAAATAGAGATTCTGTGACACCACTGTAAGTGGCTTTGAGAGCAATTAAGACATAGAAGAGACTTTTCCTTTACGTTTTAGCTTTAAGCCCCCTCTTTTATAATAGTTTCCTTCTCCGATAAAGTTAAATCCTGCCCTCCTCTCATCCGTCATTGACGATTCCGCACATACGTCAAGGGTTTGAACAAACGACCGTACATTGAAGGGAAAATCGTCAGGCATGGCGACGGCGGTTGGACTCCCGCCCTCGACGTCACAGGTTCGATCCCTCTTCCGCTCACTGCTACGGACAGCTCGCAGGTTTCCCGACTACAACATACGAGAATACGTTAAAAGACGGACAATAGAGGGTTTCAGGCAAAACCAACAACTGACAGATCCGGCTGCTATTGTTTCTGCTTTCGCCGAAGGCAAATCCCAGCTAGAGGTGGCGTCAAGGCAGGCCGTGGTGTATTCTCTGTATGCCCCCAAAGTCAAGAGTATCATGGACATTGCACCCACAAAACCCTAACTGTTTATGGTGTATCGTATCATAAAACCATAGGGCTTTCATTTCAGGAAAGAAAACTATGGAGATGATTATTGTTTTAATATTATATTGGGCTTTTTATTGTGGTGCCAAAATCAATATTTTTTTATAATCTCGATTTTCCTTGAACTCTAATGTGAACCCTGAATTTTAGGGTTTAGGGTTAATGTGTTTTGAATGGAAGTGCTGAAATTGTGGGATACTTATTGTTTGCTACAAAATTTGGTTGTTTTACAGCGGAGCTCAAATTTTTCTTTGTAGTTGTGGGTTGTTTTAGTGTATGTGCATAGTTGTTATCTCGTGTAGGTAAGTCATCAATTGTCCGGTTGGTATACCAACCAGCCAACTGTCCTTAAATGCTGGGCTCCTCCTCGGATTCCTTCTGTTCGTTGTCCGATTTCACAGTTTTGCGGTGATAACGTGAATTTAAGATTTTTTATTTATTTTAATAATAAGAACCTGAAAACAATAACGGATGGCACAAGCTCTTCACGAGGAGAAATTTTCATGTTGATGGTTTGCCTGATTATGACAATTAGAGCTCATACGTTACTGTTTGAAAATATTTTGAATCTTTTCCTTGTCGACTTTTGTATTCAATGTTAAGGATTTGTAATGGTATCCATATTCCATCAAGTTTTACCCATTTCAGGATTGGTAGGGCTTTTGTTTAGTTCATGAGTGGGTGTGTATATATTTATAGATATTGTAATGTCATGCACTCTTTGAATGGACTCGGCGTTATAAGGTAGGATATTATGAGAACAAAATGTGCACATGATTTGGGAATGTTCTAGTGGCACCCGAATTGAATTGTCATGTTACTTTTTTTATTTTGTTGGCCTCCCCTTCTTACAATGAGTTGTTGCATGAGTGTCGAGGTTGGATGCTTTTTAGAGACTACAAGGGTTTTAACTTTCCTGTTTGGTTTATTGAATTGGAACTTTCCTGAATTGTTTAATTCTGATTTATTTCTCTTAAATGTGATGTAAGCTTATTTACACTTGATGCTATATCCACATACTGAAAATCCATACATTTTATAAACATCTATTGAAGACTCGGGCTTATCTAGCTCCTATTTGATCTATTGTGCAATTGTATCATCATTAGTTTTGACTCTTGAATTTTGGTTTTGGTGGGCTTGTGGTTTATTCTGGGTTGTGATCTCAAAGTCAATTTTAGGATTTGAAATGTGATCCCAGATGATTTTTTTTTTTTTAAAGAAATGGGTAGCATTTTATATTTCAAAACTTTGAATGAGCCAGGTCCCGTACATTCAAAATTTGCTCTGCTTCAAAGATTTCCAGAGTGATTTCAGAAGCGAGTCTATTGCTACCTTGTTTATTTTCTACTATTTGACATACAACATTTATACTATAGTATCGTCAAAAGATCCCACAAAGTTTCACAAAATGACATCATATCAACTATACATATTAAAACCAGAAATTATCTACCCACTGCCGCTGCCTTCCATTTTTTCCAAAGGACACTCCTCCTGGGTTGAGTCTTCAGGGTGATAAGTTGCCAAATTCCTTTCAGGTTCAAGATGCTTATGTCCTTCCTCCCCAGCTGCTTGAAGTCTGAATGTGGGCATTTCCCTGATCTTGAATACCTCCTTTAACACTTTGATCGTCGCAAATTCCGACTTAACCTCCATGCTGTCAATGTTGAAATGCAAGTTGATCATCTTGGTATTCAAATGCTCCACTGTCTTCTGCAACAACTCCAGGTCTTTCTTGATGCCCAAGAGGTGTGTCATCACCACCACCAACTGTTTGTGAACCTTCTGTGCTACATGTTTCCCCAACTCTTCGACCATGGCCACGGTATCTCCTGTGGGCTGAATTCCTTGCTCCTTTGCATTGCCTCCGCTGCCATTGATGTTGGAAGAAGCAATTTTGAGTGCAATCTTGCCCTCACGAATAACTCTTAGTTTTAACAGCTGCATCCATCGCCTTAATATAATGCTCTGCTAGTTTACACATGATGCACCCATCCTTTCAAATTGAATGATCTTCCCTAATTGTTGATCAGACTCAACACAAACTGACATGCCTACAACCGCCAATTTGCTTACCGATTGAATTGCTATCACTCTGTGCAGCAAAGGTGAAGTACCAGGCCTGCCTTCCCCAGACTTAGCATGTAATACTAACCCATTTGTCTTCCACTTGGCCATCGTCATGGCATTTAAATCTTTATTCCTCCATCTATATTCGAGACATCTTGTCAGCTGGCTCTGACTCCCGAGAGGATCGCGCCAAGCCTTGAAGCGATACTTAGGTTGGTATGATTTGTTTCCTTTAATGCACCCTTTATTCCTTTTTATATTTGGAGTCATATTTCTTGATTGATTTGTCATGGAACGTAACATATTTGATTATTTGTTTGATCTAATATCAAAGCCCCTTGTTCTAAGGCAGTGCCTCTGTTGGCATGACTGTTTGCCTCCCTACTGATTTTGCGTTTAACATGGAAAATATTATAATCTTCGAGTTGACTTAGGGGAATCCATGTTAGAAGAAACATAGGGGATAATTCAGAGTTAGAATGCTGCCTGATCTTGGAACATCTTTGAATGATGACCATTGAATCTCCAACTATACTTAGTTGTCGTAGACCTTTGGATATAGCTATCTTAAGTCCTTGCCAGAGCAATAAGGCTTCAACTTGATTGTTCGTTGCATTCCCCAAGCCCCATGCATACCTTGTTTTAATTATTCCATCGGGGTTATAGATCACCCCTCCCACTCCTACCTCCCCCAAGAGAATTGAACTTGTGACCTCACAATAACAAAGGTGTGTTAACAAGCAAGATTCAACCAATTGAGCTAGCCCTCGAGGCTTCCCTCTAGGCGCTTGGTAGATCCAAAGTTAAGATGAAATGTGATCCAGATGATTCATCCAAATGATCAAACATATTAATTTATTTGTTCACATTATTCAGTGGCTGGATGCTTCATTGACAAGCTTTTAACCCAATATTTTGCTCTCTCTATTGCTCTCATTTGATTTTTTATTATTATCTTTTTTTACCAAAATCCGTGTAGAGAAAATGAAGAAACCATTAGTGGAAGAACTTTGTTTGAGTATATGTATTTTTGTGATCTTTTGGTTAGAAGTGTTACAATTTTCTTTTCTTTTCTGCCTGAAGTAAGTGATATTGGTGTTTAGGGTAAGTTTCTAGACTCTTTATCTGGGGAACAAACATTTATGGGGATCAAAGTATTGAATGGTTGTCTCATTGTAAGTAAGGTAAGTGCCATTTGTGTAGGGTTTTATTTGAAGGGCATAACAAGAGGCTGCCAAAGAAAACTAGAAGGATTGGCACAAAAAGGTTGGTTCCTTTGAGGTCTAATGTTGATTCCATGTATGTTAAACTTTGGTTAGCTTTTAGAATATGATAACAACTCTTTTACAAAGTTGTTGTAGCTTATTCCCAACAACAATGAGAGGAGGAAATCCAAGTAGCAAGGGATGAACCTTGACATCATTGAGAGTTGTTGGAAAATATTAAAGCCCTAGAAGGAGTTGACTAAACATGAGGGCAACCTTAACTCTAAAACACTATATTAATGTTAAGTATCAAGAGAGCATGAGGGCAACCTTTACTCTAAAACACTATATTAATGTTAAGTATCAAGAGAGTGCAATTTGTTATGTGGGAACTTGAAGGCAAAGTTGATGTGGTGAAAGAGTTGCACCGCCAAGCAATCAGTTACACCCAATGTTATTAGAATTGGACTAGTAATCGAATTGGTTGACTCCAAAATTGGGAACTAGATTGAAATAAGAAGACTGACAAAACACGGGTCAACCAAAAAATACATAAAATATTCAAAATTTGAAAAAAAAAAACATATATTCATGTGCACCTATATGAATCCAAACCATTATACACGTATATGCAAAATTTCTCATATATATAGCAAGGGTGCACATACATTAACAAAGAGGATCTAAATCATGTTACAACAAATACCTATTTATCATCAAAATCATTGCCTATACTGGTATCCTCATTATCAAATCACCCTCTAAGCATTAAAATAAGATGGAAAAAGTTTGACATGCCAAATTAGTGATTTTTCTTGAGTGAAGGGTACATGTTTACTAGGGCCATGACAGAGGAGTTAACAATCAATGCCATCAATATTGAGATGAGGGCTTGGTGCTCTTGATTAAATGCTAGTTCCATACCCTTAGACAATGGAAACATTGCAAACTTGCCAATCCTAAATTCTTGAAAAATGTTAAGTCTGTTGAATTTTGAATTGAATCTAAAATTTTACTTATTCCATATGAAATCCAATGAAGTTGGAACCACTCTCAAACATCTTGAAATAATTAATGCTAATGTTAAAAATTTAACTCTAAAGGAATTTAACATTGCCATTGCTTACATAGCATTAGTAGGGTCATAGGTTTGAGTATTGGGTTGCCCTACTCATAAATTGTTGTTTTCAAAAACAAATTTGAGTTTGATGGATCTGTTAAAATTGGCAACTAACGCCAAACTCCATGTGGGTCATCTTATTAATGGCAGCTGGTATTTTTCTTGGATCCCTCTCATCGAGAGGTGTAGGATTGATCTAAAGATCATTCGATTCCGATAAGTATTCATGGAGATATGAATTTATTTGTGTTATGGGACAATTCGTCAAGGTTGGCCAACAACCAAATAAACCCCACTTGTGCTCAACGTTTTAGTATAAATAAAGGAGGACTTCAAGTCATTTAGACACTCATCTTCTTGGGGATCTCTTCCTCTCCACTTGTCTTTGGGTTTTAGTGGAAGGAGAGACCTAAAGAGGATACGCTGCCCTATCCTATACGCTGTCATGAAGGTGCCTTCTATGCAGCCCTAAAGGAGGAATCTTGGAGGTGCCCTAGCCGCAGGGATACATGCCCTAGCCACAGTCAAGGGAGGAAGAAAAGTATAAGCCCTCAACGCTGTCCAGAAAAGGCTCTCTAGTCTAAGGAGCTTCAACGTAGATCTAAGGAGTACTAGAGGGAGCCCTAGCCACAGTAAAAAGAAGCCTACACACAGCTGAAGGATAAGCCCTCATACGCTGTCCTAAATACTCTAGCCGCAGGTCATGATTTGCTGTCACAAGTGATCCTCAAAACGCAGCAAAAGAGAACCTTGATCTGATGTTTGAGTGGCTCCTAATCCACAATCCTTAAAGCACCTAATTCACTGTCATAATGGGGACTCTAGCCACTGTATTGAGAAGACTTCTATATGCTGTCTAGTGGAAGAATGAAGCCCTAGCAGCAGTGAGGAGACACGCTGTCAACCTAATTGGCAGCCCTCATCTAGCTTCTATTTGCCATCGTGAAAAAGGCCTTATACGCAGCTCTTAGCTGCAATAGAAGAGGCCCTAATCAGCGGCATACAAGTGGTCCTATGCCGCAGCAAAAGGAAGTATTTAATCAGCATTTAAGTCACATTGCTGTAGATGACAATGTGACATATTTGAGATCTGTTCTGGGCATGACTGTACAACAATAAGGCTGATTAATAGACATTGTTTTCAAGGGTAATAGCTGGGTACTGTATGACAACCTTGCTTGCTGCTGGGCTAGGCCGCAGGCCATAGCCAACAGCATATTGTGTTATAGGTTGCACAAGGATAAGGACTGAAGGTTAATGTGACTGCTTCTGTGGTCAGCATGTTAGACAACTTGGTTAGATGCAGCATGGTATTAGAGACAGCAGTGAAGTGCAACATAGCAGTCATTGAGTACAGATCAGTGATGGTGCAGCATTGAGTGCAGATCAGTGATGAGTACAACATTGGGTGCAGATCCGTGATGAGAGCAACTCAGTGATTGGAGCAGCACAATGACAGGAGCAGCAACATGAAGTGCATAGCATGGTCATTAGGTCCAGCACTGTGATGATGAGTGCAGCATGGTGCAACACGATGAGGTGCAGCAAGTGGACAAGATGCAACACAATGATAGGTGAAGGAGTCACCTTGGAGAATCAGTTGAAGCAACATGTCCTCAACCGATCTCATGTAGATATAGAAAGTTGAAGTGTTGACCTCTGTTGTAAATGTACTATCTCTCTCTCTCTCTCTCTTTGCTGAACTATTGAAGAACATAGAAGAAGAATTGATCAAGGGTTTCCCCACATTGGGGTTTGTCGCTGGCTAGCGCCACATCTTGTGTCCTCTTGTCTTGGCTTGTCTTCTGCGATTTATGTTTATGTTCTATCTGCAGTTTACTTTAATGCTGATGTGATTGCTAATCTGGAAAAGATATTGAGCTAACTGTGAAAATTGAAATAAATTGCTCTAAGCATAGAACATACCTAAAATTAACAGCATAATATTCAAAGCTTGGCTAGTTCGAATCGTAAACCAGTCAAACTAGCTGGTTCATTAGCTTAGGGCACCGAACCAGTTGAAAAAGCGGGTTATCTAAGTGGACCCCCGAGTTTTTGGTTTGACCGAGCATAAACCGACCGATTTATAACTGAATCGATCGATTTTCCCATAAACTGGCCGGTTCTGTCATAAACCGGTTGGTTTATTAACAGACCATTTGTGGACTCCACCGAATGTTGTTTTGTGAGTTTTAAATTGGTTTTGAGGGAAACATGGGGTTGTTTCCTTCCAAAACAGGTCCTCCAAGAAAAGCATGCCTCCCCTCTCATTTGCCTCACACATCTCAACCCTAGCAATGTTGACAATCAATGGTAATGTTAAATTTTTAAAGTAAAAATGACATTTCCTTTATCTATCATTTTCATCATTTTACTCAAATTTTTAACATTACCATGAAATGACTCAGAATATTTGAGAGTGCTTTTTACCTCATTGGATTTCATATGGAGAAACTAGAATTTTAGATTTCTCTCAAAATTCAACAAAGTAGATGGTTTTTAGGATTTCATGGTTTGGGGGTTTGCAATGTTTCTATTTGATTCTGTCATGCGTGAGGGTATGAGATTGGTATTTGTCAAGAGCATGAAGCCCTTTAAGTACCTTGATGTTGGTGGCATTGATTGTTGAACTCCTCTACCACGACTTTAACAAAAATGTACCCTCCACTCAAAGGAAAATAAGTGGTTAGGCATGCTGAGCTTTTTTCTACCACATTATAAGGTTGAGGAGATGAACCCTTCACTCAAACCAAAATCATTGGTTAGGCATGTTAAACATTTTCAATTTCTATCATATTATAAGGTTGAGCAATCCAAGTCCAAAGACTTTGAGCTAGATGATGTTTATGTATCTCATGTTGATGATCCCATTTCTAGTAGTGTTAAATCAATGCTGCGTTTCATGAGTGATCATGTTGATCAATGATTTGTAGTTTTGATGTCTAGTTTTGCTGCTGCTACTACCACTATTGCTGAGGTTGCAGAGGAGTCTTTAGGAGTCCTCAAACTCCGAGCCAAATTATTTATGTAGCTCATGTTGATGATCCCATGTCTAGTAGTGGTGATGGGTTTGATCATGATGATGAGTGGTCAACGTTGATCACTGATATGTAGACTTGTAGTAGGCCAGTGGCCCCATAGCTTGTAGCATTGTTTTTGGACTCTAAAGGCCATTTAGAGCCTCATTGATCATGTATTTTGTTGCTGATATGTATTGCACTCGGTGCCATTTTGATATATTCACCTTTACATTTTATATAAATGAGCAAACTTTGCATATTTTGTCTCTATTGGTTTGCAATCATGGTTTTAAATTTTAAAAATAGTTTTTTTCATTTAAAATTAATTATTTCATATATTTTTTTAAAGACCGGTTCATTGAGATCTGATCAGTCCCGGTTTGATAGGTGGACCAGTCCGGTCACTGGTTCTGGTTTTGAATACTATGGTACATAGTCATATTGTACAAAACTGGCCGGTTTAATAAAAGAAGTTTGGTTTGGCAGCAAACCAACCAACGGTTCTGTACAAGAATTAGCCAATTCGGTATTGAACTAGCCTTTTCTGATTTGGTGCCACTTGTCGGACCAATTTGGTGTTGAAAATGGTCGGACTATCCTGTTCAACCAACTTCAGTCCGGTTCTGATAACATTGGTTTCACCGTCAAGCAATTATGGCATGATGAGGTACAAGGATGGAGGAGGATGTTAGCCCCATGACAATGGACAAACTTTGTTCAAAGAATTCTAATGTGTGTGGTTGATGTTGATTAGTAGATATTGTTTTGTTATTTGATAATTTGAATACTATAATTATGTTGAAGGCATGTAATTAGGGGCATGGTATGATTCGAAACTTGGGTTGTCTAATACTTAAGTTTGAAAGCCATTTTTCATCTTCAATGTGTCAATATATGCTTGATCCATGTGGTACTACTGTCTTTCCACTGTTGCTGTAAGGTTGGTTCATTACTTCACAGTGATTACATTGCATGCTCTGTGGTTTCTCTCGCTGGGAGGTTGCAGGATTCAAGAGATCCAGAGGAACACCTAAGTTGCACTACTATGCTTGTTAGCGATGGTGTTGGTTCTAAGTTGCACCCTTGGTGCAAGGAATTTAAGGTTGCATGACTAAGATTTGGTTGAGATTTGTGAGCATTTCATTTTTATTTGGTGAGATAGCTACACAGGGTCTTGATGATGGTCATGGAGAGCAATGGGAGCTCAACCTTATAGTTGCATAGGTAGTATGATAGAGTTGGAATTATTCTTAATAGCACCACTGTTGAAAAACTCATCTCTCCCACCCAAGGGGGCCTTGGCAAATCATCAAATTGTAGATAATTGCATGATTGCTTTTAGGGCATTTACACATCTAGGTAGCACCTTGCTCATAATCAATACTTTTCTTTGGGTGCCATGATACCCTGCTTTTTATGGGCTTTCTGTAAACTAGAATAATTGCCAAATTTGTGGTGTAGGACTCACAACCTCCCATAAACACCAACTCTGGGCATGGTAGAAGACATTCACTGAAGAGAATGAAGATGAAGGTTCCACGCATGCTTCCTTTCTAGACATTTTGTTGTTTCTTATCATGGTTTGCTGCTATGGAGAAATAGCTTCTCATGTTGGTTCAATAACATTCAGTATTTTATTCTCTCATTTCTACAGGGATTTTGCCACTCTCCATCAGCCGAATGTTCTAAATGGATTCCATGATTTCTTTTCTGAAAGGAACTCAATCCCCCAACATTGTGGGAAATAATTCCTTCAACTATGTTTTTGCATTGCAAACACCAAATATTCAATGATCCATTTCTTTTCTTCTGTTACCTCTACAAAAAGGTTTTGCAAATTTTATGAATGCTATAAGGTCTGTGTTCTTAATGAGGAGATCTTGCAACATTGGTCTCCTTTGATGCTTTGTCATGCAATTTCTTAAACCTTGCGGTAATAGGCTCCAAGGCTAATCCTGAGATATTGTTCCGGATTGCATATTGTGCACTTTTATTTAAATCCCATCCCTTGCACATTGCTTCACACTACGAAGGGTATGAGGGTATTGAAGTGGGAAATGATGTTCTTCTCCCCCCTGATGGGCTTGGAGGGGTGAATAAACAAGGTGCTTCCCACTTCCAACTGCTTGGGTTTAGCGTGTAGGAATGGCTAATAAACAGGATGAAAATAGCCAAGGACCATCAAAAACACTGGTTGTGTATTGATATATTACTTGGGCCAATTTTGAGCAATTTGACGCTACCTGGGTCCTCGTATACTTCCAAGTATTAGTCATTGATAAGAAGATTATGGGTTGGTGTCTTCATGAGCTCGTTGTTTATGGATATTGCCCATGTTTTACTTGTAGAGCTCCACTTCTCCATTCATTAGGTCTGTTTTCGTTTGGTTACAGCAAGAAAATCCAAGCACTGGTAGCAATAACACCCAACCAAGATTTACTTGCAGCTCAAAATGATACCAACATGAGAATATGCTACTAGCACTTAGCAGTGATAATTGAGTTAGGTCATATTTTTCTCGGAGGCATTTGGTTATATTGTTGGAATTATTTCATGTCATCCCTCTTGTCCGGCCTGCATGCAACAGCTTTGTCATGGAATTCGTATCCAAGTGAAAAAAATTTACTACATTCCTCATTTGGTGTGTGGTTTTATGGGCTCTAAAAACAATGATAATAAATAAAAATAAAGAATAAATGTAGCCCCACTCTATTCCTCATTCTGCAATTCACATACCTCTTACATTTCGATCATTACTCATCTCACATCTCATTATTTCTTACATTTTTATAACCACCTGTAAATATTTTGTAGTCCATGATATTAAACAAGATTTTATTGTTTCTTGTGTGAATTCGTCATGATTAACTGAGTTGGATCTGTCCTGTAACAAAGACCTTGCATTTGAATTGCTTTATAGTTAGTCATGCCATTTAATATTGTTGGCCCTTGCTTCTCCTTCTCCTCCTGTATCCACTTTAAGCCATCTCAATGATGTCTGAGGTCAATTTATACGTTTGGCACTTAGGGTGGAGATTACATAAGCATGCTATTGTCATTATCATTGTGCGGAGAATGTTTCTTCTGCAGCATCGAGAATATAATCACATTGTAGTTGGAATATTGTGTTCTGTATATGTGCTCTTTCAGAGGCCAATAGGGGTAGAGTTCCGTGCTGTGAGAAAATGGGGTTAAAGAAGAGCCCTGGACTCCTGAATTTAAGTCTGCATTATTTTGTTTTGAGGGAAGCTTAGTAGCAAGAGTTCCATGAATGCTTGTTTAAAGTGTTGATTGACTATGAAATCAACACTTGCAATGGGGAAAATTTTAATCACATTGAATGTGGTTTGTGGTTTTTGTACCTGGATAGGCGTTGTCATCAGTGAAATCGTTGTCACGGAAGCTCATCAATTAAAGTGTTGGGCCAAAGGACGAGTTTTCTATAAAGTGACATATGGACAATTTTTTTTGGGACAGAATTCTGTCTCCGAAGTCTTGAATATTGCATTTCTAGATGATTGAATGAGTAAAAGAATCTGATGCTTGTATAGATAATATTCTACAGTATGCTCTAGAGGAACGTGAAGGAAGTGATGTGGCCAAAATAACACTGAAGCATCTACTGTATCATTCAAGTCACTGCTTATTCGATATGGAGTACTATAAACATTCTACAATCTCGTCGTTTTCTGGCATCTTCTCTCAGCCATCCTGGCCATCCACCCCACTTGAACATTGTTAAACACATGCCTTTGTTTGAGATTAGCAAGCTGGTTTCCATAGACGTGGATCCCCTAATTTAATAACGGAGTTTTGAATTTTAAATTCACTTGCCTGTTCAAAATTCTAATTCGCTCTCCAGCAATGGACAATGTTATAGCTCGAATATCTGGCTGTCTAGGACCATTGGAGTAGTCTGATTGGGCAAGACTCACCATCATCAACGTCCTAGAGGAGGTATCCAACCAAAAATAACGGCTTACAGTCTCTGAAACCAGTCATGGCAATTTTAAGCATTTTGTGGCTTGAAAAAGCAAGCTGCCTGTCCAAGAGAGCAGATAAAGTCAGACCATAGAAAATGGCAGAAAATTTGCACATGTGATGCTAAAGTCTATTTTCAGTCTGCTGATTTCTTGTAGGTCCATTTCATTTATATATTCTCAAAATACTTGTTCACCTTGTTATGGTCACAAGCAGTTTGAAGAGCCTTCTTTTGCATAATATCAAAGATATCATTTACATTCTCAAAATTACGTTCAGCTTGTTATGGCCACAGTTTTAGAACTTACGAAATTTGAATAGCCTTCTTTGCATAATATGAAAATATGTTTCAGGGATCAGAGGCAGACTTCATTCTCTACTAAAGTATACGGCTTTCGCCCTTGTCTGGTAGATGGTTGCCGAAGACATTAAGAGATTTTACAAAATTGTAAATTATGTCAACTATATCCAAAACAAATAGTGCAGGCATTTTTTTCTTCCTGCAACTTCCTTATGTATTGATAATAGAAATTGAGTAACAGCAGAAGGGTAAAATGACAGTGGTTATGAAATTGATCGATTCTTGTTTCAATATTTTATCAAATCACCAAAACGTGAGCAGTCTCAACAGCTGTACAAATCAGTGCATTCACTAAAGGTGAGTATTTGATTATAACAAATAATAATAATAGTTTATTTTTTAATCAAAACACCGAAAAGTGAGCAGTCCCACTGGCTGTACAAGTCAGTACATTCACTAAAGGTGAGTATTTGATTATAACTAATAATCAAATACTGTTGGCTCTTTGCATTACCATCCCTACTCTATCCTCTATTTATTACACATCAATTTATGACTTTTTCACATATCTAATCTCGATGATGAACCACAGAGGTTGGTTCGAAACTTCGATACAAAAAACAGTGATGTGATGACTCTGGAAGACATAATCACACAAAATGCAGATCGCAAAAGCCTGAAATCTAATAATAATAATAATAATTTAATTCTGAAACTGACTTTTGGATTAATTGCATAATCAATATTTATTGGTCGACGTCTCAAACCTCATTAGAGGGTTCGAAATGTCGACCGGTAAATATTTATTATGTGATTAATCCAAAAGTCAAGTTCAGAATCAATATGAATCACAAAAGTTTGAAATCAAATAATAAATTATAAGATCATGGCCAGGCTAGACACCAAATTGGTGTATGAGACCCCCTTGTTTGTGGAACAAGGGATCTACGTTGTGCAACAATTTGATTGCTAAAGTCTACAGAGGTTGGCAAACCTTAAACAAAGATTTTGTTGAACGAAGTCATGTTTTATGGTCAGTTAAGTTATTTGTTTCCTATAGTAAAATGGAAAGCAACTCCATTGGGTAAACTGAAATGACTTTCATGCCAATTTTCCATACCATTTTGAAAACAGGAACAACAGGCGAACATGGCATTTTCAGTTACAAAACAACAAATTTACATTTTCAGCCTATGCCTTGTTTTTTCACAATGGCAGTTATCCTTCCGAAATTGTTTCTATAGATACAAAAGCAGTCTTGCGCATAATTGAGCTCAATTCCATTGTAAACTTCAGTGTTTTCAATTCCATCGTAAACTTTAGTGTTTTGGTAGTTGTGCGATCAATTCCCTAGTAAATGAAATTTAAACATGAAATGATAAGACTCTCGTTTAGTGATATCAAATATGGAGATGGAATCTATTTTGAACTAGAAAATAGGCTAGTGAATAAGGTTCTAATTATTGTAATATCAACAAGTCGGGATTAGAAAATGAGTCGGGTGGGCCATTAGTTGTCTACTTCTTCATTTGCCTATCTGGGATATAAAGTGTGTGGACAATTTGACTTAATCTTGCCTTATGATACTAATTAAATAAGGGAGCTACAGGGAACTTTAAGAAGGTTGCAATCGTGTTTGGTAGTGTATCCGACGAGCGAAAATATGTCAATGGATGCACTTGCATGTTAATGGGTTTTCTCCTTTGGGGTACATGGGTGATGGAGAGATTGTTAAAATTGGCAACTAGGGCCAAACACCATGTGGGTCATCTTATTTATGGCAGCAGATATTTTTCTTGGATCTTTCTCATCGAGAGGTGTAGGATTGATCTAAAGATCATCCGATTCCAATAAGAATTCATAGAGATATGAATTTATTAGTGTTATGGGACAATTCGTCAAGGTCGGCCAACAACCAAATAAACCCCACTTGTGCTCAACTTTTTAGTATAAATAAAGGAGGACTTTAAGTCATTTAACAACTCATCTCTTGTGATCTCACTCTCCACTTGTTTTGGGTTTTTGGTGGAAGAGGAGGTCTCAAGGAGATGCCTTCTACACAACCCTAAAGAAGGGTCAGCTAGAAGAGCCCTAATCCGCAGCTAGAAGAGCCCTAATCCACAGCTAAAGGGAGCCCTAATCTGCAGCTAGAAGAGGCCCTAATCCGCAGCTAAAGGGAGCCCTAATCCGCAGTTAGAAGAGGCCCTAATCTGCAGCTAAAGGGAGCCCTAATCCGCAGCAAACGGAAGGCCCTAACCAACAACTAGAGGAGGCTCTACGTTGCCCTACCTAAGGGTGATATGGATATACCCTAGCTGCAACGACCTAGAGTCTGGACAGCGTGGGAAAACATGGATTCAAAATCTGCTATAGGAGGCCGAGTGGCTGAGATTAGTGCGAATAGTCTTAGGGTTGGAATGGTGATATATTAGGATCCGAGTTTGCTGTGAAGAGCACCGAGAAGGCTCACTGTTAGGCTAAGTTCCTAAGGGTCAAACAAGTTGCTGTTTGGAAGTTATTTTGGCACATTTTCGGAGGTCTGTTGCTACAATAATCTATTGTGCTAGGCTGCAGGCCATAGCACACAACTAGAAGCTGTGTGAGGGCTGTCAAGGGTGGACAACACCCTAAGCAAGTAGTGTGGGTGAGGAGGAGACCTATGAGGGTATGCCGCAGCCCTTAAAGGGTTAGTTTGTTGACTGTGGGATGAAACTAGGGCTGCTGCAAGTGCCCTAACCAGGTGTGCAACAAACAACTGTGCAAACAAATGATAACATGGTCTAATTGGACTATTTGGGCATGTTGGTGTAGCTGGACATATTATGGGACAACAGCGAGTATAACATAGTGCTATCATCATACAGTGATGGGTAGCAATCCAACATAATATAAAAAGGGTGTAGCACTATGTATGATGCAACTACATGACTGAATACAGTGATGATGAGTGCAACATAGAGTGCAGATCTGTGATGAGAACTACCCAGTGATTGGAGAAGCACAGTGACAGGAGCAACAACATGAAGTGCATAACATGGTCACTAGGTCTAGGACTGTGATGATGAGTGCAGCATGGTGCAGCACATGGACGAGATGTAGCACAATGATAGGTGAAGCAGTCATCTTGGAGAATTAGTTGAAGCAACATGTCTTCAACTGATGTCATGTAGAGATGATCTATTCTCTTATATAGAAAGTCAAAGTGTTGACTTTTGTTGTAAATGTACTATCTCTCTCTCTCTGTTGAACCATTGAAGATCATATAAGAAAAAATGATCAAGGGTTTCCCCACATTGGGGTTTGTCTCTGGCTAACGCCACATCTTATGTCCTCGTCTTGGCTTGTTTTCTGCGA
The DNA here is from genome assembly GCA_031772625.1 of Pinus tabuliformis. NCBI lineage: Eukaryota > Viridiplantae > Streptophyta > Pinopsida > Pinales > Pinaceae > Pinus > Pinus tabuliformis. The sequence continues at coordinate 1,905,435,733 of CM062818.1, read as the reverse complement.
TTTATGTTTATGTTCTATCTGCAATTTACTTTAATATTGATGTGATTGCTAATCTGGAAAAGATATTGAGCTAACTATGAAAATTGAAATAAATTGCTCTAAGCATAGAACATACCTAAACTTAACATGGAATCGAAGCTGAGGTGAAGAAGAAGCCCAAGCAAGAGTGAAAGAGCAATCACCAAAGAGAGTTGGGAAAGAACAAAAGGATCAGTGGATTCCTCATCCCTTTTCAAATTCACCGAGGGTAAAGTCGAAGAAGAGAATATTATCAGAATAGCACAGCGAAAGTTTCTGATGGCCTACCGAAAGATCACTTCAATGGAAAGATCGGATCTAAGGGTGGAAGGAAAGAAAGATGCCTTGGTTGCAATAAGTTTGGCCATTATGTGAAGGAGTGTCTAAATGGCAGGGACACATCACTTGATGATGATAACAATCATTTCGGGGTCATCTTCAATGATCAGAGGAATGATAGGTAATGCAGATCATCAAGGAAACGACCGACTCTTCAGAGAAAGAAAGGAACTCTAGGTATAAAAAATCAAATGTTGTTTCTGATAAGATAAAGAAGCGCTATCTTGTATTGGCCCTCTCCTTTAGATTCTTTGGGAATCAGGCTTATTGATTATAGTGCTTCAAGGCACTTCATCAGATAGAAGGGTGCTCTCTCTAATTTGGTAGAGATGGAAACAATCGTGGGACTATACTTGGAGCTGATGCCACCTATCCCGGAAAGGGTGTAGGGAATGTTACCCCTCAACTGAATAAGGGTAACTCGATTCATTTATAAAATCTCTTTTATGTACCTGATCACAAGAAGAACCTGGTGTCCATTTTGGCAATGGAAGTCAAAGGTTACAGGGTGGCATTCATCGATGGAAAGGTACATGTTTGAAAATGAAATTTTCAAAGATGCTTTTACTCATGGGTTCAGGGTTGGCAATTTGTGTCAAGTTGCAGGATGGTCCATTGGGGATCATGACATATCTCATCTATAACACCTAAGATCTACTTTATGAGGCCCCAAACCGATGTGAGTCAGATGGTGACTCGGATACCTGAATTCAAGAAGAGCATGAAGGTACATGTCTGAGACGTACCGAAGGAAAATCTTACAAGGGGACCATTCCCCTCATGTAGCAGGTCCACAGGTTTGGAACAACCCGAGGGGTTTGAGATTCATGATTGGGAATCTCATGTATATAGGTGGAAGAAAGCCCTCTATGGCTTGAAGTAAAACACCTCGGGCCTAATATGAGAGGATTGATAACTGTCTGATGAAGATGAGATTCACTAAAAGTGAAGCCGACCCAAACCATTGTTTGAAGGTTGTGGATGATAGACCTCTCATATCGGCACCTTCTGAGAAACGACCTATTTCTGACAGGTGCAGACCCTCTCAGTTGCAGAAGTAAGAGGGAGTTGGATTCCAGATATGGAATGGTAAACTACAACCCGGTGACTACCTCGAAGATCTTAACTTTCAGAAGTTATATGGTGGTGACACCGGACCAGATTTGGGAAATGCCTCTGAGTTTCATAAAATCATTTGCATTGATGTTCTTGGTGAACTTCTGTCCGTATATATGTTTTGCAGTTAGCATGGCGGGCTCATATTTGGTTGAACCTCGTTGGATTGGTGCCAAGAATCTTATGAGATCTCTTCGGGGCACAATCTCTCATGGATTGAGATACACTATTGGAAATATAAAGTTGCATGATTGTTCGAATGTTGACTAGGCTGGCAGTGTGGAGGATCTCAAGAGCACTTCTAAGCATTGATTCTCTCTGGATTTTGCTTCGAAACAATGATATGGACAAGAAGCGAAAGTCGGTTGCTATAAGCACTGCCGAGACCGAATACATAGCTACGAGTATGATCTTGTGTGACGCTGCCTGGTTGTGGAAGCTCTTCAGTGAGCTGTTTGTACACATGATGAATACCACTGTGATTCTTTGTGACAACCAGGGGGGATTCAGTTATTGAGGAATTCTGTATTCGATGATTGCTCCAGCAGATAGACATCAGATACTACCTTATCTGGGATATGGTAAGTTGATGACCGAGGAGGCTCCATCGCATTGAGACTGATGTATAGGTCGCAGACACTTTGTCAAAGTCCCGGGGAAAGGTCAAATCTGTGATTTTCCTGAATGACTTGGAGTCGTTGAGAGACCTTCGTATAAGGGTCCTACGTGTTGCATGCATTGAGATCTGGGAGCTCTGGGGGACTTGGGGTACTTACTGGAGTGACATACGATCACTGGGCGACTCACCCTCCCCTGGTGGTGCACTATGTACAGGGTGACAGGTTCAACCTTTCCATGTGATTCCTCGTGGCGACTATGGAACATGACGATTAGTTCTCCTGTGGGCCGGGATGATTAGTTCTCTCGTGGCAACTATGGAACATGATGATTAGTTCTCCTGTGGGCTGGGATGATTAGTTCTCTCGTGGAAACTATGGAACAAGATGATTAGTTCTCCTGTGGGTCGGGATGATTAGTTCTCTTGTGGTGATTGTCGACAGGATGATTCGTTCTCTTGTGGGACATGATGATTAGTTCTCTTGTCGAGGATCCTACCCATGTAGTTTGGGACTCATGGGAAGTACCTCTCATCTGATCAATGAGCAGGGAAATGGGGTTAGGGACCATAGTAGTACTATCGATGGACGCATTGCTTTATCTACCGTACTCCCTATGCTAGGATGACCTCCATTGATCTGGGATCAGTGTGAGTGGTTTGAGACACTCTCTTGTGATATTGATCTGGGATCAATAAAATTGATTTTGGGTCAGTAAGATGAAACTAAATTCAGGTCAGTAGAGAATGGTATGAGACATTCTCGATCAATTCTTCTTCTTCATGGTTCAGCGGAGCAGAGCTGTGCAGGGCACTGATGGCAGAGATAATACAGTTAGACATATGGATAAGCCGATGGAGTTCTCCCTAGTTGAGAGGGAGTGTTAAAATTGGCAACTAGGGACAAACTCCATGTGGGTCATCTTATTTATGGCAACTGATATTTTTCTTGGATCCCTCTCATCGAGAGGTGTAGGATTGATCTAAAGATCATCCAATTCCGATAAGAATTCATGGAGATATGAATTTATTAGTGTTATGGGACAATTCGTCAAGGTCGATCAACAACCAAATAAACCCCACTTGTGCTCAACAACTCATCTCTTGTGATCTCACTCTCCACTTGTTTTGGGTTTTTGGTGGAAGAGGAGGTCTAGAGGAGATGCCTTCTACACAGCTCTAAAGAAGGGTCATTTAGAAGAGCCCTAATCCACAACTAGGAGATCCCTAATCCACAGCTAAAGGGAGCCCTAATCCACAACTAGAAGAGGCCCTAATTCACAGCTAAAATAGCCCTAATCCGCAGCTGGAGGGAGCCCTAATCCGTAGCTAGAAGAGGCCCTAATCTGCAACTAAAGGGTGCCCTAATTCACAACGAAGGGAAGGCCTTAACCAACAAGTAGAGGAGGTCCTACATTGCCCTACCTAAGGGTGATATGGATATACCATAGCCGCAACAACCTAGAGTTTGGACAGCGTGGGAAAACAGGGATTCGAAGTCTGCCACAGGAGGCCGAGTGGCTGAGATAAGTGCAGATAGTCTTAGGGCTAGAACAATGATATATCAGGATCTGAGTTTGCTGTGAAGAGGGCCGAGAAGGCTCACTGTTAGGCCGAGTTCCTAAGGGTCAAACACGTTGCTGTTTGGAAGTTATTGTTGGACACAGATTGTCATTGATGTCAATATGGCAATATTCAAGAGGAGGAGACAGAGCAAAAGGAGCCAAGAGGAGCGGACCAAGCCAGAGGAGCCACATATATCGGAGGAGTGCCAGAGCAAGAGGAGCCATATCGAAGGAGTGTCAGAGCAAGAGGAGCCATCGGAGGAGCTACATGAGCAAACAGAGTGGACCGAGAGGAGCAGATGGAGCAAGAGAGGAGCAATATATATGGAGCAAATGGAGAAAATGGACCGAGAGGAACAGATGGAGCAAGAGGATCCATATATATATTACAAACAAATAGGGCCATCAGAGTCATATGATTGAAGCCTTGGGAGTCATTTCTTTTTTTATACAGACTCCTTAAATCATTTTACAAGTGCTATATCGAATATCTCTGTTTACACAGAGAATTCAAAATATTTCCCCTTAGGTGGGACAGTGGCGGAGTTGAAAGAATATTAATTTTGGTCCAGACCCATATCGGGTCCGTAAACCAAATATCGCATCGGAGGAGAGGCCTCGGAACCGCCGAAGTGTATGCTTCGAAATCCCGGAGCCGAAGTATTATGAAGTACAACGGATAAGGATTTCGGGTCCGAAATCAATATCGCATCGGAGGAGTGGAGACTTTCGCAATCACCGAAGTGTATGCTCCGACAGACTGGAGCCAAACCATTATAAAGGGGAGCATAAAGTAATATCGGGTCCACAAAGGCCTTTGGGACTGTTAAGTGTAAGCTCCGACTGTTCGGAGCCGAAATATTATAAAGCAGAGCCTAAAGGAGCATCGGGTCCGCAGACCCATTACATTGCAAATTTGCCGATAGGGAACTGCCGATAGGCCGGACCCGAAATCTCTTTAGAAGGGAGCTTAAAGGAGTGTCGGGTCCGCAGACCCTTTGTGTTACAAAGTCGCCGAGGTGAACTCGCCGAATTGACGGAGCCGAAATTTGAATAGGCTGGATCATAAAAGGGTGTCGGGTCCGTCGCATCGGAGGAGGCTGTTCTATTGTTTACAGCGAACGCCGATGTTCATCGGACCCGAAACAATATTAAAGGGAGTCTAAAGAGCATCGGGTCCGCTCCTCATCGGAGGTCGGAGTAAAGGGATTTATTGTGATCGCCGAAATCCGGACTCGCCGATAACTATAAAGGCGGGCGGATAAGATTTGAAATCCGCGAATGATCATTTGAGCGGATTTACATGGGTTCCTGTGTAGTAATGTATATGTGACCGAAATCTTTATAAAGGGGTTTTATAATGTTTCCCATATATTATATGTGGCTGCGGGTTTAAGCCTTAAGACATATATTGAAACGCTTGTGTTGATTGTATGTGTGGACACGGTTGGGCGGTGGCTTCCGATAGACATAAAAGCGGCAATAAAAGGGTGGCTCTGATTCTATAAGTGTGGCGGGTTGATTAAAGCGCTCGGTGATGGTTGATTAAAAGGCTGGTTGGTGGCTTCTGATGGTTGATTAAAACGCTCGGGTGGTGGCTTCCGATGGGTGATTAAATGCCTCCGATAAAGCCTGTAAGAAAAAATAAAGAAAGCAAAGAAATGGAAGCCGAAGTGTCAAGCGATCAAGTGAGGAGGAAGCCAAAGAGCCAACACATAAGAGGAAACGAATGGACAGGGGCATGGAGCATATAAAAGCAGCAAAAACAGAGAACTGTGTGTGGATGGCATAACTTGAGCATGAGATAGTGGAAGCAACAGAAGAAAAGGGGGCAGCAGAAGCAGTGGAAGCTGAAAAGAGCGCAACAGCACACCAGTGTATACCAAAGAGGTTGGAGCCTCAGAATTGAAAAGGATTGAAGTCCTTGGGAGTTGGTGCTCCTAAGTCCAAGATTGGTGTCTTGGCAAAATAGAGTTGGTGCTCAGGAGGTTGGAGCCTCACCAAAGTCCAAGTTGGAGCTTGGCAACCAATTGTGACATTCTATTTATTGTATTTATTTTACTGCACAGTTATATTAATAAAAGCATTTATTCCTGCTGTTCATTTTGTGTTCTGAACATACATGTTTTAACTAGTAAAAGAATAGTGAGAAAAAGAAATACTGATTCATCCCCCTCTCAGTATTTCCAACAGTTATTTTGGCATATTTTCGGAGGTCTGTGGCTACAGTAATCTGTTGTGGTAGGTCGCAAGCCATAGCACACAACTAGAGGCTATGTGAAGGCTCTCAAGGGTGGACAACACACTAAGCAAGCAGCGTGGGTGAGAAGGAGACCTATGAGGGTATGCCGCAACCCTTAAAGGGTTAGTTTGTTGACTGTGGGATGAAACTAGGGCTGCTGCAAGTGCCCTAACCAGGTGTGCAACAAACAACTGTGCAAACAAATGATAGCATGGTCTAATTGGACTATTTGGGCATGTTGGTGTAGCTGGACATATTATGGGACAACAACTAGTACAACATAGTGCTATCAGCATACAGTGATGGGTAGCAATGCAACATAATATAAAAAGGGTGCAACACTATGTATGATGCAGCTACATGACTGAATGCAGTGATGATGAGTGCAACATAGAGTGCAGATCCGTGATGAGAACAACCCAGTGATTGGAGAAGCACAGTGACAGGAGCAACAACATGAAGTGCATAACATGGTCATTAGGTCCAGCACTGTGATGATGAGTGCAACATGGTGCAGCATGGTGAGGTGCAGCACATGGACGAGATGCAACACAATGATAGGTGAAGGAGTCACCCTGGAGAATTAGTTGAAGCAACATGTTTTCAATTGATCTCATGTAGAGATGATCTATTCTCTTATCTAGAAAGCCAAAGTGTTGACTTTCCCTTGTAAATGTACTCTCTCTCTCTATCTCTGCTGAACCATTGAAGATCATATAAGAATTGAGCAAGGGTTTCCACACATTGGGGTTTGTCCCTGGCTAGCACCACATCTTGTGTCCTCGTCTTGGCTTGCTTCTGCGATTTATGTTTATGTTCTATTTGCAGTTTACTTTAATGCTGATGTGATTGCTAATCTGGAAAAGATATTGAGCTAACTATGAAAATTGAAATAAATTGCTCTAAGCATAGAACATACCTAAACTTAACACAGATGGATCATATTCCTAGGATCGGTGCCCTCAAATCTCCAATATCTCTAACCCCAATATCATAGATGGTACAACTTGGGCTTGTGAATTACAAAGGTGACATTAAAGAACTTGAGGACTTGAAACTACACCTTCTTGCTCTAACACTAAATATATTCTTGTCTGTCTTGCATTCCAACCAACATATCCTTGGTCTTTTAGGCTTTGGTTGTTATCACCAGCTATGGAAGAACTCTTGATCCATTGTACTAGATCCCAACATAACACATACCCCATGTGTTAGCGTTATGGCTAATGTGTTGTCCTTGATGTTAAATGTATTGTCTTTAATGTCATCTTGTCATATGATGTTGCACTCTTGTTATTATTGAAGAAGCCTAGCTAGTCTATGGATGGATGATGTGAATGCTTATAAAGGTATTGCAGAGGATAAGGAAGGATATTGACAACTTATTCACATGTTAATTTGAAGTAGATTGAAGAAGGTGAAGTTTGCAAAACCATACGTGACTCTTGTGAAGCAAAGTTGCGTACATACACAAGTTTCATAACCAAGAGTCACATACACGACCTTGCGCATGGAAAAGAAAAAAACCAATGAGCGTTTCCCATGGTAATCTCCCACCGTTTTGATATGCCAATATCCATTTGATTTTGTCAACAATTATCGACAACAAATCCAAAGGATTTGCCTGTGGTATTGACAAGGCAAAAGACTATAAAAGGAGAAGGAGATTAAAAAATTATGTGTGCATTTCCGATGAGATATTCAATGTGATTTGGTTTGGAACATGTATGCACCAACACACAAAGATTGAAGATCAGATGGATTTGATGTAGATCAAGGAGACAATATGTTGCAGACCAAGTTTTATGTTTTTGCTGAGATTAACAAAAGTTGATACATGAGTTGTAGGTCTAATGGAAGTTCTTCTAGTATTCTGATGTGTTTTGTTGTAGGAGTATTAAAGGAGTGCTTGCAGATCTGATAAGAGATTGTTTGCAGGGGTATCAATGATGAAGTGAATATGGCTACTGAAGTTTATAAACCTATGCTACTTTTTGTCATAAATAATGAGTCTATTTTCGGGTTTATAATGATGCTGCTATGTCTTGTGTTTGTTGTTATCGATATTACACTCTCTTAAAAAAAACAACATTGTGATGGTTGAATTGATGAGGGATCTGATGGTACATTCAAAGATTGTTTTTGGCATTGATTTTTGAGATATGTACCCAATTTGTACTTTAGAAGGTTGCATATATACGTGGATCTACTTCTAAACAATCGCGTATATATTCTGAAGATATTGCAGAGAATGTAATGAGTTATTTTGATGTTATGTTAGTGAGTATTTCTTG